>RXID01010980.1:0-282883 GCA_005019695.1 Trichopus zeylanicus subsp. travancoricus | reverse complement strand
GGGGAAGATAATGTTAAAGGTTTTGTGTTTGAGGAGGAGTTGGAAAATATTCCTTTTCCTACAGTAGTTGTTGATCATGATCAAGCTTTCATTCCTAACATGATTCAACAACATCCGGTACAAATCCAAGACAATGCTGAACTTCCAACTCATCAAGATCATCCAGTTATTCCTCAATCCATTATACATGAGGAAAATGTGGATCAAACTCAACATACTCAAATTCAAGAAGAGCCTGTGCCTTTAAGAAGATCCACTAGAGAAAGGAGAAAAGCAATTTCAGATGATTATGTTGTTTTTCTTCAGGAACATGAGAATAACATTGGCTTAGAGGGAGAGGATCCACTCACCTTCCATGAAGCAGTCAATGGTTCCAACTCTCAAAAGTGGATTAATGCCATGGGTGAGGAAATGTAATCCATGAAAGACAATGACGTTTGGGATCTTGTTTCATTGCCTGAAGGTGTGAAACCTATTGGTTGTAAATGGATTTTTAAAACCAAACGGGATTCACAAGGTAATGTAGAAAGATATAAAGCTCGTCTTGTCACCAAAGGATTCACCCAAAAGGAAGGCATTGACTATAAAGAGACTTTCTCTCCAGTTTCTTCGAAAGACTCTTTTAGGATCATCATGGCACTTGTAGCGCATTTTGATCTTTAGTTACATCAGATGGATGTAAAGATCACTTTTCTTAATGGAGACATTGAGGAAACAATTTATATGTTACAACTGGAGGGGTTGGATTCCAACGAATCTAGCCAATTAGTTTGTAAACTTAAGAAATCCATCTATGGGCTTAAGCAAGCTTCCCGTCAATGGTATCAAAAGTTTCATCAGGTTGTTCTCTCATTTGGGTTTAAAGTGAACCCTGTTGAATATTGTGTATACCATAAGTTCAGTGGGAGTAGATTTATTTTCTTAATCTTATATGTGGATGATATTTTGCTTGCTAGTAGTGATGTAGAACTGCTTCGAGAAACCAAGAAATTTCTTTCGGAACAATTTAAAATAAAAGATCTTGGTGAAGCATCCTTCGTATTAGGGATCCAAATTCATCGTGATCGTTCACGAGGAGTTTTAGGATTATCACAGAAGGGTTACATCGAAAGTCTATTAAAACGATTTAGCATGCAAAATTGCAGGCCACATGATACCCCCGTATCTAAAGGAGATAAATTTAGTTTGAACCAGTGTCCCAAAACTGATATTGATTCCAAGTTTATGGAAAATATTCCTTACGCATCAGTGGTAGGGAGCTTTATGTATGCGCAGGTTTGCACTCGTCCGGACCTCGCATATATTGTTGGAATGCTTGGTAGATATCAAGCTAATCCAGGAAGAGAACATTGGGTAGCAGCCAAAAGAGTCTTCAGATACTTACAAAGCACAAAGGATTTAATGCTCACATATGGGAAGTCGGATAGACTTGACATCATTAGGTTTTCTGATTCCGATTTTGCTGGATGCCAAGACAGTCGTAAATCGACATCTGGTTATCTTTTTCTGCTAGCTGGAGGTACAGTTTCATGGAAGAGTGCCAAACAAACACTCGTTGCATCTTCCACTATGGAGGCTGAATTTGTAGCTTGTCATGAGACATCTAATCAAGCTATGTGGCTGCGAAACTTTGTTTCAGGACTGCAAATAGTTAATGGTATTGAAAGGCCACTTAAGTTACACTGTGACAGTAGAGCAGCAGTCTTGTACTCAAATAACAACAGGAGCTCTTCAAAATCTAAGCATATAGATATTAAGTTCCTTGTTGTGAAGGAAAGAATTCAGAGTGGGTTAATTAGTATTGAGCATGTGGGAACAAACTCTATGATTGCAGATCCGCTCACTAAGGCATTAGCACCCAAGGCCTTTCATGATCATGTTACAAATATGGGTGTTGTTGCATTTGATGCCATTTGATTTAGTGGGAGTTTGTGTTTTTATTTATGCTTGGTACTGTACTTAATGTCATGACATTAATAAATTATTCAGTTATTTTCAGTTTTCATTGTTTACTCTGAATTTTGATGTCATTTGGTTAAAGTTGGACCAGTTGGAAATAGGCATGTGCAGATCACATTACATGTAATTTCCATGCTACACATCCACACTTGATTTATGTCATTTAGTTAAATTGATGCATGAAATTAATGTGGGTTTAGTTGCAAACAATAGCAACGACTGCCTCTTTAATCCTTGTGTTAGTGAGACTAATGGACGGAATCGGTTTAGATGACTTTTCTAGTTGTGTACACATTAAAGATGTAGAGATGTATATGCAATAGAAGTTATATGTACATGGTTATATATATAGTCCAAGTGGGAGATTGTTAGAATTTGGACTATAAATCATGTACATTTATGCATGAGGACATGTAGACGTACATATATTGCATGAAATTATTGTATATATATTTCTATTATATGGTATAAGGACCCAATTGAGGTGATCTATTTAATTTAGGGTCTTTGTCATCTAAAATATAAGTGTGGTGGCTGAATTGTAAATGTGTAGAATTCCTGGGGTTTAATTGTTAATTATTGATGGACTAATTAACAATTAACCCATTAAGATTTATGGGTATGGTTAACCCATTAAGATTTATGGGTGTGGTCCCTGACTGTGGAATTTAGTATATAAAGGAAAAGGGATTGAGAAACCCTGGACATCCATCAGTCGTCAAATTCCAAACAGTCAGAAGACCTTCTCCCAAAACCTAACTCCTCCAGTGCCGCCATCTTCTCCATAAGCACCGCCTCCGGTGACTTCGCCTTCTTCGCAGCCGGAGCGCAATGGACTTGATCTGGTTTCAAACTTCTTTGAATCTACCCAATGGAATCAGGTACGCTTCCGTGTTCTTCATTTTTCTCAAAGATCTGACATGAATGTTTCTGGATTATCAATGACATGTTCCCTTAATTTCGTACAAATATATTATAACTAAAAAGTGAAATTAGAGACCTCAAATTGGTGACAATCGAGATTGAGAACTCTTGAGGCAGCCAATGAAGACGGAAAGGTGTGAGGGTTAGAGAGATTTACGACTTTACAGTCAGTTTCGAAAGGAGTCACATGATTGGAGAAGGAAATCATATCAAGAGAAGAAGAAGTTGCGTTGAAGAAGAAGATTAGAGTCAAACGAAAAGAAATTTCATTATTAGAGGCAAAATTTTCGATTTGAGAAGGGTACTTCTCTGGAGAAGGATATCAAAATTGGCGAAAGATAAAAAAAAAATAAAACTTTTGTTGAAATATGAAAAACGGAGTAAGTGTAGGAAAGAAAAATTGAAGGAGATTAGAGCTCATTTGATTTGAAATTATTTTAAACTTAGGCTAACTATTTTTTGTACTAGAATACTGATTTTTTTTTCGTGTCAATAGTCTCCTCCAATGATCGGGTCAATGAGGTTTGTTTTCTTTCAGCTGAGAGTAATTTGGGCAAGTGACGCTCTCTTTTGACATTGAAAATTATAGAATATTAGAGTTGAAAAAGTAGGAGTAAAAGAAAATATTTTCTAAAAAAATGGACTAAAAAAAAAGAAAATTTTTCTTTGGGCTTAATCAGATAAAAATTATTTTCAGGAATAATAAGGAACTTTTTCCAAAAAAAAAAAAAAAAAAACAGTTGCCAAGTTGACTTGCGCGGCCGTGATTCGGGAAGAACTTTTCCAAAAAAAAACAGTTGCTAAGTTGATGTGTGGGCCGTGATTTGTGAAGAATTTTCTTTAAAAAGGGATAACTCCTTTATTTCCCCACATATTTTTTATCTTTTTTTTTTTTAATTTAAGTGATATTTTTACTTGCAAAAAATCCGCCGAAATCACATATGCTTTCCTAGTTGATATCACCTACTTCTTCCACATGGCTGTCTTTGTTATCCTCCTTCTCATTCTCCTCATTTTCACCTTCATCCCTCTAACATCATATGCTATCTCGTCACCTCGTATCTATATCAGACTTGTACAAATGCCTCGTCATAGGTGTAATTGAAGATAGGGTGAGCTCCATTAGGGTGAGTGCTGACGAAGGTGAAGATGAAGAGGATAAGGAGGTGGGCGACGAGAGCAATCATGCATAAGAGGTAGGTGACAAGAAGAGATAGTCTCAAATAACATTGATAAAAGTAATGAGAGAGCCGAGAAAGAGAAGGATGCTGATGACCGATCAATAGAAAAATAGATACTTATGTGTAACAGAATAAATATTTATATGTAAAAAAATAAAAGATTAGAATGAAAGTCTGCTAAGCCCTATAGCATACTTTCATTCTAAAAGTTTAAGCCATAAAAATTTAAAGCGAAAGTTGGTTGGATTCTAAAAGCGAACTTTGGCTTATTTAACACTTATGAAACTATAGAGTGAAAGTATGCTCTAGGGCCTAACTAATTTTTGCTTTAAGTATTTTACCTTAAATATTTATTTTCTACATATATATATTAATTTGTCTACACATATGTATTCATTTTATTACGTATAATATTTTTCTTCACATATATATTAATTTTGTTAAGTATAAATATTTTTTTTTTCACATATTGGAGTAGTGTGGGAGTGATCAACAACATCACCACGGTGCTCAACTTTATCTCCCTACTCTGTTTCATCCCAATCATCGACATCTAGCTGGCCTCCAAGAAGGATAATGAACTTTTGGAGATCTTGGAATCTAATTATTCATATCGCTCCCTCTCACGACGCACGCAATTTTGCCATCTAATGTCTATATTGGGCTTGCACATACGCTTTACCCTTTCTCATTTGTAGGTGCAACCAAAGACAATGTAGGATCTGTTAAGGAAGATGGCGACAAAAGCAAAGATGAGGAGAATGCAGAGGACAATAAGGGTGGCCATACGAAAGAGGTAAAATAGTGGGGAGATAGGAGCGGTTACAAACAACACTAATGAAGTCGGCTAGAGAGCGAGGAGGAGGGAGTTGATTGTTGAGGGATCAAATTTAGCGTCCTTATCACGTAGAGGAGGAGATCTCGTGAGCCAAAAGGAGAAAAGCTCTCCAAGTTTGATTTCACACAGAAAAAGAGAGCGGAGTTTGATGTTGCACATAAGGAAAAGAGAGGCGAAAGTAGAAATCTACTGGGCTCGTCACTCATCAGAGTCTAGCAATTTGAAATTTTTTTTTTGCTAAAATGGCAATTCTACGTCACTTATTTTAATGAGTTGATAAAGTTTATGTGCTTTTAAGGAATTTTAGAGGAAGAAAAAAAATATATATAAGAGAAGTAAAAATAATTTTTCCAGAAAACAATTACAAGTTGACGTGTGAGGCCGTGATTCGCGAACAACTCGTGGAGAAGACAGCATGAAAATAGATATTTAAAATAATCCTTGACCCTTTTGAATTCATGTGTTGATTATTGTTACCGATCCATCCATAGATAATACATGGCATTAAAAATTACCATCAATTAACTTGTTTGTTTGGGTAGCAACTTCAAATCACTTAAAACATGCCAACTGTAATTTGTTGTTTTGATTCAAATGCCTACCTGCTATTTATACATATATCTCCTTTGGTTAGAATTTTATATTAAAAAAGAGAATATTGCATAAATATTTTCTTTAAGGACATTAAAAGCCACCTGAAATTCCTAGAGCCTTTATAATAAAAAGAAAATACCTCTGCAAAGCTTCAGTAAAGTTTTCAGATACATGAATGTGCAGCAGAATTTTAGTGATATTAGCTGCTGTTGTCATAATACCAGTTGAGATTGATATTTGATTAACTACTGTTTGTTTACCAGGGATCTGCAAAAAGCAACTAGTAATTTTACGAC
Organism: Trichopus zeylanicus subsp. travancoricus; assembly: GCA_005019695.1. Taxonomy (NCBI): domain Eukaryota; kingdom Viridiplantae; phylum Streptophyta; class Magnoliopsida; order Dioscoreales; family Dioscoreaceae; genus Trichopus; species Trichopus zeylanicus. The sequence continues at coordinate 277,091 of RXID01010980.1, read as the reverse complement.
AGCAATGGGTCATGGGGCGTTTGGTCCAGTCCATAAAGCTCAGATGTCTACTGGTGAGACAGTTGCCGTTAAAGTGCTTGCAACCAATTCTAAGCAAGGAGAAAAGGAGTTCCAAACAGAGGTGATATGGATGTGAAATTCATAATATTGCCAATTATATACTGAAAAATTAGTATGATTCACTATTGTTATTTGTTAACAGCAGACTTTAAGTATCTAGTTCTTTTAATGTAGAGTTCTAGTACAAAATAGTCCTTAACTAGAATTTTGATTAGTACATGAGAGCAATTATTAAAGCTGAAGGATAATGTGTCTATAGACATATATGCAGACATAAAATCATAAGCACCGGTTTATCACTGCTGTTAAGTGAATTATCTCTGATTTGTACACCTTGTCCATGAGAAAGCTTGACCTCTTTGTGACTATTTAGCCAAATAAAAATGCTACATTGTCTGGCAACTATTTTAGGAGTAGTCTCGTATTTCACTACACATTGCAAGACAATAAATGTTTATGTCTAACAATTGTAGAACAGGTGATATCAGAAAGCCTGTAATTTGTCAGGATAGGAAACATTGAGGCTGTAATCCTAGCAACTCATTCCTTTTCATTTCTTGTTAGGTTCTACTTCTGGGGAGATTGCATCATCGGAACCTTATAAATTTGGCGGGCTATTGTGCAGAGAAGGGACAGCACATGTTAATATATGTGTACATGCCAAATGGCAGTCTTGTTACCCACTTATATAGTATGTACTCAGCCACTTGCTGACTTCGCCTTGGCATCAATGTTCAAAGTTACGTGTCTTTTCATTAATCACAGTTTCCATTCTTGCATTTTAAAATTGCCTACATCAAAGTCTGCTAGCTAATAGCATTCAGTACTATCATGGTCTATACTTAATATTTGTTTTATGGCAACATTTCTCTTAAAATATTGTCATGTTAGTAACTTATTTTGGGGCTTTACATCTGAAATTTTAAAGCTACTTGAAATCTTCTTGTTGAGCCATGTGAGAGAAAATGAAACGTTATATTGATATTCTTAAAGTCAATGTCTTTTGGCTGCATATAATTTGGAAAATCAGCTGTTTGCATTTGTTGTTTTATCACTTTTGTCTTCAAAACTTCCGTTATGTTGTGGTTGATCCAAGGGTATAAAAATATGTTTTTAAATTTTGCAATAATTAATTCATATGGGATTTAGGACCAATTGACGGTAGCCATTTTGCATGGTTGATAGGTTTCTCATGACTTTTAGGTAGGATAATTTATCGATCTAATTATTTATATGAATCCTATCTTCTGTACTTTTAGGTGAAAAGCATGAGCCATTGTGCTGGGAACTGAGAGTTAATATAGCTCTAGATGTTGCAAGAGGGCTGGAATACCTTCATGATGGTGTAGGCTATTATTGATGTAATCAAAATGAATACACAGAATTTTCTGAATTGTTTTTATGCTGAGAAATGTCATTTCCTTTTCTGTTGTAGGTTGTTCCGCCAGTTGTGCATCGTGGCATCAAGTCTTCCAATATATTGTTGGATCAGTCAATGGGAGCTAGAGTATGTCCTTTTTGCATGGTCCTATATATCGGTTGCTGTAGGACGATCATTTCAAATTTCTTCAGTGGCATTTTAATTCTAACTAGCCATTCTGACCAACATTACCCAATATTTGGCAGTTGACAGTGTGCTCTATGTTCAGCATTTTTTAAGCTCTGACTGTGTTTCACCTTTTTCTTCATCTTGCCTGTGCATCTGTTATAATATTTTCTGCATTTTATCTTCTAGGAATTTTGCTTCAATTATTTGATTCCTCAATTAAATTGGCTGATGCAGCATATGTTTGCTCTTCCTATGTCAGCTATGATTGTGCGTCTTAACATATAAAGTACAGGAATATGCTGCATATGGCAAAGTTTACATTTAGCATGTTATGATGCATATTGCAAGATGATTTGATCGACAACAGAAGCTTACAGCTGAAGATGATTTCACATGGTTGTGATTTATTGGTTGGACATTGCTGGATCTCTTGGATCTCTTGTTTCCAAAACTTTTTTGCCAACAGTACTTACTGATACTTTGTTGTCTATGTCATCTAATCAATAAACCTTATACCAACCAAACATAAGCTGGATCAAGTGTGAGTTATATATTCTTCATTTGAGTTCTAGAAAGTTGATTCAAATGAACTCCATAAGATGTGCTTCTGCAAAGTGTGTGGGGGGGTATTCCTTGTTTTTGTATGTTAATGTTGTATAACTTCATTTGCATTCTGTAATTCAAAGAGATATTGTTGAGCAGGTTTCTGATTTTAGGTTTTCAAGAGAAGAAAAGGTAAATCGTCATGCATCTAATACAAGGGACACCTTGGATTATCTTGATCCTGAGTATGTATCGTCGAGGTCATTCACCAAGAAAAGTGATGTATACAGCTATGGAGTATTACTTCTTTTAGTTGATCACTGGTAGGAACCCACAACAAGGACTAATGGAATATGTTGAGCTTGTAAGATCTCTGCCTTGAACTTCACCATGTGATCAACTATTCAGCCCTCTGCTTGTCCATTAATTTTCCAAATTACTTTCTACTTTGACAAATTATGAAAAAATATTGTGAACATAAGCCACACTTGTAATCTTTTATCTCTTGCAAACAAATCATCATGGCAGCGATAAACGCTGAGGGGAGGTCTGGGTGGGAAGAAATTGCAGATTGCCGATTGGATGGTTTATATGATGTCCAAGAACTGAATGACGTGGCTGTACTTGCATGCAAGTGCGTCAACAAAATTTCCAAAAAGAAGCCATACATGAGAGATGTGGTTCAAGCATTGACATAAGTCCTCAAGACAAGGCATAGCAGGAAGCCTCATGACGGGCAGTCTGGTGATCCCTGTAGAGGAAGGATTAGCATACTTTCAGCCTTCAGACCATCAGACTTCAATTTTCGAACATAACAGAGAGGAGTCTATTGATAGTTTGTCAGATTTACCAAATGTTTGATGAGTTTAGTTTTGAGTTTTTTTTATCGTGTCTTCTTTTAATTAGGAGGGTTTATTTTTTTGTTGTTGATACATGTGTAAGTGGTCAGTTCTGATGCAATTATGATTTGGATTCTGACTTTCAATAGTATACCTTTTGTTCGATTGAACCTTTCCTCAATTCATCTTTGAGGATTGATAAAAAATCTATGCTTTGTAATACAAATTGGGCTTCTTTTGATTGAATTTGTTTTTTTAGCAATTCGTTTGGGGTTGTCAAGCTCGGGGCTTTTGTTCTGGTTGTTTTATTATGCAAATAAGGATTTTGTTTGGGGATTTTTGCAAAATATTTGCAAGAAGTTTTACTAATTAGAAAAGTTCCTGACTTTTTTATAATAAAAGAGTCCGTGAAATGATTGCGAATTCGATGTATTTAATTGTTGAATTGAATCGAAATAAAGTCAAAGCGATTAGTTAAAATGAAACCGAATTGATTAGTCCTCAAAATCAAATCTAATTGAACCAACTTTTTTCGATTTGGGTTTATTTCAACTGAAAATCGAAATTATGGATCGAGATTTTTGTTTCATGACAATCACAATTCCGTTTTGAATTTCAATGAATGAAAAGTTCAAAACAAATTTTCGCTGAGGCCTAACACCAGACTTTTGCTCTGCAGTTCGAGAAGATTTATATTATATATATAGGGAAATTTTTTTTATATATTTTTGTAACATCATCATATTTTCTCTATATTTTGTAAAAAGTTATAAGTTTTTCGTAAACCTTTGAAAAGCGAGGTTACTTTCTCAAATATTCCTTCAAAGTTCTTGTATATCCCTGAAAATTTTTTTCTCAAAGTTACAACTCTTACATATGTATAAAGCAAATATTATGATTTTGCACTGGGTATATAAAAAAACATTTCATATTAGTTTAGTTTGATTTTAATGATCTTTCAAAGTCCCAAACTAAAGTCTTAACTGAAAATGATTTTTCTCAAAATTAAATCAAAACTAACACTAAATCACCCGAGCTGAATCGGCTATTTGGTTTAGTTTATCAATTTATTCGATTTAAACCAAATACTGCATAATCTTATTTTTACTTGAGAGAAATAAATTCTTGGGCTAAAATTAACTTAGAAGGATCTTTAAAAAGTTCTTATTTTCATGAATTTACCCGTTAAATATTGAATATTTTTTCTTAAGTAACCTTTCAATTTTTATGTATATTTTTGAAATTTTTTATTTTTTATTCAAAAGTGTCCCCCCTTATGAACATTTGAGAAATACATAGAACTTTTAGGGGTATACACAAAATTACCATCTTTATGAGGATTAAAAAAAATCATGATTTTATAAAGGTCTGTTTATTTCATGGGATTTGAAAGTTATGAGATTTTCAAATTTTGATAACTATAAAGTCTTGTGTTTGTTACGTAGAATTTTTGAATTTTAGAAGTTTCAAATTCATCAAATTTGAAATTTACTAGTTGTTCAAAATTGATCAGACTTTAGAATTTCATATTTTAAAATTCAACATGTGATCTAAACTTTAAATATTGAATTTAGAGATCGCATTACCCTAAATTGACTCTTTTACTGCTCCTCAATCACTCGACTACTATTTCTTTCTAGTTGATCTCCACAAACTAAGATCTCTCACCTTTCTTCTTCTCTCTTGTCTTTTGGTTTTCCTTTTTCTCTTTTTTTCCTTTTAAGGGCTGTTTGAATGAATTCTCAATTTAGAATTGAAAAATTAATCAATTTTATCAATTTCGAGGAATTGAGGAAATTATTGGAATTGTTTAATATCGGTGTTTGAATGAGTAATTTTTGGATGGAATTAGAAATTGATGAATTCTCTCAATTTTAAAAAATATATTAAATTTAGTATAAAATATAAAAAATATATATATAATTTATAAACAAAAAATATATATTATTTTTTATATACTATTTACTTAAAGTAAATAAAATAAAAATAAAATATTATAAAACAGACAAAGTAATTAAAGAATATAAATAATAATACTAAATAAAAAAAGATAATTTTAATATAAATTAATTTAGGATTTTGTAATATTTTTTATTAAATAATGTAATAAACATAAAATACATATATATTAAATTTAGTACAAAATACAAAAAAATATAAATATAATTTACAATATAACATATATACTATTTTTAAAAAATACTTTATTTATAAGTAAATAGATAATTAATATATTAATATTAGAAAATGCTAAGTTAATTAAAAATAATATAAATTTAAAAATGAACCAACAATAAAGAATTCTATAATTATAATACAATTAATTTACGATTTATTTAATATATTTTTTCTTGTTAAATAATTTAAACATTAAAATACATATTTTCTTAGAATACAATCTATTATTTCAAAAATTAATATAATTATTAAAATGGCCCATAAATGGAGAATTATATAAATATAATAAAATTAATTCAAGATTTATTTATTATATTTTAGCTATCGAGTAAATAATTTGATAACTTAAAATTATATTTTTTAAAAAATACGTTATTTTTAGTTAAATAAATATTTTTAAAATTAAAACAAGTAAATTAATTTAAAAATGGCCTAAATTTATATAAATCTATCATTTAATTTGCGATCCTATCACAATTCTCTGGAATTAGATGAATTCCCCTCAAAATTTTTAGAATTCAAAACTCGAATTAGAAAAGAATAGAAATTGTTCAATTCCTTTAATTTTGGATATTGGAATCGAACCAAACACCGAAATTAGAGAATTGAAATTTTAAATTCTTCAATTCCCTCAATTTCAAGACTTCGGAATCTATCTAACCAGTCCCTTAGAGAAAAGTCCTAAAAGCTCTTGTACTTCTTGTTTTTTCATCGCTTTTATTTTTTATCCTACTCTTGATCTCGATTTTTATTGTATTTTCTACTAAATTTATAAATTTTTTGCATAAGAGTTACAATTTTCAGTAATTAAAGCTTGGGCTCCAATTATTTTATTATTTTATAGGTCACCAATCTTGTGCAAAAAATTTGTATAGTTCGTATTTGTTCTCTCATCATTCAAATTTAATAGAGAATATATCATAAACATTCAATTAAATAAATACAAAATTTATAAGTCTGAAATTTATATGTTCAACAAAATAAAAACACTATTAAAATTTTTAAATATAAAATTTTAAAGTTTTAAAATATTAAAATTTTTAGAAGTTTAAAATTTCATCAAACAAGCGTGTTATAAAAATATGCATACAAATTTCCGATTTGTTTAATTATCAAAATGTTAGTGCAGTCTCCGTAATTATGACATATATCAGGGTCTCTTCTATAAGTTTCCAGAAAAGGGAACTCGCACAGATGCGTCTGACAGGAACAGGCGAGCGAGGGAGCGAGCAAAAGAAAATGGCAGCGATGGCAGCGATGCAGAGCTCGGTGGCGTACTTGTCCCTCACTTCCAGCTCCTTCTTCGGCCAGCGCGTCTCCCTTCCGATGCCCCCTTCTTCTGCGAGCCCTCTTCTCCTTCTCTTTTTGTTTACTTGCATTGTTTTGATGTTTTGAATTAGGAGCTTATCAGTCCTGCTGAAAAGTCTATCGATTTTGACCTAGTCTTGTATCCAAAGGAATCGTATTGGATGACCTAGATGATATATGCATTCCTGTTTTCCCCCCTTCATCATCCTTACTAGTATTTAGGAATTTCTTGGTTATTGGAAGAATTGGTCTTATGATTTTGCTTTTGTGATATTAATTGAGGATTTCCAAGGTTTCTGGTGGTATTTTATCTGTCAAAATCCTCTAAATTTTGAGATTTATCGGTCTTAGATGTAAAATCAAGCCCAGACACGGATAGCTTTTGGTTTCAGAGATATCCCTCTCCAAAGGAGATACTTTGGTTTGAGTCCGCAGAGTTCTGGTGCATTGTGAGTTTCTTGTTGTCGTTGTTCCTTGACCCTGCTCCTGTGGGAGCTACTTAAAATGTTGTTGAGATTGAAATGATTGTCCAGAGAGTAATCTAAGAAGTCAAATTAAGCAAAGTGTTGAGGATGTGTGCTTGTGTTGGTATTTATTTTGTTTCATCATTCTATCTTTTATTGATGGGTTTGAGCAAGTGCCGCCGATGTGATAAAAAGTCACTATAGGAGCTAGGAAGAGACAGTTGTCTCATTGTCTGGGGAAGTCATTCTCAGGTAAGGTCTATTTGGTTTGCTGAACATTGTGATATGATATATTTAGTTTGTTCAAATTCGTCATGTAGGTTTGCTTTTAGTTTCTATGTTGAAGAAAATGAAGAACTGTAACTCCAAATATTATGCACAAGTTCCTACAGACATACATATCCAATGGCAGCTAGGATTGCCATTCCAAGAGCATTAACAGCTCAATATGTAAACCAGAGGGCCTTCACTTGAGCATTTACTATTCCATATATTAAATCATATGTAACAAGCACATTGCCTGGATCTGAAGCAGTTGTCTCATCTCAGTTTTGGCACCTATTAGTCATTACTCGAGTGAATCTAAGTGCCAATTAACTGAATTGATACATACTCTACCTAGTTTTCTTTAACAGTTATACATAATATCTTTGGTGGCATGCTGACATTGTAATTTTAGGTAGCATCAACAATGATGAAGTTCTCCTTACAAAAAGGAAACAGGTATGTCACCTCAGTGAATAGAGTTCTTATATATTTTTTCTCCAGCTCTCTTGCTGGTGGTTCAAGTGATGCTGAGGCAAGAGTTTAACGACAATTATGGAGAATTCTAGATTCTGCAATGTGTGATGTCTGCCACAAAAATGACAATTATGGAGAATTCTAGACTATGCAATGTGTGATGTCTGCCACAAAGCCTATCAAGGGATGAATTCACCAAACTTTTCTCGTTTAACAAGCTAGTCTCCAAAATTAGATTTGAAGTGGATTGTATAAACTCCAAGGATATTGGTCGTCAGTAGGTAAATGCAACTGAAACATCTATCCACGGATTCTAGCATTTTTGACATATGATTCTTCAATTGGCTTTTAGAGTTGACTCTAGTTCCATGATGTTCCAGCTATGAGCAACACCTATATAGATACTTTGCTCCAGTGGTTCTGTAATAACATTACTGTGATTCCTTTGTAGGTGGTTTGATCTGATGCTTCTGCATTTTCTTATTATATCAGGCCTTTATGTTACTAATGTCTATCCTTGGAGATTACACACTTATGACATGCTTTTTCTGCAGATCAAATTTGCAGATAAGCCATGTCAGATAATGATGAAATTTGGTGCTTAAATTTCTTCAGAATCTTGTTTTTGGATTTGCTTTGTTATATAAATGCTCATTATATGCTCAAACTATTATAAGATATCTACAGATAGTGATCTTCCAAAATGATGTTTTATGACTTTGTCAATAAGGCACATCTGTTTTCCATATTTCACAGCTCAAGCAATGGGAGCGCAAGAAGTTCGAACCTAAAAGCCTCCCAATATTATATGAGATGCATGTGAAAGAGGGAAATATCCTGAAAATAAGTTCAGGACATGAGAAAGGTAAAATCTGGGAAATCACTAGGATTTTCAGGGATAGCAGCACTGTAATTATAAAAGATAATGAACTTGAAAGACAAACACGTGAAGAGTATAGAGCAAGGTGAGCCAGGGCAGATTGTCAAGGTCGATAGTGTTAGATAACTAATGCTTTTCGCGGTGTTGTTTAACATTCATCTCTGCTATTAGTGTAATACTTCATGCGTTAGACTAGCTTCTTGTGCATTAATGCAAATAGGGCTTATTTATCGATCTAAATAAATGCTTATGGGTATTAGATTCACTGGATCATCTTACTCCTATGCTTTGTCAACTAGAATCATACAATTCAATAAAATTACCAAGAAATCTCTAGCATTAGTAACCCTATATGTATCTGTGCAATCTAGTTAATAAATGGTACTGAATATTATTGAGTGAAAAATCAGTTATTTATTGATGCTGGAGCTAAACAAGAAGGTTTGTTCATCCATAAATTCTCAATTTTGTTGTAATTTTTGTCATATTGTTTCTTCCCATGACTTGGACTATGGCTTTTGTCATACAGATTGAGGCACTGCAGCTTGAATACTATGCTTTATTTAAAATGTGACGTCCTTAACTCAGTATGATATTTTTTTCGAGCACCCATGGCTTATGGTCCGCTAGATTCCGGAATTTTATTTTTCCCGATTTTTTAGGAAAAAAGCATCGTTATTAGGTTTATGACAGTCATCATATTTAGTCTAATCTTAATTCCTGCACTTTGTTGAAATGAAAATGAAAATAACTGCTGTCCATTACAGGCTCCTCCATTGTTTGACCATTGACTTACCGGCCCACAAGTCTTATAATCTTCCTTCGTTAAGGGTTCAACATTCTCGCGGAGTTAGTTCAAGCTGCTCGAAAGGTGCGGAGTGGTCTTGACTCGAGGATTTTATTTTTTTTGACTTTCCGATAAAAGTCTCGTTATTAGGTATATGGTAATATTATATTTAATTTATTCTCAACTTCAATGCGAGACTAAAAACAACTGCAATTAGTTTAATGTATAGTGTTTGTCCACTGGTTTATAGTAAAGATAATTGCTGTCAGTTATAGATTCTATTGTCTGTTCACCGATCCATCAACCCATTCGACTTTACACAAAAAAAAAATGTAGCAAGCAGGGTGGGGCATAAAATCCTTGAGGATCGGTTAAGGAAAAGAAAGAGAAGTCTACTTGATTTACATGGTTGAGTAGATGTATTATGGTTAGCAGTTTGTCCATTTTTCTTTGATTCCAGTTTCATGCTATCTTCTCTTGTATCGGTAAAGCCATTTTGATTTCAATCAATGTGGTTGAAACGTGTGGGGGAATGGGGGGATCATGCAAAATTTTCAAGTCTTGAAGTTTGTTCTCCTGTACATTTTGGATCTTCATGAAATTGATCGCTCTGAGTTGTACTTTAATCATGACGATTCTTGGCAAATGTTTTATTTTATTTTATTTTATTTACTTTTTTTTGGAGAAAAAACATGTATGTTACATCACCTGTTATGATAAAATATCACTTTATCCAGGATTCCAGGAGCTGCAAATAATTGTTTGAAAGCTAGGTCACAACTCATAATGTCTTGGTCCGTCAGTTTCACAAACCAAAACCGCTACAGAAAAACCACATGGCCTTGTCCATGTAAACTACCGAGCTCCTTCCGTGGTTTTCCCTTTTTTTTTTTTTTTTTTTTTTTGTTTTTTGCCCGTTTTCAAGCAGCAAATCATCAACGCTTTCACGTAGATGTTGCCATATTAATGACATGCTTATCTTAATTAAAGCAGACATTCTACCAGATCAAACCCGACTCTTGCTATTTTTGTATAATAAACTCGAATGCTGTTGTAGCTGTAAAGCAAGATCAGGGGATCCGACAAATACGGTAGTGAAGCAATTGGCTCAAAATACGCTGTCGTTCTTGTTTTACCACCAAACTAGCACCAGTATATAGTGCAGTGTGCCGGAGATGAGAAGCTCTTGTGTTGAGCCGCCGGTGCCGGAAGCTGTGTGTGTGACTGGCGCCACTGGATACATTGGCTCGTGGCTGGTTCGGTTGCTTCTTCGTCATGGCTACGTCGTTCACGCTACTGCTAGAGACTCAGGTTCCATTTGCTATCTATACTTCTCTTCGTGTTTTCATGGTGCCGGCTTTTTTTTAATATGATAGGCATGCAGACGTAGGTAAATAAATGGATCAATAGATTATTTTTACTTAGATAGTTGCTATTAGATAAAGCATCGAGTCTACAATCAAATTTTGGAGGCAGTGGTCAGTTGAAGATTTTTAGAGCTGATCTTAACGAAGAAGGGAGCTTTGATGAAGCAGTGAAGGGTTGTGTTGGAGTATTTCATGTGGCTGCTTCGATGGAATTCAGTGTCTCAGTTGATGAAAATATTGGTAAACTACAGATATAAATCCAAGTATTTTCAATGTATCTTCTGTTTCAATCTTGGATTGAAATATTAGATTAACATGAACACTTTTTGTGCCTGAAGAAGATCATGTCAGGTCACAGATACTTGAGCCAGCAGCAAGGGGAACAATTAATCTTCTGCAAGCTTGTTGGAAAGCAAGAACTGTGAGGAGAGTGGTCTTCACATCCTCAATCAGCACCATCACTGCTAAAGATGATAAGGGGGGGTGGAAGCCTGAAGTCAACGAATCATCTGTAAATCCGGCCGGTCTAGTTTGGAACACCAAGCCAAATGGATGGGTAAGTGATTTGGTCATCCCTGTCATATTAATGTATGGGCATTCCATCTCGAGCAACAAAAAGAGTCGTTAAATCATTGTTCAGAGTTATTTTGTTCGATGGTTTAAATCAAAATTAACACAATATATGCAGGTTTATGTTCTTTCTAAGCTTTTCACAGAGGAAATTGCATTCCAGTTTGCAAAGGAGAAGGGCATTGATATTGTTTCAATTATCCTACCCACAGTGTCAGGCCCTTTCTTAACACCTAACGTTCCTGCAAGTATTCAAGTACTCCTATCTCCTATTACAGGTATCAAACTTCACACAACATGAACAAAAGAATCCAGTGTCAATATTTGGAACTATATGTTTTTCTAAGCCCGGCTGTTTAACAAATTCACAGGTGACCTCAAGTTCTATCCAGTACTAGTTGCAGTACATGACAGACTAGGCTCAATTGCATTAGCTCATATTGAAGACATATGCAATGCTCACATATTCCTCATGGAGAACACAGCAGCAGCTGGGCGATACATGTGCGTTGCTGGCAGCTATACTTTGTCTCAGCTTGTAGAGACTCTATCGTCAGAGTACCCTTCTTTCAGTGTTCAAAGGTATCGCAACTAAGTTCCTACAATCGGATTGCGCTAGTCCCGAAATTTTGGATTTAGTTCTAAATGGTTCAGAAAATATGTTGTTTCTTTGCAGGGTTAATGCAGAGTACCCTGAATCAGTTCCTTCGGTCATATGTTCCAAGAGGCTGACAGAGCTGGGCTTCGGATTCAAATATAGTTTGAGGGATATCATCAAGCAAAGTGTTGCTTCCTGTACTGAGTGTGGTTTTCTTGCGCGTCTCTAACGTGGGATTTTGAAGAAAACAGCTTTATAGTAATTTGATGTCTGAGAAGAAAACTTGGCAAAAGCTGGAAAATGGATTTAGAAGAAGAAATGAAGTATTTAGGTGGAGTTTGGCTCAATTCGGACTCTAGAATTGAGAAATTGACCAGATTTGAGAAAATTAAAAGAATTAGACAATTTGTTGGAACGGATGTTTTTTATTTGAAATTGAGTAATTCGGAATTTCTCAATTCCGTAATTCTCTTATTTGGCATGTAAATAAAATTAATGAAACTTATCAATTCTAAAAATTTTGGGTTTGGTTGAAGATGAAATCTGGGGTATGATCATCATATGAAAATAAGTGAGTTTACCCTTATTTTCTAGTTAATTTGAAATATTATTTATATATATTTATATGAACTTAAATAATATACCACTAATTAAATATTTTTTATACAAATGAATAAATTAAGTTGGACCTTAATAATTAAAATACTAGAGTTGCACAAATATTGGTAGTTTAAGGAAAAAAATTTTTTGGATTATAAAATGTGATTTTTATTTTTATTTAGTTATGTAAACTTAATGTATATACACTAAAAAAATTTTTAGATAAAAATTAGAAGGGTAAAATTATACTTTAATAATTAAAATAGTATAATACAAAATTGTGATGGTTTAAGAAAAAAATATTTATGATTTAGGTATAAAAGAATAAGTTAAATTAGGATTTACTTTCTACATATTTACAAAAAATAATGCATACAAAATGTTGAAAATTAACAAAAATAAAAAGGAATACACATAATAAGAAAATATTCACAATGCAAAATAAATTATATTACGATCAATGTGATATTCTTACAAATCCTTACAAATATAGAATTTCACATACATAAATAGTCTAGAGTTTGATTGACACAAATAAGATAGTCAAATCTTACCATATATTACAATAAAATCTAATTTTTTTGTAATCATGTTTTTCTTGTGAATTTGTGAGAATCTTTTTTCTATCTTTTCTTCATACTCATGTAATGCTTGAGTTTCCTCCTCCAAAGAAACGTAAGATTTATAACAATTACCCAAAAATTCATTTACTTGATCGTGATAATCTTGTCATGAATTGTAAACACCTAGACATCTCCCATGAAAGATAACATAGTGACGCATCTTGATAATATTTTATAAGTATTAGACAACTTGTACACAATATACAAGACTATATAAAAGTGATGTATAAATAGAATACAAAATATACATAATCTATACAAAATAGCAATAAGAGACAACTTAATCAATTTGATGTAACACGGGCACTATGTACAACGAATAAATAATAATAAATAAAATATAATGTAACTCAGAATGATACTTACAATCATTCTTATATGGAGTATCTCATCCGTGTAGCCCAAATACATAAAAAATATAATGTAACAGATGAATAAACATACACTAGGATACCCTTGAATGATATTAAATAAAAGAGAGGAAGATCAAATAGAAGAGAGCATACCCGATTCCTTGTTGGCGTTAGTAACCAATGTCTCAAGCATATATATAGAAAATTACACACATAGACAACATGTTATAAATAGAGCATTAGTCATCAAAATTTCAAGCATGTCTAATAAAAAGCATAATAAAGATGTTCGACATAATAAAAAAGTAGCATAAATAACAATATCAATATATCAAGAGGTACAACATACAAGCATAAGAATGGATGACATAACAGCATCATAAGCTACAACTCAGTATCCGATATTGTCATGAAAAAACTTCTACAACTATTCAACTCTAGTTTCATTGTCTATTCCCCAAACAAAGGCCTAACCATCAGATTCATCACCATGCAAATGCTTGTAAATACGTTTAAGAAAAGATGAGCTAAATTGTTCTCTATTGAATTGCATCAAAGTTGATATAGACTATTCTTCCATGAATATTGTCCCATTGTCTTGATAGCAAACGCAATCTCACGCATGTCATCTAGCAACTCCATCGTCATTGGGTCTTCTTGGGCATTCCTCTTTCATTTATATGCCTTTGAGCTATCACCTACATAAGTGCTTGCCCCTTCCCTTTAGATTGACTTGTGTCCTTATTTTTCCCTTCTATAATTTGTTGCTGGTCCACTTCCCTCTTAGTTTTCCCTCCAAAATCATTGTAAGAGGATTTTGCCATGATTCTGGTAGTGCAATTTGATTAAAAAAATAAGTAGTAACTCTTTAAACAATAGAATTGACTTGCTCAAAAATTGGGTAGCATCTTTCATTTTCTACAAGTTTTTGTTTTAAGAAAACATGAATATGTACCCCTTATATTATAGAAAATTTAAAGTATTTATGTATAGTGATAATATCAAGATGCACTTATCCTTTGGTGTTGAGTTTTGGGTATCTCAACTAGGATTAGAGTTTGAGTTAAAGTAGAACTTCAAAATTGAATTCAGACTTATGATTGATTTGTAATATTAGGAGTTGTAATTAGAGTAAAACTTAGATTCAATAAGGACCTATAAATATTCTAATAATACATAGGATTTAGTCGAGGCAGTGTTGAGGTTGAACTAGAGAGAAATAAAGAAAGAAGAATAGAAAGAATAGAAAGAAGAGAAAGAGAGAGAGTGTCGACTCTCATATGTGGGTCTTTCTAGTACTTCTCGGTAGTCTCTTATGGTGGTTCCTCATAGTATTTTTTTAGATATTCTCTCTGAAGGTGGAGGTATTATCGAGTCTTGGTAAAAGAGTTTAGTCGAATAAGAAAGAGTGCAATCTTTCTTGTAAACTCTTGTAAAGCCTTTTAATAGTGAATCTCTCGTTCTCCCCATGGACGTAATCTGATTTTGGGTGAACCACATATATCACTGTGTCTTTTTTTGTTATTTTCTTTTATCTTGCATTACTTTTTACTTCTTGTGTTGTTTGAGAACAAAGTGATTTGTGAACCTTCCATTGTGAATCTCAACACTTTGGTTGTTAGCATCTTGAAGTCATTATTCCATCCAACTCTACTGTAATCTCTTAATTTCTTGATTGTTGCAGTGTGTTTTCTTGAGGTCTTTTGATAACTTTTTACATTGTCAGTGATGAAGTCAGTGATGAAGCTTGTTGTTTAAATGACTTATCCTATTTTAGACTTGCATGCACCTGATCAATAAAAAACCTAATTAGAAACACTGAGCACCTCTTCTATCACATATTGTGCGGTCTATGGTTCCTCCTTTTTTACCTAGTCTTAGATCTTTTAGCGTCCTTGTTGATCTCCACAAGAGTATATTTGAGTTTATTTTGGCGAAAAATTAAATTTAATTAAACTTTAGTTAGAATATGAAATTGAATGTCATTAGATTATGACTCAAATATGAGTCTCAATTAGACCTAAGTCAACAATAAAATTTGACCAAAAATTAAGTTTAATTTAAATCTAAATTGTTGAGAAATTCGGGTTTAAATTAAAGTGAAATGAGTGAACTGAATATTCAGACCAAAATTGGACCCAAAAATTGAACGGAGTCATAGTTGGACATTCGGTTCTCAACCAATCATTTGATTCTATTTGACTATGCTAACCTTTGTTCGCAATTGGATGTCCAAACATTTATTACTATCCGACTGTGTGACTGTCAGACGTCTAGTTCCTAATCGAATGTCTGATTCAGTCATGATCTACAGAAACAGAAATAAAATTCTTCTCAAAATCCATCAATATCAATATGATTTTTCAATAAGAAAGATATAATATCAAAGAATATCAATATGAGATTCGAATGTAGGGTTTATTATAAGAGGACGACACTCATCAAATCTCCCAATTAAATTTTAATAACTAAAATTAGGAGATTCTCTCAAAGCCTTATAAAAGGGGGATAGGACACACGAATTCAAGAGGAATTCATAAACGATCCATGGGCAAATTCTGGATGAATTGAAAAAGAAGTTCTGAAGAAGATCTCATCATCTAAGAGGAGAGCAATGAGGTATCAACAAAGAATAAAAAAGATATTAATATTTTATCCTTTTCTTTGTCTTTTCTTTCATTATCCCATCTTCTTTTTGTCCCCTGCAAGGTTTTGTTTACTCATACTTTGTTGCTACTATTGCCCCTCTTTCTTGAGGCTTGTAGCCACCCACAACCTTATTTTTTGCAACTATCGTACGTTCTCAGTAGCCCAAGTTTGGATGATCGAATCCAAAAAATCAAATGTCTGAACCCTGTCACAGGCCTCTCTTTTGTTCGTCCACACCATGTCCATTCATGATTTCGTATTGGCAAATTTCTACAAACATCTTGGTTACCTACGGTCCTCCTATAACGGCGGATCTCGACTAATATCGCAACTACTCGCGTTCCTCTATATAATGATAGATCTTTATCAACACCGCGGTCACTCACGACCTTCCATATGATGGCGGATCTCCACTAACACCATAACTACCTGCGGCCCTTTGTACGATAGTAAATTTTCACTAATACTGCAACTACCTGTGTTCTAGAACACTAACGAATCTATATTACCATCGTAGCTACTCGCAGCTCATTCATGGCATGATATCGAAGATGAATTAATGACGAGAATCTCTTGGATTGACAATGAGGATGAGAGTGAGAATAAGAATAATAATAAGAACAAAATAAAAAAAACCTTAACATGATGTTTTGGCCCAACCTATGGTCTCGTCTAAAAATCAAAATGGTTTAGGGCTGGTCTGTAGTCTCGCCTGACAATCAATCCAACTTAAGGCTAGCCTAAGATCTTGTCTGAAAGTTAAATGATTTAGAGTAAGTAGACTTAACAATTTAGGTTCATAGATCGGGTTCAGGTCAGATCAAACCTATAATATTACCTAAACGGGTTAACTTAAACTAAACCCATTTATTAAATGGATTAATTTTCTGAACCCAAACCTAATCTGATTTTTAAATGGGTAACCTGACTCCACCTGAATTGACCTATTTATTAAATGGATTGGGTTTGAGTCATGACTCGATTTAATTCGAATTAACATATTTAATTAAATAGGTTATAATTTGACCCGACCTAAATTGATATGATTGGTCCAAATCAACTTGAATCAATCTAAATTGACTCCAATTGATCCAATATATTTAAGTGACATTAATAAATTAAATGTATTTTAAATAATTAAAATAATAATATTATTAAAAATTAATTATAATAATAAAATACATAATTTGTAAATAATTATTTTAAAAATTACTTAAAAAATTATAAAATAAAATATTAAATAATTTTAATTGGCTTAATTGAAAAATAAGTTGACCCAATACAACTTGAATCATTTATGACTCGACAAATAACGAGTTAGTTGGGTCATAAATGGCTTACACGGATAGATTCGATTATGATTCGAATTTTTTCGGATAATAATCGGGTCAACCTGATTACAACCTAAACCTGGTTATAACAAATCCAAACCCATCAAATTTGAGTTAGGCTAACAGGTCATATATTCCCAAGTTTAAGGCCAAGACTGCAGTCTCGTTTAATAATCAATCGATTTACAGCTAGCTTACAGTTTTATTCAAAAGTCAAGATTGTTTGTACTAGCATGTGATCTCACTCGACAACCAATTTGATTTAGGACCAATCTACGGTCTTGTCTAAAAGTTAAACAATTTAAGACTAACCTGTGGTCTCGTCCGACAACCAATTTGACTTAAGATTAACTTACAGTCTCATTCGATAATCAAGACTGACTTAGAGCTAGTCTGTGATCTCGCTCGAAAGTTAAAACAATTTTGAATCAGCCTACAGTCTCATTCGATAGTCAAATTAACTTAGGGTCAACCTGTGGTCTCACCATAAAATCAATGTGAACTTATTGCAAGTTTGCAAGCTCGCCATAACATCATCATGATAGTTCGAGAATTTTCTAACCAAATCAATTAATATAAATCAATTAAATTGAAGTGACTCAATCATATTAAAATAAACAAATTTAAATTGGTCTAGATGAATCACCAAATGGATCTAAATTAATCAAATAGGCTAAGACTCAAATTAAACTAAATTCAAAATCTAAATTGAGTTAATTAAGACCATACTTAAACCTGAACCAAATTAGTCTAGATGAAACTGAACAGGGTCAAACTGAGTCCCACTGGATGTCCTAAACCTTCGACAGCACTCCAAGACTATGAATAATGCGTGATGTTGTCATTCTAACCTGAACCAAAATTAGTTTATATAGAACTAAACATGGTTAAATCGAGTTCCATTGGGTGTGCCACTAAAGCTATCAGTTATACTTCAAACTCAATTGACAACAAGCTAATCAGGACAGCTAATCATTCTTTCAAATCAAATTTAAATAAAAGGTAAGTTTACATTTGCTTAGCCATGCAGCCAAAATACCTCATCCAAGTAAGGTTGGTCGACAATAAGCCCATAACTATCGATAATACCTCAAATTCAATTAAAAACAATCCAAGATAAGCCGTTGATTATTAAATCAATGAAGTTATTACTTATACCTTATTGCCTATAGAAATACTTCAAATTAATGAATTTATTGCCTACGCCTCATCGGTAACAAAAATACTTTAAATTAATGAAGTTATTACATACATTTTATTCGTTAATGAAAATACTTCAAACTTGTGATGTTATCACCTATGACTCATTGGCCATTAAAACACTTTAAATTCATGAAGTTATTTTCAATCTCTCATTGGGTATAGAAATATTTCAAAATCAACAAAGTTATTATTTATGTCTCATTGAATATAGAAACACTTCGAATTAATAAAATTATTACATATATCTCATTAACTATGGAAATACTTCAAAATCAATGAAATTATCATTTATGTCTCATTGGCTATAAAAATACTTCAAATTAATAAAGCTATCATTTATACCTTGTTGACCATAGAAATACTTCAAGATTAATGAAGTTATTGCTTGTGCTTCATTGGCCATATAAATATTTTAAAATTAATAAAATTATTATTTATACTTTATTGGCTATAAAAACACTTCAGATTTATGAAGTTATCGCTTATGTCTCATTGACCATGAAAACACTTCAAAATTAATGAAATTATCGTTTATGTCTCACTGGCTATAGAAATACTTCAAAATTAATGAAGTTATTACCTATTTCTCATTCACCATGAAAATACTTTAAAATCAATAAAGTTATCACTTATACCTTATTTGTTATAGAAACACTTCAAACCATTGAAGTTATTGCTTATACCTTACTGGTTATAGGAATACTTCAAATTTATGAAGTTATTGCCTATACCTCATTGGTTATAGAAATACTTTAAAATTAATAAAGTTATCGTTTATACCTCATTGGTTATAAAAATACTTCAAAATCAATGAAGTTATTGTTTATGTCTCATTAGTTATAGAAATAGTTTGAACCAACAAATTTATTGCCTATGTCTCATTGATCATGAAAATACTTCAAAATTATTAAAATTATTATTTATACCTCATTGGCTATGAAATACTTTAAATTTATAGGGTTATTATATGTCTCATTGAATTTAAAAATACTTCAAATTCATAAAGTTATCGTTTAGGCTTCATTAGCTATAAAAATAATTCAAATTCATAAAGTTATCACTTATGCCTCATTAACCATGAAAATACTTCAAACTCATGAGTCTATCACTTATGCCTCATTGGTTATGAAAATACCTCAAATTTATAAAGTTATTAACTACGCCTCATTAGCCATAAAAATACTTCAAAATCAATGAAATTATTATTTACGCCTTACTGGCGAGTAAAAATACTTCCAAATTCAAAGTAATCACCAATACTTTACTGGCTAATGAAAATACTTTAATATAGAAAGCTATCACCAAAACTAAAGACTATCAAAAACACTCTAGCACCAGCAATATTTGCCAAAGACAAGTCATGACCTATCCAAGTCAAAATACCACGTGGTCCAATACATGAAAGTGGGGTAGTAGCACACATTAAAGATTCTTTCTCACTTATTATTTATTTATTTATTTATCATTGTCATATCTCCCTATAATGTCATGATGAAATTCATTGTAAAGTAAAGATATGCTCGTACTTAAGCTATATACCATTTCTTAAAATCAATCAAATATTTTTTTTTTGTCTCTATTTTAAGAAATTTCTGACAATCGTTAGGATAATTTAGCCAAAGGGGAAGGCTATGATCTCATTGGGAACAAGGCTGAAACAAATTTTAGAATTCCGCTACTATAAAAGTTTCAGAAAAAGGTAATCCCCATAAAGTAAGGCCTCACCAGAGTATAGGCGGAATTAATGTTTTCCACTCTCTTTATTCAAAAAACAAATGGGAAATTGAGAATTGTTAGAATTAAATTCCAATAATTTTGGAATTTTAAGATATAATCAAACAGCCAAATTGCAGAATTGGGCTCGAGAAGTTCACCAATCCAACCCCATGAAATTCAACCAAACAGTACTTACTCTCTAGAATTTTGAGGGTATTGTCAATAACTGTTCTTTTTTACAGAAATATGTTGTCTCGAGAACTGGTCAGAAAGGATCAGTCTCCTACTGATTGGGCTTGTTGCAGTATCCCAAGAGAGAAAATTGCAGCCAAATACTGTTATTAATGTGCTAAGCCTATCTGCATTATTTACTTCTTAACTCAAATTTTGACACGCCACCAAAAATCTTCTATGTTTGGAATTTTGCATGTTCTTACTTATCAAACTTCCTGGGGAGCTCACAAACAAGTGCATGTGAGTCTCCTTGTCTTGAACTAGGGGGCGGGGGTGGAGGTGGGGAAACTACCAAAACAAACCACCGCACATTATAAGAAACAAAGAAAAGAAAATCTATAGGACCACATGCCTTCCTGGATAAAATATTGAATAATCAGCTGGATCATATGGTACTCAAAATTCCTCAAAATTAAGGTTTGGCCTTGCAAAATTTTCATGAACTAGCCCTTAAAAATTTCATACCTACTGATGCTGACCTGTTGTGGCTCCAATCTTCTCCATTTTTGTTTATGTCTTGACCTGATCTATGAAGAAGATTTAAGCGCACGAACAGTGGTGAAATTAAGAACAATTTACGACCAGAGGAATTTGTTCAGAAAACCAGTGAAACAAGGATTAATTAATGCGACTATTGGTCGGTGGAATGACTGACATGGTTGACAAGGTTTGTGCATGTGCAATTAAGCATTCTTGCAATACTATATAATATGCATAAAATAATCAAAATTATATTCTAGTGTGAATTTTCCTTCCTGGCTGCAAGAATGTGTTTCTAACTTTAAACAAGCACTATAAAGCTTCTGTATAAGAAGAGGACAAGCCATTAATTCTGGGAGACAAGCTGGTAACATGATGAACTCCATGTTGAACATGGTGGGTGTTGAGATCGCAATCACAGAAAGTATAGACAAGAAACAATTTGGCATGAATGACATCAAACATTCCTCCACAAAGTGGATAAATCCTAAGCAGAAAGTACTTCTCATCAAGGTTTACAGATTACCACAAAACAAGGTAGACGAGCCCGTGAGTTAAGAACATAGAGTTCTTCAATGTTGGCATATAGACCAACTCTTCCCGCAAGCGAATCAAACTGACCTGCTACTTCTTGATAGTTATCCAAGGGCTTGTGAACCCTCCCTGCAATCACTCTACAAACAAGCAAGGCTTTTCTTATGGCAGGATTGTCATGGGGTACCTCAGTGGAGTTAAATGCTCTTCCACTCGTTGCGCTTGTGAATACGCCAATGCGTCCCTTTGAGTCCTTCTGCACGGAGAATCCATGTCTAATGATTTGGCAAATGCGGCATTTCTCTGAAGTACAAAGACTTGGAAGTGCCATTCGCGCCAAGAGAGCATGAAACAATGGTGCCATGGAATCTTAGCAACTCATTGCCGTCCGCAAGGCATCTGGTGTGCCTTTTGGGGAGTTTATTGGCTTTGATTTTCACCATTTCCCTGTATTCTTCAAACCGGGCCAGTGTCTTTTGCATGTTATGGACCTTTAGAACTCTTTCTATCCTTCCACAGCTGCTCTCTGATTTCAACCAGCTTGGTCTGCAGATTATTTCCACAATCTTCCTTGAGGGGTCTCCTTCTACTAGTTCAGTAACTGCAGAATTTGCAAGTTTTCAGAATCATTCTCTACTTTAAAGCCATGAAAACCAAGAATTAGACAAAGAATGATATGAATTGCAAGGAAAGACAAGTTTAAGAAGATTATTGTTAAACAATACATTGATGTATACTAAAGAATTGAATGCAAGATTTTGTTCTTTCTTCAAGGGTCGTTTGTTTCCGGATCACGAGATTGACTGGTCTATTATCCAAACACCAAAAATTTAATTAGATTAATATTATTTAATTTAATTTAATTATAAATGGAAAATAACTAAAATGCTCTCGGACGCCAGATGCCGGTGCGTTCGCCCGGCGAGCTACCCACGCGAGCTCGCCCGGCACGTCATACCTCGTCGGAGACGATGAAATCGACGACGAGAGCTAAGGGTAAAATGGTTCAGAAAAAATTTAAACCACTCGCTAGTCAGATCAGTAATCAAATAATATTTACTTAACTGTATTATTGTTTTATATTTTATCCTTTCTTTTAACTTTGATCTTGAGATTGATGCGGAACCAAAAGCTTCCAATAGATCAAAGAGTACTTGGCTAAATTTTAGAAGATTTTCTAATTAGGCATAATTGTTAGGAATCAAGCCCTTAAGATTACATGCGACCAAATTCCTGTACATCATCGTTAACAGCATTAACAGCAGGAATGAAAATTTTGTACAGTTAGCAATTCAATTAAAAATGTACGAGAAAAAGAGAGCAGCGGAAACTATTTGCTTCAAACGAGTCAGCAGACTCAGAACTCGAAAGAAAATGCATATAAGAATGAATCAATGCTCCTAACCTGCATGCTTGGAGAGATGGTGTGCTTCCAAAGCCTGCCACTTTCCCAACTGCTCCCTACACTTATGGCAGCTCACAGAAGCACAAGAACCACCAGACTCCCCCACACTTGATCTCCTTGGAGCCGAGGAAGCCCGACGAATGCCACCACTACCACTGCCTCGTCCTCCTCTTAAGGCACCACCCACCTCCCTGTCAGCAAAAGGGCCAGGTGACCTCCTAGGATAAGGGTTAGACTGCAACCCAAGGTGCCCTCCAGGGCCAGGTGTCCCGGGTCTAAGCGTACCCACAAAAGTATAACTACAACTAGCATCCACCACCCCAGCACCACCACCCTCATGACAACCACCAAATCCAGTGATCTTGAGCTCACACCTAGACTCACTGAGCACAACCTCATGTGCTATCGGGTTGAGAAACTCACTGCTCCCAATGGACCTCGGGCTGCAGCTTGTGGGCCTAGCAAGGTGACTCTTGCTGCCATGGATGACATCCTTGATGTTGGCAATGGACCATGACCACCCAGACCTCCCTGCCTTCTTTGTCAGGATGGTGCCCAACTTTGGGTCATGCACTTCTGTTGGCTCAGACTTGCAGTGCAGCGACTTCTTCAAGGTGAACCACACTGTTGGGATCTTCTCCTCTTTCTTCCTTCCCTCCTCTCTTCTTCTTCTTCTTATCGGCCTTCTCCCTTCAGTACCCATCTCAAAAAATCACAACACAATCAGAATACCAACAAAAACAACAACAATAGTCTTCACTTTTAAGTTCAAGGAGTGGGAATATGGAACGCAAACGAGGAAACCAAAGCTAGTTGCATTAATAAATGGGGGAATTGATGGCAGCACCACTTGCTTGGATCCATCTCCATCAGACAGGCAGAAAAGCAGCAGAGCAGAAGGGGGGAATAGGAGGCTTTTATTGTATTGATGCATGAAGTGGCAAGGCCCGGAAGCTTTCACATAGGTACCTGGTCGAATCTTTGAAGAGGTTTTTTTATTTAGAAAATTAGAGAGAAAGAGAGAGAGAGAATGTTTCATTCTTCTTTGCTGCAAGGCTGGTGACATAAATTCAAGGGTAAGATTGCGCACATGGGATAAGATTTGGCAATGCATGGTGGTCCACTTTGTTGCCTGGGCTTTCAGCCTTCAGCAGAAGATGAGGATCTTGTAGTAGTGTTGCATGGCCTCCAGGTAATTTGATTCAAAGCTAATGGCTGTACCTGCTTTATTTGGGCAAACAGCCCCTTGGTATATTATCTTGTTTACAATTAGTATGAAAAAGAAATTATTAGAGCCAAATTGTTAAAAAAAAATATTAATAGAGCTACATGTAGCATATTTATTTAGAAATATGGATAAACTACGTTTATATTTGAATAAATTCATAATTAGCTATATAATGATCATTTGCTGATCATATTGTTAGTCTCAAGTCGAACAATCTCTTGATGAATAGAATACTAAACAACTCTCTCGCTCAACTCTCACAATTAAATGTGGATTTGATTAATGATATTATACTCTAAAGTCGAAGAAACAATTTCCATTCTCAGCAAACAGGAAAAACGTGGGGACTTGTTTCATACATGTGATTATAAATTTATAACAGTAAATTAAGCTACATTTAGGACTTATCTTTTTATTTACGTTAGTTAATTGTAATTCGATCAAATTGAAGGAGACCGCTTTGAACTACTTTTTAATGCCTTGACCACACCATCAATCTATCCAGCAAGACAACGCATTGTCCTGATAGCTCCATCAACTAAATTCTTATTGGTGCTAATCCACCTTGGAAGTCGGATTAGTTGCTAAGGCATTTTTGCTTAGGATTATATTAAGAAAATATTTCCTCTTCGTGTAAAAATTGTTTAATTGCGATCTTGGACCGTTTAATTATAGTTTAGAACAAATTAACCAAGTTAATTTATAAAAAACATCTCAAATATTGGTTTGATAATTATATTTAAATTTTTATGTAAAAAAAATCATAAATTTGAGAATATTAAATATCCTATTTATTGAGTAATGCGGGTTAATTTTTTAAATGTAAGCAGCCTGAAGTCAAAGTAGACTTGTTTCTGCTGCGGTCCTTGCGGACAATCAGAGTTTGACCGAATTGGTTATGCGAACAAAACCCAAAATCACTAGCGTCACCGACGACGTCCGTGTTGGGCCGGGACAAGTACGTAGTGTCAGATATTGAAAATAAGAATCAGGATTTTTTTTTAATTATTTTTTTTATAAAATTAATATTATTTATTTTACATTGTTATTAAATAAAATTATTTAAAAAAATTAAATAATTTTTCGAATTTTAAATTATTATAACTTGAATTTTAATAAAAACTAACGGGGGCTAAGATGTCCCAGATCGGGCTCTTGCTCGGCGCGACACCAAACAAAAACGCGCTTGACGGCGTGTTCTCTCGAATCATGGCTCCCACTTTTTTCCTCTGTTCAAACGCAAGTCGGTCTCCATCAAAACCAAGTCCAAATCCAATTCAATCCAATTATTATATATTATTTTTAATTTCCAACGGAATCTTGCCGTGCTTCATCCCAAAAATCGCCACCCAAATATCCGCCATCCGCTATACAGATCCCCCAACAGCGTCCCCACCTCCAAATCCAACGGTCGATACGCGCCCAACCTACGGCTGGCAATAAGATTCTTGCAACCCATCCCGCAGCGGATCTTAAAACAAAAACTTTTTTTTCAATTTCCGAAATTGCGGCTCTCATTCCTTCGTCCGCCTCCCTCCTCCTCCTTTATTCCCCTTCTTCTCCGTTTTTCTCATTCTTTTCAAAGATTAATTCTTGATTTCTTCTTGAATCGGCTTCGATGCGGAATTTCACGATCGGAGCCCGCGACTTCCAGGTCCGAATCCTCTGCTGATCGAGGTAGAAATCGCGGGGAAATCTGGGAAAAAATCAGGTTTTTTTTCTTTGATTAGATGAGAAGAGCCATCCGCCGCCGGGGAATCGACCATGGATTTGAGGAGGTGGGTTCTCTTCGTCTGTTTCTTGATCTCGCTCTCGGTGATGATGATGCCGGGAGGGTCTGGCGGGAGGCAGGGCAAGGGGGAGCTCTTCCCCGGCGTCTGGGTTTCCTCCCACGAGGTGGATGAAGACATGGTACGCCACAAATTCATCTTTTTCTCCATTGATGATGCTTTGATTCCATTTTTTGGTGCTAAAAATAGTAACTTGTTGAATGCCGTCGGGAAATGTTTGGCCTTTATGGATAATTGCTACAGCTGATCATCGTCCCGTCTCTTTCTCGTTTCCTTAGGATTCCTAATAAGTTAATCGTTTGTTAGTTTAGTAGCTGTAACGATTGAGGAAACAAATTCTCTTTTAGGAGTTTTACACATGAGATTTTTTGCTACATGAGAGTTTTTGGAAACTCGCTTGTTTGTTGGAGCGGTGGAAAGAGTGTTGAATTAAAATAATATAATGGGTTAGATGTTAAATCATTTCAAAAATTTAAATTCATTAGATATATGTTTTTTTTTTCACTATATATATTAAACTCTATCTATCCAATATCTGATGTGAGACTAATTTATTATACTTGATATTATAATAATCTTTCTATTTATGTGTGATTTGATCATATAAATTTTAATATTCTTAATAAAAAAATTTTTATTCAATCAATTTTACCGTATGACCCATACTAACGGGTTTTTGTCTTATTTTTTTATTTTTTTAAAGAGAGACTAATATGCGACTTAATTCAGTCATATTATCGCAATAATTTCAATTTTAAAAATTTGCATAAATTTAAACTTAAATTTTTTATACTAATTGTTGAGAGAGTCGAAAGAGTGTCGAATCGAAATAAAATAGTAGATTGGATACCAAACTATCGTAAAAACTTAAATTCATGGAATATATGTTTGTTTTATTATATATATTGAACTCTATTTATACAATATCCAATATGAGACTAATTTTATGTGGGACTAATTTATCATACCTAACATTATAACACCTCCTATTAACTAGAAACGATTCCTCTCTGTGGACATTCTTGTGAATTAGGTTTTTTTAAGGCGAAAAATGCGCTCTCATGGCATACCCTAGATTATGGAGTTGGTTGGTTGTGGTTGTGATCAATATAGTTTTGATTCTCTTTTGTCTCCGCATATAATTAGTTGTGTTAGCTAAGAAGATGCATTTTTGGCCTTACAACACAGACAAACTTTAATGTTTCTCAAAATTGTGTGAATATGTTTCTTAACTATTTTCTTTTTGAACTGATGATCTGCAATATTCTGTGCATCTGAAGCAGTTGTATCAATCGAATTTTTGTTGTACTTTTGGGAGCATTTTTGTTACTTTTCCAATGTTCACATATTTGAGTCCATTGGACTTTTATATATAGGAGCTAGGCATCTCATCATTACGGGTACTGAGTGTCTGCTTATTGCTTTGTGGATTTAATGTTCTTGGCACTTGTTTTATAGAAATGCCTTTTCAGAAGGGGGATCATGTTTGAGTATACTTTTGTTCACTAGATATTTGACATATGATTGTGATTTATGTAATGTCACTCTGTATGCCCTTGCATTGTATTTTTTGGAACCCTAATAATCTTGTATTATGTTTAAGTTTGCCTGAGTGTTACTAAAGCATCTAGGATTGTAAATATATTTTGCCTTAAGTTGCAAAATTGAGGTCTAGTAATATGTTTTGCAGTCAATTGGCTTATTAAGCGCTCAAGTAAATTTACATGTTTAATCAGTATGCCCGGCCTGTTTGACAAGTCCCCAGTCTTCATGGTTACAGGTGGAACGCCTATGGATAAAGTGTGGCTTAGATCCCTTGAGCATTTATGACATTGTAAAAGGTCGAACTGTATCTATTTTGAGGGACATCAACAGTGATTCTACTGAAATGAATCTCAAGCTAAGGTTGCTAGCAGAAGCTGGCATCCAAGAGGCCATCACCAACCCTTCCCAAGACATTAATAAACTATTTGAGTGTATGAGCAAGTACTACCTGCGCTTCCCCATGTCTGAACAGGATGATATTCTGAGAAACAAATTTGTTGACTATTTGGAGTCACTGCATGGTGGGGATCCTGTTACAAGGAGACATCTTGCAGATCAATCTTTGCCAGGTTTCGCTCTAGATTCAGTCTCAACCTCCAGTCTTGCTCCAAATCCATCTCCATCTCCATCTCCATCTCCAGGCCTTGCTAAAATTCCATCCCCAGGTCCTGGAGTTAAACAATCTGTACCAATTTCTGAACCTGGTCGTTCCACTGCCCCGACTCCGAGAGAAATATTTTCATCAACTAATGATCATATCCCAACTAGTGCCCCAGTTTTACCATCTAATAAGCACAGCAACTCTAACAACTCAATTATAATTGCTATGGTTCTAACAGCAGCGGGGACAGCACTTTTTTGTGTTTGCCTCTTTCGTTGCTATATGAAGCGCTACAAAAGCAAGTTGGAGATGAGATTTAGCCAAAGAGACGATAGCCCCCTTTTGGCTTTAAGCTTGAGTGACTTCTCAGGTATGGTGTGCTTCTGTTTTAATTTCATGAAAGTGGTCCAGCATGCTAATTTTATAATATCTTTCGTTTAGGTTCATCGCAGAAGTCCTATGGGCTTTCTTGTTCTGTTAACAGTACAAATTTTGGTTCTTTATCTTCCAAGATGGAAACAAGCCAAAATGATCGTATATTGTCCTTTGAAACTAACTCAAGTGACACCACAGCTCCTGGACAACCCTCAGAAATCTCATATTCTTCCTCTGATCCTCCTAGTGCAC
The DNA here is from genome assembly GCA_005019695.1 of Trichopus zeylanicus subsp. travancoricus. Taxonomy (NCBI): domain Eukaryota; kingdom Viridiplantae; phylum Streptophyta; class Magnoliopsida; order Dioscoreales; family Dioscoreaceae; genus Trichopus; species Trichopus zeylanicus. Next base: position 248,288 of record RXID01010980.1, on the reverse strand, counting down.
CAATCATTTCTCCTGCGCCTCCTCCTTCACCTCCTCCTGCACCTCGTGCACCAAGAGCACCACCTCCACCTGTAATGCCTCCTCCTGTTAAAAAAGTTGCTACTGGCTCTCCTGTCCCTACGCCTCCAGTACCTCCACCTAGGGCAGGTCTACGGCCTCCTCCTCGCCCACCACTAGCAACTGCAAAATCTTCAAGAGTAAAACCGCCATCACCTCTTGGACCTAAACCTCCACATCCACCTTCCACTTGGGAGAGTCATGATGCCAGTGGTCAACAAACAAAGTTGAAGCCATTCTTTTGGGAAAAGGTTCTTCCAAATCCTGATGATTCTATGGTCTGGCATCAGCTTAAAGCGGGTTCATTTCAGTAATATACTCAACTTTATTTGTTAGTGTTATCTGTTTGACATTTAAGTTGCATGGGTTGTGTATGGCTTCTCCACTGAACAAAAAAGGACTATAATTATGCAGGTTTAATGAAGAGATGATTGAATCTCTATTTGGTTATACTCCTGCTAACCAAAGTAAGAATGAGGGCAAGAGAGAAATTAAAATGGTCACTCCTCAACATGTTCAGCTTCTTGAAGCTAAGAAGTCTCAGAACTTGGCAATTTCCATCAAGGCAATGGGTGTGAAGTTAGAAGAAGTTTGTGATGCACTTATGGAAGGTATCTGTTGAATAAATTTTGCAGCATTCTGCATGCTCCATATTTATTGAAGCTGGAAAGAAATAACTCTAGCAACTTTAAACAAATGTACTTTTAGTTGGGAAATGGTTATGCTAGATTATTTGTGTTTCATTATTGTTCTTACATGTTTAAAGTTAAAGTTATTAATATTTTTTTAGTTTCCCGTGCCTCAGTAGTTCTCTTCTAGATTAGCTGGGTAGGTAGCACTTGCTGACTTGAAATGCATAAGTGGCTCATTTTTCATTTCTTTCAACCAGGAAATGAACTTCCTGCAGAGTTACTTCAGACATTAATAAGAATGTCACCTACAGTTGATGAAGAACTGAAACTCAGGCTATATACTGGCGAAGCTTCCTTACTTGGCCTTGCAGAACAATTCCTGAAGGCTTTGGTGGATATACCTTTTGCTTTCAAACGGATGGATGTATTGTTGTTCATGTCTTCTCTATCGGAGGATAAATCTCACATAGAAGAGTCATTTGAAAGTATAGAGGTAAGCCTCTGGTTCTTATATTCTGGACTTTTCATGTTATTGATGAAAAGTGATATTGAAGTCCACAAACTGGATCGTACTTCAGTTTTTTTTTCTTTTTCTTGAGGTGAAATTGGTGTTTGGTGCTGGCGGTAGTGGGTGGGTCATGAGTGGCGACAGGGTGGTAATTGAGAAGAACTGTTGTTTATATATTTATTGTCTACCTTCAACTTCTACCTCTACCATTTCAAAAAGACTGCATTGTATTGGATCTTTTTCCTTAGTGCTAGTTCACAATCTACTGAGGGTTTTTATAAATATCAACTTCATCTAATGCTATCTTAGGTTATTTTAGGACATGGGCATCGGTTGCCCATGATAACATTATTGTGAGGGGTCAGAATAGCAAATACCATAGTTCTAATGCATTGTTTATCAATTTATTTTGGGACTTTTGTGCATATAGCCCTGGTTGAATTGGCATGTATGACCCTCTCCATTAAAGATGTTTAAATGAGGAATATACAAGCAAAAATATAAGGATGCCTGTGCGAAATATTTTTGCAGACATAACCATTAAAACATCATATTTAACACTATTTGTGATAGAGAAGTAAATTCAGGGGGTATGCATGCAATTTTAGGGATTTTTGTTAGGGTACGCATCCAAATTCAACTTTTACAAGTGTATGCACGCAATTTCCTGACTTTCCATGGGTATAATTGCAAAAACCTCTTTTATGCTTGTAATTAAGTAAAGACTTGTACATAACCATAAACATCTAATCAGCTTACCCTTTTTAACTATGTTATATGACCAAATCACTGAGTTGCCCAATGTTAATCTGTTGTTTAATCAACAAGTGACGTATATTGGAAATACATGATTAGAGAGATAAAGTACATGTCTGATGTTGAGTCTCTTGAGATAATACTATCCAAGCCATAAGTCTCAATCTTCAACCAATAGTTAACTGCCTTTGTTCTTTAACATAGTTCCTGGACATGAGGAAAATCTTTTGAACCATATGATGTTACAGAAAATGTAGAAAGGATGGTTGATAGAGTTGTTTCATAAGAGGTCATAATACTACTTGGAAGTCTTTTCCCTTCTCTTCTTCCATATATTTTCTCTTCTTTTTTCTATGCATCAGCTACAGGCTCTTTTTAATGTTCTGTAAACCCCACCATGATTTGTTCATCAGATTTTTTTTTCTAGAATTTGAATTTATCTTAAGTTTATTTGAGCCTCTGCATCAGGTTGCTTGCAAAGAACTTCGAAGCAGTCGCCTGTTCCGTAAGTTGTTAGAAGCTGTTCTTAAAACTGGTAACCGAATGAACGTTGGGACCCTCCGTGGGGAGGCAGAAGCATTCAAGCTTGACACACTCTTAAAATTGTTAGATGTTAAAGGAACTGATGGGAAAACTACTTTGTTGCACTTTGTCATTCAGGAGATAATTCGATCTGAAGGTGTGCGTGCTGCACGTACAGCTAGAGAGAGTAGGAGTCTTTCTAACCTTACTTCCAGCCTGGGTTCAGTTGATCTTGCTGAGGATCCCCCTCTAGAAACTGGAGAATATTATCGAACTCTAGGCCTCAAGGTTGTTTCTGGTCTAAGCACTGAACTTGAGAATGTCAAGAAGGCAGCTTCTTTGGATGCTGAAACATTAACTGCATTGGTGATGGCTCTTGGTCATAGACTGGTTAAATCAAAGGAGTTTTTGAACACAGATATGAAAAGTTTAGAGGAGGACAGTGGGTTCCACCGCTCTCTCAAGTCTTTTGTTGAACATGCTGAGAAGGATGTTGCTTTTTTATTAGAAGAAGAAAAGAGGATAAGGTTATTGGTAAAAAACACCACAGATTATTTTCATGGAAATACATCGAAGGATGAGGGCTTGCAATTGTTTGTTGTTGTACGAGATTTTCTTGGCATGGTAGATAAGGCATGCAGAGAAATAAGAGAAATAAGAAGTCAGATGCCAAAGACAACAGCAACAAAAGCCAAGGAAGATTTGACAACATCATCTCTGAATGATCAGCGACAGCGTCTTTTTCCTGCAATTAGGGACCGGAGGATGGACAGTAGTTCCAGTTCTGATGATGATTAAACTTATTTAGCCGAGGTATGCAGCTTATAATGCTTGGACCTGATTTGATGTTTCTCTCCATCATAATTGAATGGAAATGTCTATAAAGTTTTATTTTCCTGTATGCTTTACTTCATGGAAAGTTGGAAGCTAATGATATAACTATACAAGTATTCAATGATATATTTTTTTTAAGTTCGCAATTAAAAAAATTCTAATTCACACTTTAAAAAATGCCTGCCCATCTAGATGGTAAATATTGTCTTGTTAGTAGTGTTCAATGGGTTAAGCTGGAACTTTAAAATAATGCCTTGCACCTAGCAAGTAGCCAAAATAACTTCTCAATTAGTATTATCATGATATGACCAATTTTAGAACTGTGGCTAGATGCAATTACTATTCTCTGAAAATTTAGTTTCATTAGTAGCATTCTGGCTCTCAATTTAGGATCTGGTTTGCTGTAGGGCTTACAATTAGATAACCATTGTCAAGGGATTCAACTTCATGAGTTATACTTGATTTTGAATGTAATTATGGTAGATGTTTTTTGAATGGTTTCTTAAATTGCATACCAAACATTCATCAATAATTGTTCCACACAGAACATAAGGTGACCTTCAGACTATGATTTTGCAGTGTCTGTGGTTTATATGTATTAACCTTTCAAATCTCTCCTATTTCTTTGTGATTCTGGACCTAATGGATCTATTATTTGGTGTTTGGTGACTCTTTTCCACAGAATCATTTCTTCAGGTAACCTAATCACACAAGATTGTGGATCTCTGCACTTCTCAGGTGTGCCCCTTATATAGAGGGCACGGTGATGTAAGCGCTCACATCAGCTGGTGGTATGAGCTAAGCGCTTACATCAGCATAATAGTAGCCTATACTAGAGTAGGCCTATAGCCTTTACATAAGACTCCAAGGGAAGTCTTGTCCTACGCATAGTCCTCTTATCCTAAGGCGTAGCCTTTACAAAAGACTCCAAAAGAGATCTTATTCTAAGGCGTAGCCTTTATATCCTAAGGCATAGCCTTTACAGAAGACTCCAAAAAACGTCGCTTTCATATGCTGGTAGCTCGTCCTTTGGCTAGGCTCGTCCTCTTGCTAGGCTTTGACTTCTTATTTCGTAGCTCTAGCCGCTACTGTACTGTACAGCAGGGTTTTACTTTCCTGCATTAGCTACTATACTTCCCACCACGCTCCGCCTGCTACGGGATAATGGCGTTGTACAGTGGGGTGCCGTCTTCTTGGGCCAGTTACGCTTCCCACCACGCTCCGTGTGCGTCTGAGAGAGTGAAAAGATGCTGGTCCTGGAAATGGCGTCTTGGACTAGTCGGAGGGTAGTCTGAAGCTGCTGGTCTATCTGGGCCATTGTGGGGTACCAGGTGGCCCAAAAGTGATCCTGGTAGCTGAGTCGTTCGCACTCCGATAGCTTGCTGGTGTGGAGATTACACAGTTGCCGAAGTGCTGTGATTGCTGTTGCTGCTGCTGCACGGATATCCTGCTCATTTGCAGGGAACCCTGCAGTTGTAGTAGCATCTTGGCTAGTTGCTGCCACTCCTTTTGTGCTGGGGCTGCTTGGACTTCTTGAATTGCAGTGGCCATGAGCTCCAGAGTTCCAAGGTCTTTTTCTGCTGGTCATCCTGCACAGACTAGAGAAGAAAGTAATCGTGATAAGGAGTCAGTGAGCTGATTATCCTTGTCCTCGATGTGTTCAAAGTGTACCGGGATCCCTATCCCAGTAATATAGTCCGTGAAGGCGATCCAGCGTATCCTGGAAGGCTTGTGATTCGGAGACTTGTTGAAGAAGCTAATTATAGCTTGGCAGTCAGTCCGAATCGTTAGTTCCTTTCTATCCAAGTAGTAGATTTTTAGCGCTTCCAGTGAGTTCATCACCGCATGGATTTTCGCATCAATAGTGGATTTGATGGGGTTAAACTTCCCGCTTGCGTAAGCACACACATATTCTGTGGATTTCGGATCATATTTATGCGGCTTCCATTTGCAGATGCCCCCCATTCCTCCATGCAGCCATCTGTTTCCAGAAGGATGTAGCTTTCAGTAGGGGGTACTTCCAAGTCCGGTAGTTGCTGGACTAATTTTTTAATTTGGCCCACTAGAGTCCAATCCTGTTGGTTCATTTTCTTTTCTCCAGTTGGGCTGGTTTTTGCATACAGTGGGCTGAGGAGCCTTCCCAAGTTGGGAATGTAATTCCTGGCATAATTGAGGACGCCTAACCAGGAACGAAGCCCCTTCTTGGTCATGAGTGATTTATTTTGTACCTCAGTGATTTTCTTGATCACGTGAGGCTGCAGCCGGATCCTTTGGTTCCCGATGATGGCACCTAGGAACTCCACTTCTGTTACCGCTACCTTCATTTTTGTAGGGCTCAGGACGAGCCCATGCTCCTCACAAATATCGAGCATGATGTTCAGGTGCTTGGCATGCTCTGCTTCTGTCTGTGAGAAAACAAGAATATCGTCAATGTAGACGGCAATAAAGCTTTCTGTACCTTTGAAGCAATGGTCCATCTTTCGTTAAAATACGGCTGGGGCGTTCTTCAGGCCGAACGGCATGACCAACCATTCATATAAGCCAGAGGGGACCCAGAATGCGGTCCATTCAATAGAATCTGGGTGCATGGTCACCTGATGGAAACCACTTTTCAGGTCAAACTTGGAGTAGACATTGCTGTGGCTTACCCTCCTTAGAATAATATTGATCCCTGGGAGGCCGTATTGGTCTTTGTTTGTAAGATCATTAAGACGCTTGTAGTTGAAGACCATTCTCTCTTTTTCCTTCTCCTCTTTGCCTGTAGTCGGGTCGACGGTTGTTCTTGACCTTACGATGAAGGCCGTTGTTCTGTGCCGACTTTTACTTGGCCGGATGACTCCCATGGTCAGTAGGGCTTTTACGTGCCTTTTGAAGGTGTCCTGCAGTTGTGGGGTGACATGTTTCATAGGACGGTCTTCTATAACAAAGTCTGGATTTTTGATATCCAGATGGCACACTACTTTGTTCTTTGCCCAGTGCTTTAACGGATTTTCGCCAATAAACCCTGCTTCCTTCAGCCTTATTATTACTGGTTGAAATTTTTGGAGGAAAGACTCCCTACTGAGCCCTGTATTGTAGTATACTGATTGGTGGATATCAATATACTCTTCTTTCTCCAGCTCTAACTCTTCTACGGCGGCGACCACCGATGCTGTAGGAGTAGTACTGATAATAGTTAAATTTTTATAGAAGGTTATAATGTTACCTTCTATCTGAACTCCTCCTTGCATGGCTTTAATAAAGTTGCACCCAATTATCATCTGGATGCCATCACCTATCTCCATTTTGAAGCTGTAAGTGTAGGGGATCTTGAATCTGTTATCCCCAATGTGCATCCTTCCACCCTTTAGCTTTTTGTCCGCCGATTGCTTTGAGTTTATTCCGCTGAATTGTACCACGAAGCTATTCTTCTCCAGTGCTTCCGGTGGTACTGAGGCTTCATCAATACAGCAGGTTGTTGCTCCTGTGTCTAGTATGGCTCTGACTTGGAACCTGGGAATGTTAGGTATTTCAAGTTCAACATTCATATTGTAGAGCATATTCTTTACTATTTTTGGTCCGGGCTTCGGTTGAGCCTCTCCTTTAGCTATTGTCTTGTAGACACTTTCCTGTAGTAGGATACTGGTGTATTCCAGTTCCTCGCTTGCTTCTGCTTCCTTTTCTTTGTAATATTTTACCTCCTTCTTCAGCCGTTCAATTTCTCCTTCACACCTTACAATGTAGTGCAGCTGTTCTTGCATCAGCCTCTGGTTAGGAAATGGTTCTGGTGGAGCTGGTGTAACTGGGACCGCTGTTTTAAAGTAATAGGGTCCACAGAGGTTACAGACAGTAACCTTGCATTTGAGGCAATGAATCCTTGCCCGCTGTATTGTTTGGCTCTTGCAGCAAATGCACTTTTCTTCTTGTGGCTGCACGAAGTCGTTATGCTGCCAAGAATGAGAACAGTTTTCTTGGAAGTCAGGCAGCGTTACCTGAGGGCGATACCCTCCTTCTAGTTCTCCCAGAACATAAACTGCTTCCTCCTGCTCAGGGGGGTCGAGGGAGCTGTGCAGACTTTGGGCTTCTTCTTCTTCTGAGATGTCGTGGGTAGCATCATCCTGGTCCTCGGTTGATAAAGAGGAGTGACGGTCCTCATCCGTCACTGGGTCAGCTGATGAATCCGACGGGTTGGAGTCGGCGTCGGCGTCATACTCGTCAGAGGAGGTAGAGCCGCAGCCATCGTCAAGGATGGCTTCCTGACGGTTGTTGATGGTTTCGTCAGGGGGTTTGACGGTCTCTTTGCGTTGTGCTTCTTGAATTTCTTGTAGGTACTGCGCATAAAAAGGGCTCTATTTGAATTGCGCATAGTTGGTGTTGTAAGAATGCCTATAATAAAAAGATGTTAGAGGGTAATTGTCTCTTCTGGTAAAGTACTCCTCCTCCGGAGGCTCGTACTCATAATAGTTGCTGTAAGATTGTCGGTAGCTTTGCTGGGCCTGATAACACCAATTGTAGTAGTCTTCCCGTGGGGTAGGCAGGTAGTAAGCCATCAGCCTTCAAGCTTTTGCACTTCCTCAGCAAGTATCTGATAAGGATCCCGAAAGACCCTTAGTTTGCCTCGTGCCTCCTGAGGCCTTCGTGTGTGCCTCTCGTGCTATTAGAGAAGCTTGTCCAACCGTTCAAGGCTGTCGCCTGGTTCTTTTTGCTGGGGTTGTTGCCTGAACGCCTCAAGTACTAGTTCTCAGGCCTCCTGTTTTGAAAGGGGCTGCTGTCTAGGACTGCAGTTGTTAAAGTGCTTAGAGAAATCTCGAGTCTCGAGATCTCTTGTGTGCAAGCTTGATGCAGTTCGAAGAGTTATTTTAAGTTCTTTAAGTTAACTCTTGATGCAATACAGGTTTTGTCGTAAATAACAGACAAGTTGTGAGCTAGTTGGTTGGTGGAAACTTTTGTTACTAAAGTAAGGTCAAGATACTCAAGGCTAGCGGTTCGGGAACGTTCATACCCCTCTTGAATGAATTTTTCCCATGCTTCAGACATATGGGCTAAAAGTTCACAGTTAGCACAATTTCCCAAGGATAAGTTTCAGTATTAGGTTAAACATGGCAATTCCCTACTAGATGAAAGCAATGCTCAGGATCATACAGGTGTGCCCTTGGGCTTACTCACGGCCACTCGCCTTCACTGCCAAGTTAGGACCTGTCCTTTTTCCTTATGCCAAACTCTTTACCCAGTTCGTATAAAACCATGCTTAATTCTAATCCGCATAATACCACAAAGGAAAAAGATAGCACTTATGAATTCTTAACACAAACTCTAAACACAGTAGTGAAAATCAGGATTTGGGTAATTACGACCCTTACCTCGCACTCTTGGCACCTTGACCTCTTGGGGGTTCTACTCCGCCATATCTTTAGCTAGCTCTGATACCATGAATTCGACCTTACTAACGCCGGCGATGCTCGCCGAAACGTTCAAGGTCTCGGAAGCGTTTTCTTAAAAAAATGAAAGTAGCAACAGGAAATAAGGAGAAGATATGGAGAAACTCTCGGATTCTTATTGCTACTTCTCTCTAGGAAGTATAGTAGCTAATGCAGGAAAGTAGAACCCTGCTGTACAGTACAGTAGCGGCTAGAGTTACGAAATAAGAAGTCAAAGCCTAGCAAGAGGACGAGCCTAGCCAAAGGACGAGCTACCAGCCTATGAAAGCGACGTCTTTTGGAGTCTTCTGTAAAGACTATGCCTTAGGATATAAAGGCTACGCCTTAGGATAAGATCTCTTTTGGAGTCTTTTGTAAAGGCTACGCCTTAGGATAAGAGGGTTATGCTTAGGACAAGACTTCCCTTGGAGTCTTATGTAAAAGCTATAGGCCTACTCTAGTATAGGCTACTATTATACTGATGTAGGCGCTTAGCTCATACCACCAGCTGATGTGAGCGCTTACATCACCGTACCCTCTATATAAGGAGCACGCCTCCATTGTAAATGAGCATCGCCAGCATTGTAGAAATCTTAGAGAGAAGTAGCAATAAGAATCCGAGAGTTTCTCCATATCTTCTCCTTATTTCCTGTTGCTACTTTCATTTTTTTTAAGGAACGCTTCCGAGACCTAGAACGTTTCGGCGAGCATCGCCGGCGTTAGTAAGGTTGAATTCAGACATCAATGTTTCATGAAACCAAAGTTCCTCAAAATTCGATGGTTGCTAGACTTGTCTCTCATGGCCAAAGTTTGATCAAGCACAATGGAGGAATGCAATGCAAATCTTTGAAGAATAGTTGGCAGTTCATCGGCCATGACTGAGTTGGTGTCCTTCAATGGAAGGAGCCAAGACCGACTGCTGCTATATCCACTGACCATTATACAGGAGCCAATGTTAAGGCCCCTTATTGTGTATTAGAGACAATTGATTCTTTTTATTGCCCATCTATGGGGAAGGTGGCAGGGTACAGAGAAAACAGAACATTTTTAGGCAATTGTGTGATCCTTGAGATTGTTTTACTTTAGTCTAGCAAAAAATTTGATTAGGATATTTGTGATTGTTCTCTGAAATCCCAAGGGAAGGTATGTTTGGGGGTCAGGCGTAGTTAATCCTATCTTTTAACTCACTTTTGACTATTGTTTGGGATAAAATCATAGTACATTCACTGTCTTTTCGATCTGTTTTGGTCGCAAAGACAATGACTTGGATGCTAAATGTTATAGGATTTTAATTGCAAAGAGAATGGCTTAATGCTAAATGTGATAGGGTGGGGATAACATACTAGAGTATATAAAATAAAGAGTTTAATATACAATCGCTTATTTTATCATAAATTTATAGAGAGTTACATATCTTATAAAAAATTATTTATTTTATAATATAAATTTATAAAAAAAAAATTTAATTAAAAATATTCGAAAATTATTCTAATTTGATTTAATTTAATCAATTAAAATTAATATAAAAATTTAAAAAAATTTTATTTGATTTTGATTCAAAAAATTATTAAATTAATATAAAGAATTTTTTTATTATAATTTTATGAAAGATTGGTTGTCTAGTACTATGAAATTAAAAATTTTAAATCTAATTTCATCATACCGACAGTTGATAATTATGAACTAATTGTTCGAAACCATAACTCAAAATATGAATAATTTTCTTTTTTTATATTAATTTAATGGATATAAAACTGTAAAATAAAAACATCTTTGAAATATTTAATGAAAGGGATTTTTTGTACATTTATAATAAAAAATAAATAATTTTTATTAAAAAAATAAATAAATTTTTTATAAATTTACAATAAATTAGGTAATTATTTGTTGAACATTTAAAAAAAATACAAAACCAATGTATCAAATATAAATAAAAAAATAGCACATGCCATAAATTAATCCAATTAATCCAACAACTTAATTGTATTTAGGGCTTTTTACATACAACCCTAATATTTGCTTTATTTATCAAAATCCCCCACAATTTTAATATATATCTACACTTTTCTCTTTTTAAAATTTATTACTTACCCCTCTAATTATTATTTAATCAAAATTTTAGTCAAAAATTTCACTTTTACTTTTGTAATTTTACAACTTAATTTCTCAAAAATTTACTATTTATTTTTATATGAAATTTTTTTTACTTTTTTTCCTCTTTCTTTCTCCTCGAGTGTAGGTGGTGTGGGTGCGTGGCAGCACTAGCTGTGTCACACCGTCGCTTGCCAGGGCCACCTCGGATCAAGGGAGAAAAAAATGAGAGAGAAAAAAATTCACATAAAAAATAAATAATAATTTTTTGAGAGATAAATTATAAAATTTAAATTTTTTAACCAAAATTTTAATCAAATAATAATAAATAATTATAAATAATAATTTTTTTAAAAAAATCTAAATATATACTAAAATTATAAAAAAGGTAACAAATAAAATAAATTTTGTACACAAAAGCATTATCTTAAATATCAGTCAAAACCGAAACGTTTTGGTGAGTTTCGTTAAAATATTTTGAGGGTTATTGGTTTCGATTTTTTTTAATACTATTCATATTTAAATATAATATTTAATTTTTTTATTAATTTATATCAAAATTTGTGTTTAGTCCAATTGATTAAGGTGTTTATTTTTTTTCAAGAGACCATGGATTTGAACCAGAACTTATTACAAATTTTTTTATATTAAAAAAATTTTTAATCAAAATTTTTTTTCATTTATATTTTTTACAAATATGTTAGAAATTTTTTATATTTTTTAAATATTTTAAATATTTTAAATTTAAAGTTAAAATTTAATAAAAAACTAAAATATAATTGGATCAAAGTCGAAACAAAAATAGTTTATCAGTTTTATTCAGTGCTAAAACCGAAACAGATCGCGAAATGGAAATTTAAAACCTCTCCTAAACGACCCTTTTGGCAATTTATGATATCACTGTTTGCAATGATCCTTCAAATATTGAACAAATCCATCTACGTACTTCTCGTGCAGCTCAATGTCACTGACAATAGCTTTCTTTTTCACAACATTGGCTCTGAAAACCTTTCCTCCATCGTCGTCCGCCGCGACCAACCTTATAGCCTTAGCCACGTCCTCTCTGGTAAATGAACCATCCTCCTCGTTCCTCTCCACCTCCACTCCAACCCCATCCTTCACTAGCACCCTCGCAGCGAGCCCTTGATCGAAGGCCAAAGGTAGCATAACCAGAGGAAGACCAAATCCGACCCCCTCGATGACGGAGGCACAGCCGCAGTGCGTGAAGAAGAACCCGACCGCTGGATGAGCCAGAATCTTGATCTGAGGAACCCAGCCGCCGGCGACAATGCCAGAGCTGGCGTTCCGGCTCTCGAAGCTCTCCGGTAGTGCACCGGCCGGCTTCCGAAGAGCCCAGACGAAAGGCAGCTTCGCTAGCTCGAGTCCGTGAGCTAGCTCGTGCAGTAGCTTAACACTGAGCTCCGCCTCGCTCCCGAAAGCAACGTAAACAACAGATTTCGGAGCTTGTTTGTCTAGAAACTCAAAGAGTTGGGGCGTAGCATCGGATTTGTCCTCCACTTTCGTTGGAGGAAGTAGACCGACCGGAATCACCGGCTTCTGGAAGAGCTTCTCTTGAAGTAAAGCCAGCCATTCTGATTCCAACTCAGTGCAACTCCGCACAGCAATGACTTTAACTCCTCCTAATGCGCTGCCCATGCGGTAGGATGCGGATACACCGGAAGCTCCCTTTCGAAACAATCCGACCACCCCTTTGGCCTCGTGGGGACGGAAGGCAAGGGATGAAGATGATGGTATCCACGCCGGCGGAGTTGTAAATTTCTCTGGCTCTGGCTCGACGTCATCTACGAGATTAGACCGTGGGCCGAAAAAGGCGTGAGTGGCGGCGGGGAAGATACTGAACAAAGCACACGGCACGCTGACCTCAGCAGCCAACGGCGGGAGCCAGTAAGGAACGAAGTCGTGGACGAGCCAGTCGGGCCTGGGGAAGCATGTATGTAGGTATTGAGAAATGGCTGGCTGGATGGCGTCCAAGGCCTTGCTAAGAAACTGGACCTGGCCGGGAAAAACGTCGGTGGTGGCCTCGGCGCCATCGGGGAGGTCGGGGGAGGATGGGAGGGCGAAGGAGACGAAGTGGATGAGGTGGGAGATGGAAGGAGGGATGGGAGGGAGCCTGAGGATGTTCCTCGGCGTGGAGATGAAGGTGACATGGTGGCCTCTTTCGGCGATGGATTTGGAGAGCTCGTAGTATGGTATCATGTGGCCAAAGGCTAGCCATGGGAACATGGCTATGCGCAGAGGAGATGAAGAAGCTTCAGCCATGGAGTATGCGCAGAGGAGATGAAGAAGCTTCAGCCATGGGGTGTGCGAGTGGGACTGGTAGCATTCATTTGTTCCATAAGCATTGACAAGAATATGAAAAACACAATTTTTAACGTATTTAATGTTTATAACTACTCGATTTTTTCTGGAAATTCTCAATATTATTTATCGAAATTCAGAAGACGGTGAATCGTTAAGTCATATTTTTAACGCATTTAATGAAAATATAATTAATTAAAACGACTTGTCTAAAGGATGTGGTACCGAATAACAAACAAGTCAACACGTGTCAGTCGAGGCGACTACACATGTTCGCGTACTGTGTTGTCCCGTGTCACATAACAAGAGCGATCAATCCCGTTGACAGCCAGAGGCGGGAGGGTACAGCGATTTTTGCAGCGTATACAACCAAATCACTTTAAAAATATTTTAAATTATTAAAATAATTGAAATTATGAAAATAAAATTGTCAAAATATCTCTATTTTAAGAAATATTTAAATCAAATCGAAATTTAAAACTTCGTAACTTATGCTGCAGCGGCCAATAAAAATTTGACGGCTAATCGTTCCACGCCAAATGTCTTGCTGCCTCACAAACAAAAAATATAAAATAATTTTTTGTAAGGCTTACGCATGCATTGATTGGACTGTCAAAAAATATCTTTGGTCGTGGTCGCGATCTAAGCCCCACCCGGTGAGATGTTACGACGAATCAATAATACCAAAAAAAATAAAAATTTTTTCCTGATAACTAATAAGTAACACAAAATAATCTATACTCCGCTATTAAGTCGAAAAAAAAGAAAAAACCCTATAAGTAAAAAAATTAAGAAAAACAGACAGCACAAATTAAAAAAGTTATTGATTAATCAGGTAGTAATTAGATCATGACACAACACCCTTATATTGCTGTTATTAATATTTGATACTTCTAATTAAATTAAAAAATATATATTTTTTAATATGAGACAAATATATTTGTTATGGACAAAATCATTCTTCCCAAAGAGTGCGTGAGGGAATGCAACTGACAATGGGAGATTTCTGTAGCTGGCGAATTTCTAGAATCCAAAATTCCCATTGACGCTATGAAGAAGATGATCGCCTACAAGTGGACGGAATCTCCTCCCGTCCAAATGGTTAGTCCAGTTTTTTGTATGTGTCAGTCCAATTATTTTTCGTATTCGTATATATTTCAATTCTTATATGTATATTTGTTGAAAGTTCAAATAGATAATCTAGTAAAAAAAAGTGACTTAAGTTTTACAAGAAATTTTAATTTTTTAATAACTTAAAAATTCAATTCAATTTTTAAAATTATCATTAATTAAATATAATAGAGTGCATATAAAATAAATAAATAGAAAAAGTACAAACTAATATATATCGTGTTTACTCTTCGATCATTCTTTTAATTTTAAAAATTTTAATCGCTCCGCTAATGATATCGATTCTTAAAATATTCTCAAACCTTTACAAATCTTTGTTCCAACCGAGCAAATTTCACTCCGAATTGAAATTAAGTCTCTCATATTTTTTTGACACCCAGAAGAGTATTCAATTTTCTACTAATAACATAAATGAGTTACAAAAATATAGATAAAAGAAATAAAAAAAAAATCTTACAACAAGAATATCTCAAATATTAAAATATAAGGATAATGAGAATATAAAAATTGAAGCCTATTTGAGTTTTTGTTAAGATTAGATAAAGTAAGAAACTTGAATTTTACTTTAAAGATATTAAAAGCTCATTCTCTGATTAAGTAAAAATGCCCAAAGCCAATATATACTTGTTTCTGCTAGGTTTGAACGCCTAGAACTAAAGTCCAATTATCTTAACTACTTCAACGATCAAATAAGAGTAGTATTATAAGGTGATATATAACTTCGTCACAGGCGTCCAACCCCTGAACTTTTGGTGTCCAAAACTAAAAAAGAACAACCGAAGTTACAAATAACAAAGAATAATATTTTTTTTTTGTTTAATAACTTCAAGCGTCCAAACTATAAGTAAAATTTAGTGCATTTTTGTAAGGTTTGAGCTCTGAAACCATATAGTTTGGATGTCTAAAGATAAAAAATTTGTATTAATTATTTGCAGCTTTAGTCTAGTTGATACTAACTCAAATCTTATCTAGAATAAAAGGTAAATTGGTGAAGACATTTCAAATTAAATTAAAGTATCAATTAAAAGCTCTAAAATGTAGGTTTAATAATTCAAAATTTTAACTCAACTATAGGAAAAATAAAAAACTAAACCTAGAGAACCAAGTTACTTTCTCGAGTCACTATCAAATTTTAATATTGAGACTCGATTTTTCATAAGTTTGGATGATTGTTGAAAAACCTAAAACTTATTATAATTTAAAAAACTTATTATCATCAAAATTCAACGGCCAATATTTGTTACTTTTAACTTTTGTTTAAAAGTTTGTGTTTTTTGTTCTTATATGTTACTCCAATTATCTTTCTTGTATTTTTATTTTACACAACCAACTATCTCTCAATGACTATTCTTCTAGTGATTCTCATTTTTTTTCTACAATTTGAATCTTTAGTTTTACAATATGTGACTATGAACTGAGAATAGGGATGCATATGGGTATTGGGGAGTTATTATTCAACCAAATGGTCAAAGACGTTATGTAGATGCTTATATAAATTTCTTTTTTACAAAAAAGCAAAAAGGCCATGTAATGTGCTTTTGTTCAGACATTGATGCTCAGTTTAGAACAACGAAGGATGCTCTTGCCCAAAATGTTTGGAAATGGCTCAACCCCAACTACCAAACTACTAATCATGTATTTATTCCAATTGTAGCTACAGACGACTGACACCTTGTGGTGATGGACAAGAATAACAAGATTTATAGACATTATAATTCAATATAGAATAGCAAACTTTACACAGATCATGCATAGAGGGTAGTGAGCTTTATTTTAAAAGAGTCTTCAACTACAATTTATTGGTCTTCAGCTTTATTTGTAATTGCAATTTCTTTTATCCAATAATTGCATTTTAACTCAGCGTCAATTACTCCGAGTGAATCTTAACTTAAGCTATGAAATCAAAGATGTCAGCAATTGGGCGGCGTTAAAAGTTTTTGAAAAAGTCCCCTGGATAATCTGTTGGGTATGCACAACACGATTGACTCTAATTTTATTTAATTGTTATTCTTATTTTGTTACTAACATTTTAAACTTTACCCAATTTATTGGACTGCAAGATATGTGTCATGCACGAGATGTAGTTACTAAGTCACAATGAATTAGTAATCATCTCACAGATGTGCTTTTACGCATCGACAATTCTCCTTGGAGGAGGGATGAGTACTCATCAAAGAAAAGAAATGAAATCAAAATACAATTACCAAGAATGAATACTTAGACCAAATGCCTATAATTAGAAACAGTTCTCAAAATATTTTTTTAATACATCTTTATGCACAATTAATAAATTGTATAGTTCAAATAACTAACAGATTCAAATTTTTACTAGTGTAAACATGGGTAAATTTTCTTTTGGTTTATTCGAACAAATACGTTTACGTCGTTGACAACTTACCTTTGCATGTCAATACTTCCCTATAATAGTAATATTGCTTTCATTTAGAATAACTTAGTTACAATGAAATTTATCTGTATGATCATGTATTTATGTTTCTTACATATAATGTCAAATCATAGTAACTTGATGCATATCAAAATATTTAGAATTCAACTATAAACACATATCCCAACATTAGTAGATTATACTTAGTTGAGGAACTAACAACTCAAACTGCTAATACATATGGAAGTACCACAAGGATCATATACAATATTTGAGAGAAATATTTCATTAAAGAACTTTCAGTTCTAAAACCAAAAACTTGTACTTTTCCAAAAATATTACAATAACGATTATAACATACAAAAATAGAAATCAAAACCACAGAAAATGACACTATATTGTGTCAAAAATAATAATTGTCATATTTTGAAACTAAGAATTATGTATCCATCAGTCCATTATGACGCCCTTGTAGGTTTTCCTATTATTGTTGACTTCCTTGCACCTGCTGCACCTTAGTGACCTTACATCAAAAGTTGTTTGTGATTCAATTCACATTTTTCATTGGGCTACATGGCCATTTCTTTGTGACTAGAGGCCAAAGTTGAAGCACACGATTATTTGGGAGTTTCTCCACATTGAGCATTGACATAATGAGATAAGGATATATCTTCTCTATAGCTTTCATTGTGAAAAAACTATCAATGCCTACAACTATACTTCCTTTTTGTCAAATTGACTTTGTTGGACGAGTTGTTAATCACCTCAAACTTGACAATATGGTGAAAAAACTTAATAGGATTCTAGACAATTCAATATTCTTATTCAATTTAGTGGTTATAGTTGATAAAATTTGTAATTCCAACTGCCAACCCACAATTGCCTTGATAAAATAATTTCCATCGTTTTCAACTTAAAACAGAAGATATAAACAGATATATATCAGCATACACTTTAATGAAACTAACTACACACATTTAATGTAAAATCTATTATATTTAGAACTAATAATTTTCTTGAGCAAGAACAATAATATAAAAATATGTCATATCAGATCAACCATTGTCATAATTAGGAGTTGCCTCACGTCCTTAATTCAAGTGTTAGATGTAAGAAATTCAGGAAATATATCAAAATAATCCAGAAACATTCATGTCAGATCATCGAGAAAAATAAAGGACACGGAAGCGTACCTGATTCCATTGGGATAAGACTGACACCCAATTAAGTCCACTGCGCTCCGGCGACCAGCAGCGGTGACGGCGGCGTGCGGTGCGGCGGCATGCGTCGCAGCTGCGCGCAGGCGTCGTACGCAGGCAGCACGGGACCCGACGGCAGGCGTCGTGCGGCAGGCGGGCGTCGTGCGCAGGCTGCTCGGGCTGCGGCGGCGCCTGCTTCGGCCCGACGGCTCGAGGTGACGACGACCGGAGGCGCGGGAGAGCACGGATCTGACAACGCCGGACGGCGTGACGGCCTGGCAGCCGTGGCCCAGCGGGGACAACGGCGTGGCAGCGGGGCGGCCGGACGGCGTGACGACGAGGTAGCGCAGCGGCCTGGCGGCGGCGGCGGAGGAGTTAGGGTTAGGGTTTTGGGAGGAGGTCTTCTGACTGTTTGGAATTTTTACCCACGATGGATCTAGAGTGTCTTTTCCTTTTATATCAAATTCCACAGTCAGGGACCACACCCATAAATCTTAATGGGTTAATTGTTAATTAATCTATCAATAATTAACAATTAAACCCCAGGAATTCTATACATTCACAATTTAGCCACCACACTTATATTTTAGATGATAAAGACCCTAAATTAAATAGATCACCTCAATTGGGTCCTTATACCATATAATAGAAATATATATACAATAATTTCATGCAATACATGTACGTCTACATGTCCTTATGCATAAATGTACATGATTTATAGTCCAAATTCTAACAATCTCCCACTTGGACTATATATAACCATGTATATATAACTTCTATTACATATACATCTCTACATCTTTAATGTGTACACAACTAGAAAAGTCATCTAAACCGATTCCGTCCATTAGTCTCACTAACACAAGGACTAAAGAGGCAGTCGTTGCTATTGTTTGCAACTAAACCCACATTAATCTCATGCATCAATTTAACTAAATGACATAAATCAAGTGTGGATGTGTAGCATGAAAATTACATGTAATGTGATCTGCACATGCCTATTTCCAACTGGTCCAACTTTAACCAAATGACATCAAAATTCAGAGTAAACACTGAAAACTGAAAATAACTGAATAATTTATTAATATCATGACATTAAGTACAGTACCAAGAATAAATAAAAACACAAACTCCCACTAAATCAAATGGCATCAAATGCAACAACACCCATATTTGTAACATGATCATGAAAGGCCTTAGGTGCTAATGCCTTAGTGAGCGGATCTGCAATCATAGAGTTTGTTCCTACATGCTCAATACTAATTAACCCACTCTGAATTCTTTCCTTCACAACAAGGAACTTAATATCTATATGCTTAGATTTTGAAGAGCTCCTGTTGTTATTTGAGTACAAGACTGCTGCTCTACTGTCACAGTGCAACTTAAGTGGCCTTTCAATACCATTAACTATTTGCAGTCCTGAAACAAAGTTTCGCAGCCACATAGCTTGATTAGATGCCTCATGACAAGCTACAAATTCAGCCTCCATAGTGGAAGATGCAACGAGTGTTTGTTTGGCACTCTTCCATGAAACTGCACCTCCAGCTAGCAGAAAAAGATAGCCAGATGTCGATTTACGACTGTCTTGGCATCCAGCAAAATCGGAATCAGAAAACCCAATGATGTCAAGTCTGTCCGACTTCCTATATGTGAGCATTAAATCCTTTGTGTTTTGTAAGTATCTGAAGACTCTTTTGGCTGCTACCCAATGTTCTCTTCCTGGATTAGCTTGATATCTACCAAGCATTCCAACAATATATGCGAGGTCAGGACGAGTGCAAACTTGCGCATACATAAAGCTTCCTACCGCTGATGCGTAAGGAATATTTTCCATAAACTTGGAATCAATATCAGTTTTGGGACACTGGTTCAAAATAAATTTATCTCCTTTAGATACGGGGGTATCATGTGGCCTGCAATTTTGCATGCTAAATCGTTTTAATAGACTTTCAATGTAACCCTTCTGTGATAATCCTAAAACTCCTCGTGAACGATCACGATGAATTTGGATCCCTAATACGAAGGATGCTTCACCAAGATCTTTCATTTTAAATTGTTCCGAAAGAAATTTCTTGGTTTCTCGAAGCAGTTCTACATCACTACTAGCAAGCAAAATATCATCCACATATAAGATTAAGAAAATAAATCTACTCCCACTGAACTTATGGTATACACAATATTCAACAGGGTTCACTTTAAACCCAAATGAGAGAACGACCTGATGAAACTTTTGATACCATTGACGGGAAGCTTGTTTAAGCCCATAGATGGATTTCTTAAGTTTACAAACCAATTGGCTAGATTCGTTGGAATCCAACCCCTCCGGTTGTAACATATAAATTGTTTCCTCAATGTCTCCATTAAGAAAAGCGGTCATTACATCCATCTGATGTAACTCAAGATCAAAATGCGTTACAAGTGCCATGATGATCCTAAAAGAGTCTTTCGAAGAAACTGGAGAGAAAGTCTCTTTATAGTCAATGCCTTCCTTTTGGGTGAATCCTTTGGCGACAAGACGAGCTTTATATCTTTCTACATTACCTTGTGAATCCCTTTTGGTTTTAAAAATCCATTTACAACCAATAGGTTTCACACCTTCAGGCAATGAAACAAGATCCCAAACGCCATTGTCTTTCATGGATTGCATTTCCTCACCCATGGCATTAATCCACTTTTGAGAGTTGGAACCATTGAGTGAATCCTTTGGCGACAAGACGAGCTTTATATCTTTCTACATTACCTTGTGAATCCCTTTTGGTTTTAAAAATCCATTTACAACCAATAGGTTTCACACCTTCAGGCAATGAAACAAGATCCCAAACGTCATTGTCTTTCATGGATTGCATTTCCTCACCCATGGCATTAATCCACTTTTGAGAGTTGGAACCATTGACTGCTTCATGGAAGGTGAGTGGATCCTCTCCCTCTAAGCCAATGTTATTCTCATGTTCCTGAAGAAAAACAACATAATCATCTGAAATTGCTTTTCTCCTTTCTCTAGTGGATCTTCTTAAAGGCACAGGCTCTTCTTGAATTTGAGTATGTTGAGTTTGATCCACATTTTCCTCATGAATAATGGATTGAGGAATAACTGGATGATCTTGATGAGTTGGAAGTTCAGCATTGTCTTGGATTTGTACCGGATGTTGTTGAATCATGTTAGGAATGAAAGCTTGATCATGATTAACAACTACTGTAGGAAAAGGAATATTTTCCAACTCCTCCTCAAACACAAAACCCTTAACATTATCTTCCCCCCTAAACTCAACATCCTCAAAGAACCAAGCATTTCCCGTCTCAAAAAATATTCTTGTTTTAGGATCGTAGAATTTAAATTCCCGTGATCTTTCAGCATATCCTACAAAATAACTACTAACAGTTCTTGCATCCAGTTTCTTTTCATTTGGCTTATAAGGCCTTGCTTCAGCTGGACATCCCCAAACTCGTAAGTGCTTTAAGACAGGTTTCTTACCCGTCCATAACTCATAAGGGGTTTTGTTAGCAGCTTTTGTAGGAACTCTATTGAGAATATACATTGCGGTCTTTAATGCATCTCCCCATAGTGAGTGAGGTAAAGTTGTACGACAAATCATACTTCGTACCATATCCTTAAGGGTTCTATTTCGTCTCTCAGCTACACCATTCATGTTTGGAGAACCCGGCATGGTGTATTGAGGAACGATCCCACACTCACTAAGAAATCTAGCAAATGGACCTGGACGTTGTTCACCTGATCCGTCGTACCTTCCGTAGTATTCACCACCACGATCAGATCTTATAGCCTTAATTGATATACCATGTTGGTTTTCAACTTCGGCTTTGAACAACTTAAAAACATCCAATGCTTGTGATTTCTCATGAATTAAATATAGGTAGCCATATCGAGAGTAATCATCTATGAATGTGATAAAATATTGTTGACCATTCCAAGAAGCTGTAGGGAACGGTCCACAAATATCTGTATGTATCAAGTCTAAGACTTCCTTAGCTCTCTCAGCTCCTACTTTGCTCTTATTTGTAGTTTTTCCCTTTATACACTCAACACAAATATTATGATATGAATCATCAAGTTTTTCAAGAATTCCTTCTGACACAAGTCTGTCAATTCTCCTTTTAGAGATATGACCCAAACGCTTATGCCATAATTTAAAGGAATTTTCATTTGAAAATTTGCGTTTAGTGCCTTTTGTTTCAGTATTATGGGACTCACTGTATGAACTTTCTATATGAAGCAAATAAAGGTTGTCATTATCAGTTAAATGACTGGTTCCATACAACACAGAATTAAAATAAATATCACATTTTCTATTACCAAATGAACAAACAAATCCTTCTTTGTCCAAAATAGAAATTGATATCAAATTCGTCTAAAAGACGGTACAATAAATGTATTATTTAATTCTAAATAAAAACCAGTACGTAATAACAACCGAAAAGTCCCAATGCCCACAACTTCAACCCCTTTTCCAGCCCCCATATAGATGTACTTCTTGCCCACAACTTCAACCCCTTTTCCAGCCCCCATATAGATGTACTTCTCGTCATCATTTGGCTGTCGGGAGTTCAGGCAACCCTGCATAGATATACTTATGTGAGTTGTTGTAGCCGAATCCAACCACCAAGTATATCTATGTACTGAAACTAAATTAACCTCAGAATTAACAAGAGCAAAAGATGTACCTTCTTCACTCGCCAAGCGTGAAATTTGGCACAATCTTTCTTAAAATGGGAAGAGTCCTTGCAAAAGAAGCATTTCTTTTCCTTATGTCCTTCGGACGTATTTTGCTGCTTCTTTTGCAGTTCCTTCACCGCAACATCTTTAGTTTTTCTCTTCTTGCCTTGTCCGTAAGAAGATGATGCCAAATGAGCACTTTCGATTTTATGGTGTTTCATCCTGTCTTCCTCTTGCACTAAATGAGAAATGAGCTCATTCATTGTCCATTTCTCCTTCTGACAATTATAGCTCACTTCAAATTGACTGAATTGCGGAGGAAGAGAAATCAACACTAAATGAATGAGCAAGTCTTCCGAAAGCTCTAATTTTAGTGTTTTTAATTTCCCTGCAAGATTAAACATTTTGAGAATATACTCCCTTATGTTCCCGTTACCCTTGTACCTCATGGAAACAAGTTTTCTTAAGGCTGCACTTGTTTTCGCCTTATCGCTTTTCATATAGCGCTTTTCAAGGGTTTCAAGGAACCTTTTAGCATCAGTCTCCTCAGACATAGTGTCCAAAAACGTCTCTGGGATAACATTTTTCATTATCATAAGACTTAAGCGGTTAGAGCGTTCTCACCTCTCAAAAGCTCTCCTATCATTAGCAGAGCTTTCATCTGTAAGAGGTGCAGGACGTGGCTTCCTTAATGCTAGTTCAAGTTCCATACATCTCAAGACTATAGTTACCTTATTTTTCCAAGTCTAAAAATTGCTCCCATTGAGCACTGGAATGCCATTGATATTGGCAGTGACAGCAGAAGCATTCATAAAGTCAACTGAAAGAGAACAAAAATTCAAAACACAATCAGCTCACAAAAAGAAATTAAATCCCATCTCAAGATACCTCGCACAACATTGAAATTAAGTCTTTGGACAAAATTCAATTTGTAAGTGGTACTCTTGGTGTGGCAATCAAATATTGACAATAAAGTCCTGTCAAATAATAAGCCTTTCTTTGGACCGACTTATTACCCACATGAATAAAACCAAATAATTGTCACATATTTATTACCACAAATATGCTTTAATTTCGGCCAAATAATAACCTTCCTTTGGGCCGGTTATTACCCGCATGAAACTTCAAGCATGTAATGCCTTCCTAATATTTTAGTTTAATTCAATCTACACAATAGAGGTTACTTTGGCAACATATTGCTTGAACCAAATTAAATTAAAAATATTAGTAACTGAATCCATGAAAACATTCATTCTCAAAAACCCAACATGAAACCTGGCTCTGATGCCACTTGTAAGAAATTCAGGAAATATGCCAAAACAATCCAGAAACATTCATGTCAGATCATCGAGAAAAATAAAGGACACGGAAGCGTACCTGATTCGATTGAGATAAGACTGACACCCAATTAAGTCCACTGCGCTCCGGCGACCAGTAGCGGAGACGGCGGCGTGCGGTGCGGCGGCGTGCGTCGCAGCTGCGCGCAGGCGTCGTACGCAGGCAGCACGGGACCCGACGGCAGGCGTCGTGCGGCAGGCGGGCGTCGTGCGCAGGCTGCTCGGGCTGGCGCCTGCTTCGGCCCGACGGCTCGGGGTGATGACGACGGCTCGGGGTGACGACGACCGGAGGCGCAGGAGAGCACGGATCTGACGACGCCGAACGGCGTGACGGCCTGGCAGCCGTGGCCCAGCGGGGACAACGGCGTGGCAGCGGGGCGGTCGGACGGCGTGACGGCGAGGCAGCGCGACGGCCTGGCGGCGGCGGCGGAGGAGTTAGGGTCAGGGTTTTGGGAGGAGGTCTTCTGACTGTTTGCAATTTTTACCCACGATGGATCTAGGGTGCCTTTTCCTTTTATATCAAATTTCACAGTCAGGGACCACACCCATAAATCTTAATGGATTAATTATTAATTAGTCTATCAATAATTAATAATTAAACCCCAGGAATTCTACACATTCACAATTTAGCCACCACACTTATATTTTAGATGACAAAGACCCGAAATTAAATAGATCACCTCAATTGGGTTCTTATACCATATAATAGAAATATAAATACAATAATTTCATGCAATACATGTACGTCTACATGTCCTTATGCATAAATGTACATGATTTATAGTCCAAATTCTAACATTAGAATGATTTTATAATGTTTGAGTACATATCCCCCGTCGCATTCCTTCGAAAAGGTAGTTGCTCCCATGGTTAAAGTCAGACTTATTATGAAACCAACCAAAAGCTTCTATGGAGATCGTAGGCAAAATATCAATAGCCTCTTGGAATGCAACACTATCGCATGCAAAGGTAGCACGGTTCACCGGCGACTATGACTCAATTTTTTTCTAATTTATCTATGGGATAATTAGCTGTAGCTCCCTCTAATTAGCCTTAATTATTTATAATCTTTCATAATTTTCGGAATTATCCATACTTCTTTTTTCCTCAAAATATTTACCTACACTCTTCTGATTGTTATTAATCAAAATTTTCTCTAAAAATTTCGATTTTACCCTCGGTTATTTTATAATTAAATCTCTAAAAACTTATTTTTTATTATTTAATATCCCCAAATTCTTTTTTTACAAATAACACCCCAAAATTATTTCGATTTATAGAAAATTTTTCGAAATTCGGATTTTTGTAAATGTCACCCTGAAATTATTTCAATCTACAGAAAAGTCCCTGAAATTATTGTGACGGCGGTGACGCCGGAGGCCGGCTCGCCGGCGCACCGGCACGCGGGCGCGGACGGTCAAGGCGTGGCCGTTCGTGCCCGCGTGCTGGGGACGAAGGTCGAGGTCAGCGCGCCAGCACGCAGACGCGGACGACCTCGACACGCGAGACGAAGGCTGAGGCCAACACGCCGATGCACCGGCACGCAAGTGCAGACGGCCCAAGGCCGAGGCCGTCCGCGCTCGCTGTCGGCGCGCCGACCTCGGCCTCCATCCTCGGCACTCGACCGTCCGCGCCTGCGCCCCGACCTCCGGCATCGCCGCCCGCACGCCACCACCCTCCTCGTCGTCGCAATAATTTCGGGGTGTTATTTACAAAAAATCGAATTTCGAGATGTTAAATAATAAAAAATAATTTTTTAGGGGTTTAATTGTCAAATAACCGAGGGTAAAATCGGAATTTTTTGAAAAAAATTTGATTAAATAATAATCAGGGAGGTATAGATAAATATTTTGAGAAAATAAAAGTGTGAGTAATTTCGAAAATTACGAAGGATTATAAATAATTAAAATTAATTATAAGAGTTATAAGTAATTATCCCTTTATCTATTTGCAACGTTATTAAGGTTAGCCTAAACATGCCACATTTAATAATAGCATAGAGACACCAAGGAAATATAGTTCCCACAACCTTAATCAGACTTTTAGTTTAGTATGATATAAATGTTATTTTCTCCTTGTACAGATTCTCCCTTTTTGCGAAACCCGTTTTCAAATTTCGCAAAAATCATGTCCTATTTTTCTTGACATTTTTCATAATTGAGAAGCACAAGTGATATATCCCTAATATAATGACTAGATAAGGTATTGGAAAAAGTTAAACACAAATTGACCTATTCTTATAAAGTAACTTATAGACAAACAAAATTAGATAACTGATAAAGGGGCAAGAACTGATATTTAAATAGCTAATTAACCTCACCTTCATTGACATACTTATGCAATATGAATGTGCTATCGAGGAACAACATAATCGACAATTGTTGTCTTATGGTTAACTCCATATTATATGTGTAGATCCTTTCTAATGTCTATTAGATGATAATATTGTTCATCTTACAACTTAGTCTTGAACATATAGCTCACCTATTTTTTTGGACGCTTTTGGATGCGAAACATGTAACCCGCCCAACTAGGGTCCAATCTGAACCAAATCTAGAGATGATATAAAATAGTTTTCTGGTTGATTCTTGCTTGTTACATTGCCTCTAACTAGATTGGGAGTTTCTTTTTAATTTCAATATAAACAATGACAAAAAATATTTTTTAAGTATTTTTATTTTAACAATAAAATTATACTCGTAAAAATTTTTGCAACTTACTCAAATATGTAATGAGAAATATATAATTTTTTAAATTTGAAACAAAAATGTAATTAAATAAGATTTTAAAAAGCTATATGATTTTTTTTTAGTTTAGAGGAAATATGTAGTTTGACAAAATTTTAAAGAGTTATGTGTAATTTTTTAAATTTTAAAGGAGAATAAAAAATTTAATAAAATTTTAAAAAATTATACACAATTAATTCTTTATTTTTTTATTTATAATTGTAAATATGTAAAAAGTCAGCTCCAATGCTCAAGGTCGATCATACAGCTATCTGATGTTTCTGGCTTGGCTCAAGCATTTGCATTTTCCAAAAGTTAAAGAACTATCTCTTGGCTCTCAGTTGAAAATGGTGAGCCACACACAATATCCACTTGAACTAATCTCTCATATTACTAATTCGTACCCACCGATTTATCCAATGCTTCAGTTCGGAGCTCATCAGTCGCTGCGTCCAGGGCCAGGGTCTCTCTCATGACCGTGCAAGTTTGCTCCAGCAGATATGTGAATGATCTCTGTTAGCTGTTAAGAATGTACCACGAAACCACTCTCTGCAGTCGATGATGTTGAAGATGACATGCTGCAATCTATCTTGGTGCGGAAATTACACTGATCAAACTCCATATTAGCATGTATATTTCTTCCTTGAACAGGTGTGAACTATCTCCATTCACAAACTCATGAACACAGCCATCAACCTCGACTACGCTTCGTCCGCTTTCTTTCTTCATCCCTCTGTCACTTATCAATCGCCTTATCCTCGACACGTCATCCCACATGGCTTCTTCTGCATAAATATTTGACAGAAGCACATAAACTCCTGAATCATCTGCTCCAAGGTCCACAAGCCTCTTCACCGAAAGCTCCGCCATATCAACATAGCGGTGAGTTCGACATGCAGAAAGGAGGGATCCCCATAGAGCAGAGGTTGGTTCCACGGGAATTGTGTCAATGAGATTTCTAGCTTCATCCAATCTACCTGCCCGCCCGAGGAGATCTACAACACACCCGTAGTGTTCTACCTTTGGTATAATATTGAAATCAATTGTCATTCTGTCAAAAATTTTCAATCCTTCATCCACTAATCCTCCGTGGGTGCAAGCTGTCAATATACCAAGCAAAGTGAGGTCGTCCATGTTCACTCCTTCTCTTTCCATCCGACAGAAAAGCTCCAGTGCTTCGTCTCCGCGTCCATTGTTACCAAGACCAACCATCATCACATTCCAAGAAACAACACTTCTCTCAGGCATACTATCAAACAGCCTCCTGGCTATGCCCAAGCTGCCACATTTCATGTACATATCTATCAGAGAAGTTTGGACCACAACATCAAACAAGATCTTATTCTTCTTCAGATACGAATGCACCCATTGACCTTGATCAAGAGCCCCGAGCTGACCACAAGCCGTGATCACGCCGACTGCAGAGACCTTGTCAGGCTTCGTGCCCTGCCACAGCATTCGTTGAAATAGAACCAAAGCTTCCTTGGGATCCCCATGGCGGACATAAC
The DNA here is from genome assembly GCA_005019695.1 of Trichopus zeylanicus subsp. travancoricus. Taxonomy (NCBI): domain Eukaryota; kingdom Viridiplantae; phylum Streptophyta; class Magnoliopsida; order Dioscoreales; family Dioscoreaceae; genus Trichopus; species Trichopus zeylanicus. The sequence continues at coordinate 220,211 of RXID01010980.1, read as the reverse complement.
TGTCAATCATGATGCTCCAGGAGATCACATTTCTCTTGGGCATTGCTTCAAACAATTCTCGTGCATAGCCCACCCCACCGAAACTTGCATACCCATCAATCATTGAATTCCAGCATACCAAATCTTTATCTTCCATTTTGTCAAACAGCTCTCTTGCGCGAGTAACATCTCCAGCTCTCTTACCATATCCATCAATTAGAACAGCCCAAGAAAACGTATCTCTCAGCGGCATTTCATCAAACAGTTTCTGGGCATCTCCCATCATCCCATTAGCAACATATCCTGCAATCATTGTGTTCCAAGAAACCAAATCCCTTGTTCCAAACCCATCAAAAAGGCATCGAGCCGGTGAAATTTTGCCCAACCTGCAGTAGAAGCTAATCAAAGCATTCCTAGCAAATAAATCCATATCAAACCCAGTCTTGACGATTCCTCCATGGACCACCTCCCCTTCTCTGCTCCCTGGCATCAACCCGCAGGCCTTGAGGACAAATGGATACGTGTAGAGATCAGCGGGGATTCCGTTTTCCCGCATTTCGGCGAAGAGGAGGAGAGCGCGACGTGGGTTGGCGGCGAGGGTGTGGAGCCTGATGATGGTGTTCCAGGCGAAGGTGTTGGGATTGTGGATTCGGAAGAAGATGAGGTCGGCGTAGGGCCATGACTGCGCTGGAGAAGAGGACTCGCAGAGTGCGAGGAGGAGCCGGGTCGAGAGGAAATGGTCGGAGACGAGGGACCTGGTGATGAGCTGCGCGTGGATTTGGAGAATGTGCGAGGTGTTCGAGGAAATGCCGAGCAGGGAAAGGAATTTTGAGACGACGAGCGTGGCCATGCCCACGCAGCCATCTCCGTCCGGTGGCACTTAGGTCACAGGAGTCGTTTGGTTGAGCTCAAATTCAAGAGGAAGATTAAAAGAAAAAATAAAATATAAAAAAATAATATGATTAAGTAAATTTTATTTAATTACTCATCTGACTAGCGAGTGGTTTAAATTTTTTTAGATCATTTTATTTTCAATAATTTTTTTAATTACGTTTCCGTCCTCGCCATCGACTCTATTGTCTCCGGCGAGGTACGACATGCTGGACAAGCTTGGACGGCGAGTTCATGCAAGGAGCTTACCAAGTGAGCTCGTGGGGGCAGCTCGGGCGGCAAGCTTGCACGGGGAGCTTGCCGGGTGAGCTCACACGAACAACTCCAGCGGCGAGCTCGCGCGGTTAGTCCAGATACAGAGAGCATTTTAGTTATTTTATAATTATAATTTAATTAAATTAAATAGTATTAATTTGGTTAAATTTTTGATATTTGGATGATAGTTCGGTCAGTTAGAGATGATCCTGAACTTAACCCTCAATCAAATGACCCCTAAAGACTTGTAGTTCAGACTCAAGGTCTGAACCCCAATTTTAATTTCAGGTCTAGAAAAGACAAAAACCAAGACTTTTTGGTTTTGGTTCAGCGGTTCCATCAACTCATTTTGGCAATTTTCGCGATTTAGAATAGGGTTTCTTTTATTGATTCCCTTTTATGTCCTATTTATTTCTTGAATTTCATAATCTAATCTGCTTGTGATGGGAGGTCGGTCCGTCCAACCCACCCAGAGACCAATCAACAGGCCAAAATTGGGTAAAGTTGGAACTGGCTGGACCTTCCGTCCAGATTCAGGTTGACAGATCAGTTGAGTCAACCTTACAAAAGGAAGGTCGGCACAATTCTTCAGAACCGATGAATGAACCATGTAAGAATACAAAAGAAAACAATTCATATATCCCAAATGCACAATCATATTATGATCATTGATGCTAAGATCACAGTTTGTATTCAGATAGAACCCGAACATGTTGCTGGTGCTGCTGCAAGAGGAATATCCAGAGGACATCATGTACCTGGTCAGCACGCTTGGAGCAACACCTCAGAACTGTACCAGTGGCTCGCCATGCCTCAGCGCCTTGCTCAGCCAAAACAAATGTATTGTTAGCGTTGCCACTTCAACGCTGAAGGTGGGATCCAAGCAAAGCAGTACATACCATACCTGGAGAATGAGAGTGAGTGGGCTGCACATTTTTGAGAGGGCTGGGGGAGATTCAAGCAGCTAAAATCCAAATATGACCCCACGAAAGTTTTGGCTCTTGGTCAGAGGATCTTGAATAGAATAAGCAGGCTTGATTTCCGCATTAAAGTTCTGAAAAACAGGGTCATCCATTCCCAAGATGGTGTCACAGACTGGACTGCATTTACAGAGGCTTATGCAATTCTTTCATTTCTATGTTTCTTAATTCAGTTTTATTTGATTTTTTTATCTTTAATTACAAAATAGTTTTTCAATGCATGTCAAAGAGAAATATACAATTCCTACCAAAAAATTTACACCATGCTGCCACATAAAACATTTAGTCTGAGGGCGTCACGACATCCTTCTGAAAGTAAACAGAAAAGCACATACCAGGCAGAAAACAAAAACCAGCTCCCACGGTACGCTCTTATCTGACTAAAATCTTCTATGAGTACATTACAGCATGAAACTACACCAATTGCACCAGAACAGAACTGATGCTTCTAATTATTCAATGCAGGATTACTTGGTAAACTAAAGTAGTATCAGTTCCTGATGCTTCTGTGGCACCATTCACTTTGTACATACATGAAAATAATACCACCAAATAAAAGAAAACATATGATTAAGGTGCACAGATTATGTGAGGAGAATATAATTCCTGATATAGCAAATGTTTTTACTGAAACTACAGGCTGCTGAGCCTATGCATAAATGCTGCATCTTTCATGCAGTTCTTCCATAGATTGAAAGATCTAGGGACATATTCTGAACGAAAATTGTAGAATTGACATCTCCATTGATGTTAAGGATCAAAATTGAATCGCACATGTAACGATAATATCATAATAAATATACAGGTAAATAAAGAACAGAAATTCAAGTTTCAAAATAACATTGGAAAGGAATCCAGTTTAAGAAATGATTCCCCACGTTGACAAAATGGCAAATTAATAACATGACTAATGGAAAATTCATAACATAACCACAGGTAACTAAAGTAAAATGAAGGAGAAGCCTCACGACACAAAGAAGAAGCTTGCAAATGTTAACATACAATCTGATATTTATTGGCCAATAAAGAAGAAGTTTCAAAAGCTACATGAGGCATGTAGATTGTTGCTAAGTAAGAAACCAAGATTTACTGGTAATGACCACATCTGATTTCTGTACAATAAGCACCTAAAGATAAATCAGATCTGCCACAACATGTATGTTATCATAATTATTTCTGTTGAATCCAGATGAAATAATGATATGCATTTCTGATACAAAGTTGCCACTACACATTGAGAGCAGGCCAGTAAAATGCCTGTATCTATTATAATCCAAAGAATAAGTCAAGTACACTCACCTATTTTGGCTAAAAAATTGAAAAACACTAACCCTCAAAGAATAACCAACTTAAAGTGAAAGGAAAGGTATAACCTCATGCCTTATGTAAAAAAGCTTCTCGTGAGAATATGTAGAAGGATGTTCATGTCCATCAGAAATAAATAAATTATCATGTCAGCATCTTTACCATCACCAATAGTCCCCACATGAACATCTCCCATGCCTAAAATGGTGAAATCTGCTTCCATCCCTCAGAACAATCTCTCTCTTTGTAATCATTGTGATTAGCTTGATAGCACTATGGCAATCACTGCATATCCGATGGCCTTGCACGAGTTGCAAAGGAGTGAAGTCTGGCGTGCTAATGAGGCCAAAAGCAATTGCTAATTTCTCACTGTGGTAATTCAAAATCCTTTGTTCATGTTGTCCCACATCAGAAAGAAGAGTCTCCTTCTCGAGTACATAACCTTGCTTAACGATCTCCTCCATCAGCAAGTCTAACCTTTCATATATTTTGTTGCTTTGAGGGTGACATTTATCTCCAAATAGGAACCTATGAGGCTGTTTCTTGACATCAATCCATGTGCAAGCAGGAACCAATCTCAAGCCCTTCTTCTTCAAGGCTTCCACTACTCTCGCTGCATCAGCCACTCTCCCAAAACTATTGTATATATTTAGAAGAACAATGTAATTGCTCAATTTTTCAGGCTCCATCCCAAACAACTCTTCCGCAGCAAATATCCCCAGCTCCAAATTTCCGTGAATCCTGCAAGCTGTAAGTAAGGCTGCCCACATGTTTCTTGTTGGACTGAATGGAGCATTCTTTATCAGGATCAAAGCTTCATCAAAAAGACCTTCACGGCCCAACAACTCAATCATGCATGCGTAATGCATTGCTCGTGGCTTCATCTTATGATCCCTGAGCATGGATTTGAAAATCTTCTTCCCTTTGCCCAGCAAACCTGAACAACTGCATGCGGTCAAAACAGCAAGAAAAGTAACATGGTTTGGAGTCATCCCTTCGTTTAACATCCTCTCAAACATTGTAATTGCAACATTACCCATGCCATTATTGGCATATCCTCCAATCAAAGCATTCCAAGAAATCAAATTTTTGCGAGGCATCATATCAAACACATGCCTAGCATCTTCTATTCTGCCCCATTTGCAGTAAAAGTCAACTAGAGTTGTGCTAGCAACTATATCCAATGCAAACCCATTTCGAACTAGGCCTGCATGAGCTTGCTTTGCATGTTCCAGTGAACCTAAACGAGCACAGATTCGGAGAACAATCGAGTAAGTGAACTGATCCATCTTAACACCAGAGCAACGCATCTCATAGTAAAGATCTAGAGCCTTTTCACTATACCCATGGAGAGCATACCCCGCAATGATAGTGTTCCATCCAACAACAGTCTTTTCTGGCATCTCGTTAAACACCCGCCAAGCTTCTTCAATGCACCCACACTTACTATACATATCAATCAACGAACAGGAAACATAACCATTATCAAACAAACCCAATTTGACAATGCACGCATGCAGCTGACTGCCAATCAACACCTCACCCAAACCAGCTGCAGCATTAACAACAGCAGCAAACATCCTTCGCGCAGCACCCGGAAGCTCCTGCCACATCACCAAGAAGAGATCCAGCGCCTCCTCGTAGGAGCCGGACTCCACCAGACCAGAAATCATGGTATTCCACGACACAAAGTTCTTCTCCGGCATTTCAGCAAACAGCCTCCGCGCGTCCGCCAACATCCCGCACTTGAGGTGCATCAGCAGCACCCTGTTCCTCATGTACTGATCAAACACGAATCCATGCTCGATCATGTGCCGGAAAACCCATCTCACATCGCGGACGGACCCCAGCCCCATGCACGCAGTAACCAGCGAGTCGTACGTGCTTCCGCCGACGACACAAGAGCCTCCTCCCTGCAGCTGCAATACCTCAAACAGATCGAGGGCGTCCTTGTACCGCCCGAAGAAGACCAGCCTCTCGATCTGACAGCAGATTCCCGGAGTACGGGCGGCGTGCATCGACGCGGAAACATCGTCTCCAATCGGATTGGGACGGGGCTTGGGCTTGAGAAGCGAGGGCTCTCTGGAGGAGCAGCGAACGGTGGAAAAGTGGTAACTGGAGAGATTAACGGTCCAGAAGAGCTTGGGGGTCGCCGGGAAGAGGGCGGAGGGGAGGCGGAGAGGGTGGCCGGAGAGAGCGTGCCAGAGGGAGGGGAGGAAGGCGTCCATGGCGGGAGAAGGGAGGAGGTGGAGGGGTGGATCTAGGGTTTGGGGGTGGAGACATTTGGGGGAGATTTGGAGGGTGGAGGAGCATCGTAGGTTCCGCCCTCGGCTTTGGGCGCGTCATCAAGGAGTTTGAGCGGAAGTTGGTTCTGAGGATCGAAAGCCACGGGGTTGAGCCAACGACAATAGTTAATTCACACGTGGGCGGACGCCGGATTTGACCTAAAATCCCTCGACAATAGTATAATGTTTGATTAACCGTAGAATAAAAATGAAAAGAAATTATTTTTAAGAGTTTACTTAATTGTAAAAAAAAAATTAAAAATATTAAAATCGAGATTATGTTTTTTATTTGATATTTGGTTATTCAAAGTTGTTTTTCTCGAATATCAATTTACTTTGAACTCCTTCTAATCTGAAAATAAAAAATAAATTAAAAATTTCTTTCATATTTTTTTTATTTTGAAATGAAATATAAAGATAAATTTGATGATAGTTTAAATTATAATAATATTAATAACCTCATATATAATAATATAATTTTTTTAAAAAATTTATTTATAAAAAATAAATAAATAATATTTTTTATATTAAAAATTATATTTTCGAAATATACTTTCATACAATCAAATTTTAGAATCGACCACTTGTAAAAGTGGATCAAAAGTGTAAAAATGGTTTTTTTTTATACTTTACTATTGAACAAACAAACAGTTCTACACTTTCAATCCATTTTTAGAAATAATTAAAAGTGATCAATTTTTGATATTTGCTTGGATGAGAGTATATTTTAAAAATATAATTATTAATATATAAAAAATTTATTTATTTATATTTTTTATAAATAATTTTTTTAAAAAAATATTATTATTATATGTGAGATTATTAATATTATTATCATTAAATTCATTTTTAGAAGTCACTTAGAATAAAAAATTACAAAAATAAAATTTAATTTTGTTGATGGGGCCCAAATCTGAGATCGGCTTCGATCCACACAACTTCTCAAAAACTTGATCCACTAGGTCTATCTTCTAGTCGCCCTGCACAGAAAAGAATTATGAAGAAAATTATCGGAAACTCTCCGACGACAACCGCTTTAACGCTCTAAGTCAAAATAGAGATCAATAAAATGAATAGAAGAAATAGTTGGACAATAGTTTTTACCTCTTCGAAAATGAGGTTATTTGTAGTGTAGATGTCCAATCAAAATTTCGTAATATTCGACATCGTGATTATCGCCAAATTGTTTATAACTAAATGTCGGATTTTCCAAGATTTATTTCTAGATTTAATTGTGATATAGGGGAACCTTGAGTCAGATACATTACTGAGGATTTCGAGGTTTAGTCAGCTCAATATAAGAGCGACCCAAGCTTCTCACAGCCCAGGACCAAAGGGTACTATGCCTCGGATTGATTGGTTCATGACAAGATTTCGACTTTGGGTTTGGTCTCTATCGGTCTCTCCTTGATTTATAACTTGGTGTATCATCAGTGCCTTCCAAACTCAGACACCAAACTACCATAGCTTGGGGTGTGAGGTTGTAGGAATCTCACTATTTTTCGTTGGTGAACTCGGTAAATCCTTGGAAGACAGTGGCTACCCTCAAAAGCGATTCCCTCATCATTCACTCGCCATTTTTCTAAGCGCTACCTTCGGCCAATTCCAAGCTCCATCTTCAATCGGTTTGAAGCACTGCCTTCGATCAATTCTAAGTCCTACCTCTAGTCGGTTCGAAGCACCGTCTATTTTTCGCATAAGCAGCTCAGCCTCCTATTCGTTGAGATTTCGAATCTCATTTTTCAAGCGACGCAAGCAATCAGTGACCTTGAGTTGGTCACGTAAAAGCCATCGAACAGTTCGGCATTATTATAAAATAAAGTTTGAGAGCAGCATTTTTCACTTTTCACACTTGTCTTGCTTCTAAGCCCTTATTTCATCGTCTTTGCTACTTTTTCCAAAATTCTTGAGGGCTGCCAATGGCAACAACTCTAGCGATTGGCCTCCATTCCCCTGGCCTCTTTGGCACCAAGCTTGCCCTCGGAGAGGAGAGTGGTGGTGGCTATTCTGGTCGCTCCCGCTACTGCCATGAGAACCACTGCCCTCTCTCCACAGACATGAGGTTTATTTTCTTTTATTCTTCTTTTAGTCTCCATTTAAGCTTTCTTCTAAACTTGATCAAACGGCTAAGGACTAGGGTCGAGTCATCTGAATGTAAAGTTAGGCAAAATCCAAACTAAAACACGTTAGGATTGAATATTGATAGAAGCTACAGTTTCCAGATTCCCCAAACTCGGACCCCAACCCTCTCTCTCTCTCTCTCTCTCTCTCTCTCTCTCTCTCAGTTTAGTAAATGTCTCTTTTTCGTTTGAACCTTAACGGGCTTGGGTTCAACTTCAAGTTGATTTAGGTTCATCCAAGTTTTGGTTCAGGCTCGACCTAGATTTGGTCTAAATTTGAGTTCGATCTAATCCAATTAAGGTTTAGTTTGAATTTGATTCAACCTAATTAGAATTTTATTCAAATTTAGTTTAATCCAATTAGGGTTTAGTTCGAATTTAGTTTGATTCAAATTTAATTTGCTATCAGATTGATCTGATTTAAACCCAATTGGGGTTGGGTTTAAACTAATTTGGGTTGGATTAACTTAATTTGGATTTGGGTCCAGTTTAGCCTGAGTTTTAGTCCATTTCGTTGATCAATTTAAGTCTATTTGGTGGTCCAATTGAGTTAATGTAATTAAGTCAATTTAATATAATCGATTTATGCTAAACAATTTGATTTGAGAACTCTTGGACTATTATGATACTTTTGGATAAGTCTACGGGCTAGCATCGGATGTGCGAACTCGAGAATTGGCTTAGAAGTAAACCTAGGATCCAATAAGCACCAATCAAGAGTCAGATCCAAAATCTATTAAGGATTCATTAAGAACCTATCAAAGATTGTACCCAAGGTCTAATAAGAATCTAATAAGGGTCCAACATAGGTCGAATCCAACCCAAATCAAATCAAATCATATTTTAATTGAAATTGAGTTTTGAATATTAAACTGAATTAAATCAAGATCAAGTTTTGAACATCGAATAGAATTAGATAAGACGTAACAAATTCAACCAACAATATGCTTAAAAGTTGTCGACCATATTTTAAAGTTAATCTAATCCAAAAACATTGGCAACACTCCAAATTTAATCGATAATACACCTTAGAGGTCATCAATTATTAAATCAAAATGAATTAAAGTAGACTTAAACTCGCTTAATCAGTCAAATACAATGTCTTGTTCAAATAAAATCAACCGGTAATAAGCTCACAGCCATTGGCCACACCTCGAAGCTAGTCAACCTCAAAAGTTATTGACAATACACCTTTTGAGCTAAGCCAACTTGCTCTAAATTTAATCCATTATATGGCTTAAAGGTTGTCAATTATTAAATTAAACTAAACTAAGGTAAATTTAAACTCACTTAGTCAGTTAGTCATAATATTTTATTCAAATAAAATCAACCGACAATAAACTTTCAATCATTAGCCACACTTCAAAACTAATCAACCCTAAAAGTTATTGACAACATACCTTTTGAGCTAAGCCAACCTAAATGTATTGACAATACTCCAAATTTAATTGACATCATACTTAAGAGGCCATCGATTATCAAATTAAATCAAACTAAAACAAGCTTGAACTCGCTTAATTAATTAGCTAAACGTGTTGTTTAATCGAATTCAACTAACAATATAATTGTTAACTACACTTTGAAGCTAGTCAACCTCAGAAGTCATTAACAATATATATTTCAAGCTAAGCCAATTTAAAAGTATTGACAATACTTCAAATTCAATCGACAACATGCTTACAAAGTCAACAATTATCAAATCAAATCAAAATAAGATAAGTTTGAACTAACTTAGTCAATTAGCCATAATGTCTTATTCAAATAAAATTATCACTAATGATTTATTGGCTAATAGAAACACTTCAAACTAAGTGAAGTTATCACCAATGCTTCATCGGCTAACAAAAATACATTAAATCAAATGAAGTTATCATTAATGCCACCAGGTTAATGAACATACGTCAAACCAAATGAAATTATCGTCAATGCCTCATCGGCTAACAAAAACACTTCAAATTATAAAATTATCACCAACGACTCATTGGCTAATAGAAAAACTTTAAATTATAAAGTTATTGTCAATGACTCATTGACTAACGAAAATACTTTAATTTATAAAGTTATCGCCAACGTCTCATTGGCTAATTGAAACGCTTCAAACTATGCAAATTAAACTAAAGTTAGTTTGAACTTACTTAATTAGTCTGTCAGACATCTTATTCAAATAAAGTTATCGTCAATACTTTAATGACTAATGAAAATACTTCAAATCAAATGAAGTTACAACTAATGCCTTATAAACACTTCAAACCGAATAAAACTATCATCAACAACTAATGAAAACACTTTAATCCTAAACGAGGTTATCTCCAACACCACCATGCTAATTGAAACACTTCAAATCAAGATGGGGTTATCGCCAACACTATTAGACTAACGGAAATACTTCAACCAAAAGAGGATGTCACCAATACTCAAACTATTGGATATATCTCAAACTCCCCATTTTCTTTTCATGTCCACTTGGACGATCGTCATCAACCAAATTATCAATATCCGTTGAGGTTTAAGGCAAGGTCCATTCGAGTCAAACTCCATATGGTCAAGTGTATGGAAGTGGGATGATAGCGCACATCAAAGCTTCTTTCCCATTTCCTTTGTCTTATTTTATATTCTTTCATAATTACAAATTTAAGTTTATTTCATTATAAAGTGAAGGTATACTCTTACTTAAGTCATGTATCCCTTCTTTTATTCAAATTAATTTTTTTCTTTTATTTTGTGTCTCTATTTTTTAACTAAGTTTCTTATTTTAGAAAATTTTTAATAATTATCGAAGTAATTAACAACAAGAACTTACACTTATTGAAAGTCATGTTCCTACAATACATTATTACATATTCAAATCACCCATATTTTTTATTTATTATTTCAAGATTATTTTTTGAGGTCTTTCACTATCATGGATAGTCAATTTCAATTCCACAACAACATATGACTGGTAATTTAAATGCTCTTCACCAATCTATCCCATATAAAGGTGAAATTATTACGATTGGTAATAGACAAACTCTTCTGGCAAAGAAAATTGGTTCATTAACTATGACTCTTCTACACTCACCCCCTTTGTTCCTTTCTAATGTTTTATATGTTTCTAAACTATCTGCTCTCATCTCAGTCAATTAGCTTGTAAACAACAATTGCATTTTCTCATTCTCTTCGTCTAGCTATTTAATATAAGACATGCAAACTAAGAATGTGATTGGGAAAGGCCATAGAAAAGAGGAACTTTATAGGATAGAACAAAGGTAATCCATCAGTTTCCTGGATATATTATAATCAATTAGGCTTCCTTCAAATTTAAGAAATCTATGAGAAGATATAAATACAACACTTTACAATCTCTACTGGCTTATAAAAGCCATAACATCATTTTGTTTTATCTGCTTCTGTCTTATCTTTTGTGTTGATTACTGTAAGATTTTTAATACATTATCTATTCCAACAACAGTGAAGTAATGTAAACTTTGTATCTAGCTTGTCTATCTTATCCTTGAGTTGAGATTGCAATCATAATCAATTGTGTAATAGGCTAGCAAGAGACACAATTTACACTCCATGTGTTGTAATTATCTATCTCAAAAATCAAGAGTATAAGAAGAGTAAAGAAATATTTAAATTTACAAAAAAGTAATCGAATAATTAAAATTTTGCATAAAAGATTCATTTTCTTAAAATTTATAAAAAATTTCTAATTATACAAAGAAATTAGAAAAGACCATTGTCTACGGGGAAATTACAAGAAAATTTTGATATTTTTGGAAAATTTACAGAAAAATCTTTGTTTACTTAAAAAATTACAAAACGACTATTAAATAGTTAAAAATTCAACAAAAATGTTTTTTTTCTTAAAACTTTACAAAAGTCCCTGTTTTTCATAAATATGAAGAAAACTCTTTCTTTTTTTACAAATTCTTAAACAATTTACATAAAAATTTTTGTTTTCTTAAAAATTTATCGAAAAGTCCTTAATTTTATAAAATTTGTAGAAAAACAAGCATTTTTAAAAATTTGAAAAAAATCTTATTTTCTTGAAAATTTACAAAAAATCTTCATTTTTAAAAAATTTAATGGGGGGGCTTTTCTGTATTTTTTGAATGAGGAATTTTCTATAATTTTTTAGAAAAATGAGTGTTTTTCTGTAAATTTTAAAAAATGATAATTTTCTGAAAATATTTTTAAAAAATGAAATTTTTTTTAAATTTTTAGATAATCAAAGGCTTTTGCACATTATTTTTAAGAAATTTTTTTTAATTAATTATATTATAAAAAATATCAACTACAACATGATAATTAAACAATTAATTATATATTATAAAATTATTTTTAAAATATTAAAAATAAAAATAAATTCTCAAATTAAAATTAAGTCAGTGAGATTCAGCTCTAAGCTCGATTTATTATCAAATGAGTTAAAATGAACCAAACCAAATTTGAATTGAGATCGAAATGAACCGAACTAAATTCAAGTCAAGTCACATTTAATCTATTTTTGAGTTACGAATTAAATTGACACGAAAATGTACCGGTTGTGGGTCAAATTTTTTTTTCAAATGAAAGAGATAAGATAATACAAGTGAACAGTGTAATAAGCCAAATAATTTGCTACTGCTGTAGTACCATCAAAAATGACCTACCGATTAAAGCTATCTATCCATTTCAATCATCCGATTTGCAACTTTATTGTCTTCCCAATATTATTAGGATATTTGAAGTGAATAAAGACATACAAATCTCATCACCCACTAATTACGTTTATGTTAACTACCTACACCCCCTAAATTTTTGATAATTATGAAAAACCCCCCATAATTTCTGTAATTATCTACACCACCCTTTTTTTAAAATATTTATCTATACTTCCTTAATTGTTATTTAATCAAAATTTTGTCCAAAAATTTCAGTTTTACCCTCCGTTATTTTACCAATTAAACCCTAAAAATTTATTATTTATTATTTAACTTTTGAATATTTATAAATAACATCCTGAAATTAATCATATTTACAAAAAAAACTCTTTCTCCCAAACTATTTACAAATAAACGAGTGACGGCGGCGAGGGCAACGAGGGCTGCGAGCGTGCGAAGGCCGGTGCGCGGGTGAGAACGTCAGTCGACGAGGGTCTTGCGAGGGGTCTATTCGTAAAATTTAGTTTTAAAATAAATAAAATTTAGACTTATTTATAAATAAAATATTCAAGGAGTCTATTTTTTAATATATAAATATTAAACTCGTAATTTAAAATTTTAAGTTTTAAAATCTTTAATGTATTTTTTGTAAAATTTTTTTTTAAAACATGATAAAAAATTTAGATTTATTTATAAATAAAAATATTGAAGGGGTCTATTTGTTAATGTACAACATGAAACTTGTAATTTTAAATTTTAAGTTTTCAAACATTCAATGACTCATTTGTAAAATTTAGTTTTAAAATAAATAAAATTTAGACTTATTTATAAATAAAAATATTCAAGGGGTTTATCTTTAAATGTACAAATGTTAAATTTATAATTGTAAATTTTAAGTTTAAAACCTTCAATGTTTTGTTTGTAAAATTTTATTTAAAATATGATAAAACATTTAAATTTATTTATAAATAAAAATATTCAAGGGATCTATTTGAAAATGTACAAACATGAAACTTGTAATTTTAAATTTTAAGTTTTCAAATCTTCAATAATTTATTCGTAAAATTTAGTTTTAAAATAAATAAAATTTAGACTTATTGATAAATAAAAATATTCAAGGGGTCTATTTTTAAATGTACAAATATTAAACGTGTAATTTTAAACTTTAAGTTTTAAAACTTCAATATTTTTTTGTAAAATTTAATTTTAAAAATGATTAAAATTTAGACTTATTTAAAAAAATATTCAAAGGGTCTATTTTGTAAATGTATAAATATGAAACTTGTAATTTTAAATTTTACGTTTTAAAACCTTCAATATCTTCTCTGTAAAATTTTATTTAAAAAATTATAAAATTTGGACTAATTTATAAATAAATATATTTTAAGGGTCTATTTATAAATGTACAAATGTTAAACTTGTAATTTAAAATTTTAAACCGAAATTTAAACCTATTTTATTTTTTCAGTTTAAATTTAATTATATTTAAATTGAAAAAAAATCAAAATCAAAATCAATATTATGTATTTAAACTGACAATCGAATAACCTGAATCGAATTGCATATTATACATATTTTGATTTTGATTTTTTTCAATTTAAATATAATTAAAATTTTTAATTACAAATAAACCACTTTAATATTTTTATTTATAAATAAGTCTAAATTTTTTATCATGTTTTAAATAAAATTTTACGCTTTAAAACTTAAAATTTAAAATTACAAGTATAATATTTATACATTTAAAAATAGACACCTTGAAAATTTTATTTATAAATAAGTTCGAATTTTATTTATTTTAAAGCTAAATTTTACCCGGCGTTCGCGCCCACGCACTCGCCGCCTGCGCCGCCGTCGCTCGTTTATTTGTAAATAATTTGGGAGAAAGGAGTTTTTTTGTAAATCTGACTAATTTCAGGGTGTCATTTGTAAATATCTGAAAGTTAAATAATAAATAATAAGTTTTTAAGGGTTTAATTGTAAAAATAACGAATGGTAAAATCGAAATTTTTGGAGAAAATTTTGATTAAATAATAATCAGGAGATATAAGTAAATATTTTGAAAAGGAGTAGTGTAAATAATTACGAAAATTACAGAAGATTTTAATAATTACCGAAAATTACAGTCGTGTAGGTAAATTAGCCCTAAAAAAAATAAGAAATCAATATTGTACTTTCTCTTTTATATTTTTTCTAGAAAGTGAAAGGACAGAGTATTTCGTAAATACGTGAAACATAGGGGTTGATTTATAAAACCGCAACTTTTTTTGTTAAAATATCTCGACAATAAGCAGCAAAAACTCTCGTTCCCGCACATCGCTCCGCCTGCCGGCCGTGTCTCCGTATTCTCCTACGGTATGCTTTCTCTCCTTCTTCTTCTTCTTCTTCTTCCTCTGCCTGTCTCCCTGGCGTGATCTCCTTCGTACCCTCTCTCCGTTAATCTCAGGCACTCGGGACGTCTCCCTCCTCCACCTCTGCTTCCTTTGCCTCCGTCACTCCCCGCCGCTCTGCTGTTTATGTGCCTTTTTTTTAATTTACACTGTTATCGCTTAATTAGTTGATTTTTTATAATTGAATTCCAATCTGCTGCTTTTCAAATCTATCATGTTGCCATCAGAAATAAGTCTCTCAAATCGAAAAAAAAAAACTAATTTCTTTGAGTTGAACTTTGTGGATTTATTCCTAGAAGATGTTTTAGAAGTTTTGATTTTGTTGCAGCTTTGAATTACAATGGCATTGTTTTCGCAAAGTGCACTTCCAAGGCGAGCTGATGAAAAACTGATCTTGGATGCCCAATCGGAATCGAAAACCCGTAAGGGGAACAAGAGGAGCAGAGAACACACTGCATCCTTGAAAGTGTTAGAATTTGAATTATAAATCATGTACATTTATGCATAAGGACACGTAGACGTACATGTATTGCATGAAATTATTGTATATATATTTCTATTATATGGTATAAGGATCCAATTGAGGTGATCTATTTAATTTAGGGTCTTTGTCATCTAAAATATAAGTGTGGTGGCTAAAATGTGAATGTGTAGAATTCCTGGGGTTTAATTGTTAATTATTGATGGACTAATTAATAATTAATCCATTAAGATTTATGGGTGTGGTCCTGACTGTGGAATTTGATATAAAAGGAAAAGAAACCCTAGATCCATCGTGGGTGAAATTCCAAACAGTCAGAAGACCTCCTCCCAAAACCCCTTCTCCTCCTCCCCTCAAGTCCGGCCCCGGCGCTAAGGTTTCGACGAGTTCGAGAGTCCGTCGTCATCGGATCTCCGGAGAGGCCGTTGCGCAGCCACGCCATCACGCCGTCCGGCCTCCTCGCTGCCACGCCGTCGTCCCCGCTGGGCCACGGCTGCCAGCAGATCCGTGCTCTCCCGCGCCTCCGGTCGTCGTCACCCCGAGCCGTCGGGCCGAAGCAAGCGCCGCCGCAGCCCGAGCAGCCTGCGCACGACGCCGAGCCGTCGGGTCCCGTGCTGTCTGCGCACGACGCCTGCAAGCAGCAGCGACGCACGCTGCCGCACCGCACGCCGCCGTCTCTGCTGCCGGTCGCCGGAGCACCGTACGCCGCCGTCTCCGCTGCTGGTCGCCGGAGCACAGTATACTTGATTGGGTGTCAATCTTATCCTAATGGAATCAGGTACGCTTCCGTGATTTTTATTTTTCTCAATGATTTGACATGAATGTTTTTGGATTGTTTTGACGTACATTCCCTGAATTTCTTACAGAAAGAAGATAGCTCAAAAATTGAGCAGGAAAGGGAAATGAAGAAGCTTGAAAGCTTTTTGTTTGGAACTCTTTATTCACCTGTGGAGTTTGGCAAAGAAGCCAGAGCCGATAGAGAAGAAGTTAACCATGAATTATCAATCTACTCGGATAGGTCTGCTGGCAATGAGGTGGTGGCATATGAGGGGGATCTATGTTCTCGAGATGGAGATGAATATGCTAACAGAGAGAGGAAGGCTGTGTGGGTTGATGACGAAGAGGATAGGACAGAGATTGACATAATGAACGTGCCTAGATTGAGAAAGTTGAGGAAAGAGGCCGGCGAGAATGTGATCTCAGGCCCTGAATATGTCTATGGGCTGCGAGCCCAGCATTCTAAGCTGAATCCTGGAACTGAATGGGCACATATTGACAGAAAATCTACCCGCGTTCGTGATTCTGATGATGAATCGGATTTCTGGGCAGCATTTGCTTTTCTCGAAGAGCTCCCGGGAGAGCGATTCGTCGCAAGACCCTCTCTGTCTCTTCTTCTTGCTTCTTTGGGGTAAACACTAGAAAAATTTTCCTTTTTTTCCTATTTTCCTATAATTTTTCTATTTTTCTATTTTCCTAAAAAACACATAACATACTTAGAGTAATAAAAAATAATATTTGATTTTTTGACTGAGTAGAATGGGATAAGATTTGAATATTAAAAAGTGCAAATAAGAAAACTAATCTTATTTACTTAGGATTTAAAATCCTATTCCTTGTCACTCATCAAAAAACACAAAATGTTTAGAAAGAGATGCAATGGGAAATGATATTTAATTTTTTGACGAGGTATAATGGATAAGATTTGAATATCAAAAAATGCAAATAAGAAAACTAGTCTTACTTACTTAAAATTCAAAATCCTATTTCATCTCACCGACCAAAAAACATATAAAATACCGCAATGAAAAATAGTATTTGATTTTTTTGATTGGGTAGGATAGACTAAAGTTTGAATCTTAAGAATACAAATAAGAAAACTAGTATTGTTTACTTAAAATTTAAAATCTTATTCCATTTCACCCAACTAAAACCACATAAAATGTTGTAATGAAAAATAGTATTTAATTTTTTGACTGAATAGGATGGAATAAGATTTGAATATCAAGAATGCAAATAAGAAAATTAGTCTTGCTTGCTTAAAATTCAGAATCCTATTCTATCTCATCCACTAAAAAAAAGATAAAATACCTAGAAACAAATGCAATGGAACAAGAATGACAATGAAATGATATGTTTTTTTTTTATTGAGTAGGATGGGATGAGATATGAATTTCAAGAATGCAAATAACAGAACTAGTATTGCTCACTTAAGATTCAGAATCTTATTTCATCTCACTCACTAACAAAAATTGCTAATGATGGTTCGCAAAGGGGATCTTTATTTATAGAAAAATATTTAATGATAGTTTCTTTTATCAGTAAAAACTACCTTTCATGGATAGTTATAGTAACTAATAATATCATGTGCTTTGCATATGATTTAATAACTACCCTTAAAAAATAACTGTTTTCTCTTTTTTTTCTTCTTATTTTTTCTAATATCTATAGTAGATGATTTTTTTTCTCTCTTCTCCTAATCTAGAAGTATAGTATAGATAGATACCTGCGTTAAATCACATGCGTCATGCATGTGGATTTTTGGAAATAAATCTTTCTTTGAGGGAATTAAGATTTGATGCAAATTATTTTTATTTAACTTCAACAAGAACTTAGTTATATAACTGTTTCATGTTAAAAATTTAGAGGTTTTATGTGTTGTGCGTATGATCTAACTAGCATCCAACCTCACCTCACGCAATTTGCAAGCTTGTTTGCTCTTTTGAGTTTCAAACTTCATTCAAGATAAATATATAGGTCTATAATCTTTTTTGGATAAGCGCATTATACCAAAAATTCAATTGATCCTTTTTTGTCATTATGGGAAATCAAATGCATAAGTCAATATAATAACAAAAAAATTAACTACAAATGAAAAGCTTGATAAATAATTAATAGAGTGAGGATATTTTTGTTTTCATACAAATTTTTCTTCACGAAGTAGTATTTTGTTATGCAAAACTCTCCATTCAAATGTAAGTAAATAATTGGTTATTATATATCAAAACCTCACTCTAATGGAGAAGTACAGGTCCAGTATAAAAGTTAAAAAGTCACTAGCATAGTAAATGAGATTATCTAAAAATATAGATTCGTTAAAGAGAAGACTAAAGACAAATCATTTTTGACTAGCAAAGACATTCTTACGTACATATAAGACCTTTGTTCATCAGCTCTACTTGCCTATTGTAATTTGAAAGATTAGCTACATTTTTTTAAATGACTTCTTTTTTGACCCGTGAATTTGAATTGATATTTTATTGTGTACAACAAAGGTTTACAACGAATTTTATTCCCATAGAGAGAATATTTCTTTTTATCTCTGTTGATTGCATTTGGACCACCAATTTTTTCAAATAAAAATTTCAAAATACTCAAAGCACAATCAATCTCCACATGGCAAGATACCATTCTTCCATTAATTCCACATTTGAATCTTTACTGTATAACCATAAAATGAATCTTTTCTTGATACCAAAAAGTAGGAAAAAAGGGCAAAAAAGAAAAAAAGAAAAAAAGGGGGCAGCGGCTGCTGCTCTTCCAAAGCCGCCACTCTTGCAGAAAAAGCCAATCTTTTTCTTCACAGAAGAACCGATTTCTTGATGCATTCTCAAAAAATCCGATTTTGAGCAGAAATCCGAGAGGAAAAGGAGCAATTTGGTCGTTTCGGTGGTCGCCTCCGCGAGCAAAAGCAGCAACGGCAGTGAAAGGTTCCATGTTAACTTCACAGGGTTTCCTGTTCCTCTTGGGGGTTATTACGAATGTAAAGGTTCCCTTTTATTTACAGAAATTTCGGGCGTTGTTACGGGTTGAAATTTCTGTGTTGCATTGTTTCTCTTTTGTTATATATTTGCAGAAAGTGGGTTTTTGTAGATCGTCTATGACAATTGTGATTCTTAAATAATATTTTTGTTAGAGGTTGTAGTTGGTCCTTGATGAAATGTGGCAATGTGGCAAATGTGGTTCTAATTGGTCCTTGATTCTATTCAGATGCTTCTGAGTGAAGAAATTTGCATTAATATTTGCAAAACAAATTAACTTTTAGGTTTTTTCATGGAGTTCTAAGATTATTCATATGTTTGTTTTTTTTCTGGATGTTAATTATTATGTGCTTCTTCATCCGTTTATGAGTGTCTCTTTTTTAAAGAGAAAAAGGGATAAAGAAAATCTTTTCGATTTTTGGGAATGACCTCCTTTTTCCACTTTATTTGTAAGGTAGTAAAAAATTGCATATGGACCTTTGCACTTGGATTCAGCAACTAATATTAGAATGACAGTCATAAAGCTGAAAACTGGAGGGTTGTGGATTCATGCAGCTATTGCTCCAACCAAGGAGTGCATTTAGGTTGTTTCAGCAATTTTCATTTTTATTTTATTTAGATTTTAGTTAGCAGTACAAATCAAAATTCCATCCATTAACTTAAATTAAGTGACAAATATGTATTTGCAGTATTTTTATTAACTTCAAGTGGCATATCAGCTCGTGAAGGAAATGGATGCCCCTATTGAATATATTGTTCTTCCTACATTTGCCTGTGAACATAAAATCTTCGTGGGGGCCATTTTCAAGGAAATTTCCGCAGGCACAGGTTTGGTTGCTCCCAGGAAGTGGAGTTGTTCGTCAATCAATTTACCACTTGAGTTCCTTGGGATTTTTCATGCCAAAGCTTTAATAGATGAGGATGAGTCAACACCTTGGGCTGATGAGATAACAAAAGGTTCTTAGCTTGCCAGAAGTAGGTAATTTCCGTGCCCTCTATGACAAGTCTTTATCTGCAGGATTTACAATTTTATATTTCCTCCGGTGAAGGGTTTCGTTTTTTGCAGGAATTGGGCCACATACGTAGAGGTTTTATCATAAACGTTCACAAGCATTGCTGGTAACAGATGCTGTAATTTTTGTTCCAAGACAAACCGCCAGAATGTATTAGCAAAGAATCTTTGTTAGTATCTGCGAAGAATGGTATAGTTGTGAAGCTCCTAAGTAAAGGAAAGGAAGTTCCTGAAGAACCTGTGGATATAGCAAATCTAATCAGTAAAAGGGCCGGTTCCTATATTGAATATGTTAACACTCTCTTGATTTATGTTGATAATAGTTTGAGTAAATGGTTCTCCAGTAAGGACACTTCTTGTTCTTCCCTTAACGTGTTAACAGGTTGCGAGAGAATTGTTCTCTAGATCTTGTTTCGTGGTCCTCCAAATCTTTTGGAGCCAACAACAAGTTTTGCTCAAATGTCACAGAAGTTGATTGTTTCACCTATTCAAAACGTTGGTTTTCGGCAAGGTTACTGAAGAGGTGTCATATCATGACTGAGGTGAATGCACTAATTTTTTGAATTTAATTTTCTTCCAAACCAAAGCTCAAAAAGTATCATAATTTACATATATGTCCTTCTGATGTTATTGATCTGGTGATGTATTCCGATAAATGCAAGCAAGTCGGATTTCTGGGCTGCATTTGTTTTTGTCGAAGAGCTCCTGGGAGAGCGACTCGTCACAAGACCCTCTCTGTCTCTTCTTTTTCCTTCTTCGACGGGAAAGGCAGCGAGCTATTTCTGTCCTGATGGCATGAAGACATCGTCATCCCTTGACGAGTTCTTGGTTTCAGTTGGAGCTGTGAAGAAAACTGTGTCAGGAAGGAAAAGGTAAGAATGGCAATTAACCTTGTATGTACACTTGAACCTTTTAGGTCTTATACTTTGTATACTTTCATCTATCTACACAGAAAATGGCTGAAATAGAATTGAAGCTTTTGTGTTCAGATTCAATGCTTATAGTTTATAAAATATGAACTAAAAAGAGGGATGAATAATCAGAAAAATCTCGGAAACGTTTGTATTGATGTGTATCATGTAAGGATAGCAAGCGCTATATGTTGCTTTACTTCATTATTAATTTATTATTGGTATGGAACAGCTTCACATTGGAATTGCGCTTTGTTTTCTTGATTGGGTAAGATGGGGTAGAATCTAAGACTTAAGAATTCATACAAAATCGATTGCTTGTTTGAGACTCAAAATCGTTTTCTATTTCACCCACTAAAAAATACATAAAATACTTGGAAATAGATGCAATGAAAAATAATATTTGATTTTTTGACTAAGTAGGATAGGATAAGATTTGAATCTCATAGAGTGCAAATAAGAAAATTAATTTTGCTTGTTAAAATTTAAAATTCTATTCCATCTCACCGACTAAAAAGCGCATAAAATACTTAGAAACAAATACAATGAAAAATAATATTTGATTTTTTGATTAGGTAGGATGAAATAAGATTTGAATATCAAGAATACAAATAAGAAAACTAGTCTTGTTTGTTTAAGATTCAGAATCTTATTCCATCTCACCAACCCAAAAACACATAAAATGTTGTAATGAAAAATAGTATTTAGTTTTTTAACTGGGTAAGATGGGATAAGATTTGAATCTCAAAAATGTAAATAGAAAAACTAGTATGGTTTGCTTAAGGTTCAGAATCCTATTCCATCTCACCCAACCAAAATTATATAAAATGTTGTAATGGAAAATGGTATTTGATTTTTTGACTAGGTAGGATGGGATAAAATTTGAATCTTAAGATTACAAATAAGGAAATTAGTCTTACTTACTTAAAATTCAAAATCCTATTTTATCTCACCCACCAAAAAAACCATAAAATGCCTAAAAACAAATGCAATGAAAAATGATATTAAGTTTTTTGATTGGATAGGATGAGATAAGATTTGAATATCAAGAATGCAAACAAGAAAACTAGTCTTATTTTCTTGAGATTTAGAATCCTATTTCATCTCATCCATCAAAAAACATATAAAATACTGCAATGGAAAATGATATTTAGTTTTTTAACTGGATAGGATGGAATAAGATTTGAATATCAAGAATGCAAATAAAAATACTAGTCTTGTTTAAGATTCAGAATCCTATTCCATCTCACCCACCAAAAAACGCATAAAATACCTAAAAAGAGGTGTAATAGAATATGAATGACAATGAAATGTTATATTATTTTTTGATTGAGTAGGATGGGACAAGATCTAAATCTTAAGAATGTAAATAACAGAACTAGTATTGTTAGATGAAATAAGATTCTGAATCTCCAGTACACTCATCAACAAAAATTGCCAATGATAGTTCGCAAAAAAGATACTTTATTTATAGAAAAATATTTCATGATAGTTTCTTTTATAAAAAAAAACTACCTTTCATAGGTAGTTATAGTAACTAATAGTGTCATGCACGTTGCATATGATTTAATAACTATCCTTAAAAAATAAATAATTTTTATAAATAGTAATAAAATAGATAATTTTTTATAAATTTATGTGATGTATTGTTAAAAACACAAAAATTAAAAATCAGTTATGGTGTATTGTTAAAAAATAAAAAATTAAAAATCAATTGTGTATATACACCCCCTCTCTAAACTTCATATCTACCTCCATCCATCTACAAAATATTTTATATTTTATAAAATATGTAGAAAAACAAGCACTTTTTAAAATTTTAAAAAAATTTATTTTCTTCAAAATTTACAAAAAATATTAATTTTAAAAAAATTTGATCGGGGGCTTTTCTGTATTTTTTGAATGAGAAATTTTCTATAATTTTTTAGAAAAATGTGTGCTTTTCTGTAAATTTTAAAAATGATAATTTTCTGAAAATATTTTCAAAAATGAAAATTTTCTTTAAATTTTTAGAAAATCAAAGGCTTTTGCACATTATTTTTAAGAAAAAAATGTTTTTGTAAATTTTTAAATTTTTCTGCAAATTTTGAAGAAAATTAATTTTGTACAAATTTTTTAAAATTCAGTGTTTTCTAATTTTTTTTAGGATAATGAGAACTTTTGTGCAAATTTTTTACAAAATGAGAACTTTTATGAAAATATTTTTAAAAAGTAATACTTTAATTTTTTTAAAATAAGTTTTTTGTACTTTTTTTGAAAATGAGTGTTTTTATGAGTGTTTTAGGAAACAAGGATTTTTTTTGTGATTTTAGAATGTAGGGATTTTTTTTGCATATTTTAAAAGTTCATTATTTTTTGTAAATCTTCATGAAATTAATGAATTTTCTATAATTTTAAAATAAAATATGGACTTCTTATATTTTTTATAACAATAAAGATGCTAAAAATTTTAATAAAATGGGAATTTTTAATAATTTTTAAGCAAATAAATTTTTTTAAAATTGAATGCTTATTTGAAATTTAGTTTAAAAATAAATATGAAAAATTTTATTTGAAATTAATGAGGAGGTCATAGACTTATAAGTTATATAATAAAAAAGAGGAGATTGTATGTAAATATCAAAATTACAAAAAATTAATTGTAAATAAAAACAAGTTTTAAAACATTTCACGTAAAAATTTTAAAATAAAATGATTTTCATGGAAGCGACCGATGATGTAAGAAGTCCAGTCGAGTCGACTCATATATAATTTTCAAAAATTAATTCTTAATTAATTTGCATTACAAATTTTTTAGAAATAAAAAATCTAAAAAATATCAACTACAATATCACAAATAAATAATTAAATATATATTATATATTATAAAATATATTTTTAAATTACTTTTTATATATTAAAAAATAAAATAAATTCTCAAATTAAAATTTAGTAAGAAAGATTCAGCTCAAGCTTGATTTATTATCAAATGAGTCGAAATGAACCAAATTAAATTTAAGTTGAAATCGAAATCAACCGAACCAAATTTGAATCAAATATAATCTATTTTTGAGCTGCGAATTAAATTCACCAGTTGTGGGTCATTTTTTTTTTTTTTTAAATGAAAGAGATAAGATAATACAAGTGGACAATACAATATGCCAAATAATTTGTTACTGCTGCACTACCATCAAAAATGACCTACCGATTAAAGCTTTCTATCGACTTCAATCATCCAATTCGCAACTTTATTGTCTTTTCAATATTATTAGGATATTTGAAGTGAATAAAGCCATACAAATCTCATCACCCACTAATTACGTTTATGACCTTGTCAATGTATAGAAACATAAGAATTTAATATTTTAGCTTCTCTCTCTTTTTTTAAAGAAAGTGAAAGGACCGAGTTTTTTGTAAATATGCGAAATAGGGGTTTATTTATAAAATCACAATTTTTTTTAAAAAAATATCTCAACAATAAGTAGCAAAAACCCTAAGAACTTGCGATCTCTCTTGTTTGTGCACACCGCTCTACCTTTCGGCCATGTCTCCATATTTCCTACAGTATGCTTTCTATGAGACCTGATGGGCCAATAAATTAGTGGATAGGCAATAGGGTATATGACTGGCAATAATTATTTTTAGTATTACATTGATAAAGTATCGAAGTTGAGATTGGACTAAATATGATGATTGTTATAAATCTAATAATGAGACCTCTTCCCGGGAAGTTAAAAAAAAAATCCAGGGGTTTGGTGGGCTGTGGGCCGCAGACGCCTAGAGACAATATCGTGCTGGGTCGGGGGCATCACATAGTAATATCAAAACCATTATGCACCTCTTGATCGGTGTGGGCTACCTCAGCGAGTGCACTAAGTCCTTAACGAGAGTACTGAGCCCTTAAGGAGGGGAGATTGTTAGGCCAAACAAGCCAGTAGGCCAGTAGACAGACAATGAGCCTATAACTGACAGCAATTATCTTTTGTCCCACATCGATAAAGTGTCAAAGTTGAGACTGAGTTAAATATGATGACTGTTATAAACCCAATAATAAGGTCTTTTTTTTGGGGAGTTGGGAGAAATAAAAACTTGAGATTGGGTGGGCTGCAAGCCATAGATGCCCAGAGACAATATCGTGTTAGGTAGGGGGTATTATATAGTGGTATCGGAGTATAAGATTTAAGAATAACATAGTTTTAAGATTTATTTCATGATAGAATATTCTCTTGTATCATTCGAAATATTGAACGTCCAAATCTTTATTTACAAGTTCAGTATGCCTTCCTGTCATGCCCTTATTTGTGGTCGTAGAACTGCTGCCGTTGATCGTGGACGTGACACTCTTGCTATTGGGGAGAGTGTGCCACAACAAGTAAGAACTACATGAGCTAGTCGAGATTGTGGGATAGGAGAAGAAAATGCTAAGATGACACTCTAAGAAACTCTGATGCTATTCCTGAGCTTGCAGATGGAGGCCGGTACTAGCAGTGGAGGAGGAGGGGGAAGAGGAAATAACTCCAACCCCTTTTTTACTCAGTTCAAGAAGATGGGGCTTCCAATATTTTTCTACATGTGATGATCCTGACGAGGTGAACACCTGACTACGAGAGGTAGAGAAGGCTTTTGAGGCTATTGATTATCGAGACAGGGAAAAGTTGAAGCTGACGATCTATTTACTGCAAGGTACTGCTGATGCCTGGTGGAGGACTACTTTGAGGTCTCCGGGAGAGACCAATGAGATTATTAGCTAGGAAGAATTCAAAGAGTATTTTCTGTAAAAATATATCTCTGCAGCAATACGGAAGGAAATGCAGCGAAAATCCCTCAACATCCAGCAGGGCAATCGAACAGTACAACAGTATGAAGCTGAGTTCAACAGACTATGTCATTTTCTCTCAGACTTTGTCTCTAAGGATAAGGAGCATATTCAATTATTTGAGGATGGACTTAGTGAGGGGATCAGAGAGCATGTAGCCTATTTTAACCTACAGAGAGGTTATGAGTAAGGCTCTCTTAGTGGAGAAGACACAATCTTATTCTCGGTTATTGAGGGAGAAGTCATTGAAGAATCATCCTAGACCACCAACTCGTACATCGGTATGAAAGCCAGCGAAGAGATTCAGGTCTAGGAAGCCAAGGAGCACCATGGGGCGGACTATGACCTATAATAGAGATAAATGTTATCTATGTGGCTAGTTGGGGCATAGAGCATGATATTGCCCAAGGAGCAATGATGGAGAGTGTCTTTGTTACACGTGCTAGTAATTAGGTCATTTGGCAAGGGATTGTCTAAAATTGTTGCATACTTAGCAAAATGTTGGGCAGAATTAGAATCAACAACGAAAAAAGTTCATCTTAAAGAAGAGCCCAACACTAGCTCGAGTTTATGCTTTGACCTAGGCTGATGCAAATACTTCAGAGGATGTGGTGCAAGGTATAATTCTTATCGATAATATGATTGCTTCTATATTTATCGATTTTATATCTACACATTTTTTTTCCCCTTACTTTGTTATCAAGTTGGCCAGAAAGCCTAAACCTCTAGAGATAATTATGGTAGTTGGAATGCGTACTAGAGATAAAATGATTGTAGATGGGGTATTCAAACAGTGTATTATCAGGATTGAAAACCAAGAACTCACCATAGATCTAGTCCTATTAAATTTTAAGGACTTTGACGTTATTCTAGGTATACATTAGTTGGCAGCTTATCATACCAGTGTTGACTGTTTCATGAAGGTAGTAACCTTCAAACCACCTGGGTAGATCGCTTTTACCTTCTCCTATATGTAAGAAAATTTTTCTCCTATCATTTCTTGTCTTCGAGTCCAACAACTACTAATAAAGGGTTATATGGGGCATCTAGCTTTTATTTCTAAGGAGCGATCAAGTATACCCTGATTAGAGGATATTCCTATTGTCTAAGAGTATCCAGAGGTCTTTCCTGAGGAGTTATCAGGATTGCCTCCTGATCGAGAAGTGGAGTTTGGCATGGACCTTATGCCTGATGCAGTTCCAATCTAGAAACCCCCTTATAGGATGGCACAAGTGGAGTTAGTAGAGTTGAAGAAGCAATTGCAGGAGCTCTTGGACAAGCATTACATATGCCCCAGTATCTCCTTGGGGTGCACCAGTCCTTTTTGTGAAGAAAAACGATAAAACTGTGAGATTATGCATAGATTACCGTCAATTAAATCAAATCATAGTAAAGAACAAATATCCTCTCCCTCGGATTGATGATCTCTTTGATCAGTTATAAGGTACTCAAGTATACTTGAAGATTGACCTAAGATCTGGGTACCATCAACTAAAGGCCAAGGAGGAGGATATCTCGAAGACTGCCTTCAAGACTCGTTATGGGCATTACGAGTTTCTTGTTATGCCATTTGGCTTAGCCAATGCACTGGCTGTCTTTATGGATTTGATGAATAGGGTATTCGGGTAGTATTTAGATCAGTTTGTTATTATTTTTATAAATGACATCCTAATATATTCCAAGAGTCACAAGGAGTATCCGCAACATCTTAGAATTGTGTTAAAAATCTTGAGACGAGAAATTGTATGCCAAATTTAGTAAGTGTGGCTTTTGGTTGTCAGAGGCGATTTTCTTGGGTTATGTGATCTCTAGTATTGGTATATTGGTAAATCCCAAGAAAATAGAAGTTGTGTTGGACTGAAAAATGCCCACTAATGTAACTGAGGTGAGAAGTTTCCTTAGATTGGCAGGTTATTATAGAACATTTGTGAAAGATTTTTCTAAGATTGCTATTCAATTGACCCAGTTGACTCAAAAGGGTGTTAAATTTGATTGGGTTGAAGACTATGAGCAAAGTTTCCAAAAATTGAAGAGAAAGTTGACTACTGCACTTGTGTTGACCATACCTTCGGGGGATGATGGTTTGGTGGTATATAGTGATGCTTTCATTAAAAGATTAGGTTGTAGTTTGATGCAACACAGAAAAGTGGTTGCCTATGCCTCTAGACAGTTGAAGGCCCATGAGAAAAATTATCTCACTCATGATCTTGAGTTAGCGGCCATCATTTTTGCACTAAAAATTTGGAGACATTATCTTTATGGACACACATTTGAAATATTTATAAATCATAAAAGTTTGAAATATTTTTTCATCCAGAAGAAACTCAATATGAGATAAAGGAGATGGTTGGATTTCCTAAAGGATTACGATTGTTCAATTATTACCACCCAGGCAAAGCTAATATTATTGCATATGCACTCAGTAGAAAGTCAACATGATACTCAGCCCATTTATTGGTAAGAAAATAGAAGACCTTAGAAACTCTAGGAGACATAGAACTAATTATTATATCAAAGACTCAATAAGGATTGCTAGCTGGATTGCATCTAGAGTCAGAACTAGTGCTATCACTTAAAGAGAGTCAGTTGAAAGATCCTATATTGCATATTTTAAAATTGGAGTTAACTCAAAGTTCTAAGTTAGGGTTTGATGTGACTGCTGATGGTGTGGTTTAATATCAAGATCGACTATGTGTCCCTGATGATTTTAAATTGAAGCAGAAATTGTTAAATGAGGCTCATCGCTCTCGTTTCTCAGTATACCCAGGTAGTACAAAAATGTACCAAGATATGAAGCAAGATTTCTGATGGTATGGCATGAAAAAAGGCATTACAAAATTTATTTCAAATGTCTGGTGTGTCAATAGGTCAAGATTGAATACCAAAAATCAACAGATAGGTTACAGTCACTTTCTATCCCTGAATGGAAGCGAGAGCATGTAACCATGGATTTTGTGGCTAGGTTACCAAGGATAAGGAAAGGATTGGATGCTATTTGGGTTATGGTAGATCAGTTAACTAAATTAGCTCATTTTCTTCCTATCAAGATGACCTATTCTTTGGACAAACTTGCTGAATTATATATGGAGGAGATAGTAAAGTTTAATGGAGTACCCATTACCATCATCTCTGATAGAGATCCTAGATTTATTTCACGATTAATTTTCAGAAAGATTTGGGGACACAATTATATTTTAGTACAGTATATCACCCTCAGACTAATGGTCAATCAGAGCGGATAATTTAGACTCTAGAAGATTTACTGAAAGCATATGTTCTGGATTTCAAGGGGAGTTGGGACTCTCATTTTTGTCTAATTGAGTTCACCTATAACAACAGCTATTACGCCGGTATTTAAATGACACCTTATGAGGTTTTATATGAGAGGAAGTGTAGATCCCCTGTTTGTTGGACAGAGGTTGGTGAGAGGTAGATTTTAGGTCCAGAGTTGGTTCAGCTGGCTATTGGAAAGATTGAGATGATTCAAACGAGGTTGCTCACAACACAGAGTAGATAAAGGAGTTATGCTAATACTAAAAGGTGGAATCTTGAGTTTCATGTGAGCAACCATGTCTTTCTATAGATTTTTCTAACAAAGGGCATGATGAGATTTGAAATGAGGAGCAAGTTAGCACCTCATTATATTGGCCCCTTTGAGATATCGGAGAGAATTGGAGCAGTTACTTATAAACTTGTCTTACCTCCGGCCTTGGTTAATGTGCATAACATTTTCCATGTGTCAATTCTAAAAAAGTATATCCCATATGCCACACATATATTGTCATTTCAGCAGTTACAACTAAGGGAGGACTTGACCTATGAGGGACAGCCAATTCAAATTCTGGAGCGAAAGGAGTATGTGTTAAGAATAAAAGTGATCTCTTTAGTAAAAGTACTATGACAACATCACTCTGTGGGTGAAACCACTTGGGAGAGAGAGGAGGACATCAAGGCCAAGTACCCTCATATCTTTTAAGGTATGTTCATTTTAGATTTGGGGACCAAATTTATTTAAGGGAGAAGGAATGTAACCGCCCACTACTCGAGCTCACTACCCATGACCCAACAACCACCCTTATATATGTAGATAGTAACCACCCACTACCAGGTAATTAGGACCTGAGAATAAATTAATGGTTATCTATGACAAAGAGATAACAAATCATTCACACGTTAAATCTTCTCGGATTGGAAACTTGTCTGGAGGTGAATAGATCTAGAAAATGATCATCATGAAGGCTTGCAGAGTGATAAGAAACTTCAAAACGATCACCATCGAGTTTCGAGGTAGGTTAAGTTTGTTTTCATTTGTTTTCTCTGGGCCTCCATTTCTAAGACAATTCTATGTCGAATATTTTTTAAACTTAGTGATCCTCATGACACTTAGGAGGAGAATGATAACCTAGATTTAAGTAAAACTCAATAGAAACTTAATAGGAACTAAATATATCGAAATTTTAAGATATTATACTAATTTAGGTATCTTATTGAGAATAGGAGAATTAGAGGATTATATTTGTAAAATCTTTATCTTTCTCTCCATGATTTGATGACGCACGATACAGCGGCGTGCGGTGCCGCTGCGTGTAGGCATCACACGCAAGTAGCATGCGTGACTATGCGTGGTGTGGCTGCATGTGACCTGGCGGCAGGAGTCCAACGCATGGCACTGCGACGGGAGCAACATGGTGGCCTGCGTAGCACCGTTGTGCGCAAGTAGTGTGCATGACTGCACACAACAGGGCTGCACTAGTGCGTGATGGGGCTGTGCCAGCAGGCAGTTGCATGTGGCGGATTGCGCTGACCCGGTGATGGCGCGGATCCGGCGATGACAAGGGTGCAGCAGCAACGATTCAGTGGCAACAGTGGCCCGACGAAGGCGATAGCTAGGTGATGGTGCTGGTGAATTAGGGTTAGGGTTTAATGGTTTGAGTTGAGGAAGAAGAAGAAGGATTTATATTTTAGTTTAGGATTGGTTTTGGTTTTGGGTTGATATTAAGCATGGTTTTGGCTTGATTTAAAATTTGGGGTTTAATAAGATTGCATTTTGAATTGATTGAGCTCGATTATGATTTAATGAATGTCATTGTTGGTTATAATCAAATTGATTAGTAAATGAATTGAACTTGGTTCAAGTGGCCATAATTGGGTTTGAACCTCATGTTAGTCAGTTTAAGATCATTAAGAGGAGTTAGTGATTGAGTTGGCTTGGGTTAAAATAATTCAGTGATTAAGATCTAATTATATTAATAAATGGATTAAGTGAAAATTTAGGAAATGGGACTAACTGATGATTTAATGGATCACTTTGATTTGATGATAATTTGGAGTTGGTGAACTGGTGAATATATTAAATTAATTAATTGGGTACTTGGTTAGAATGGATCTAGTTTGGATGATGACTTAGTCAATTAATTTGTACTTAATTATAAGTTCATTTGATTAAAAATTGAATTAAATCCATTAAGGGATAATAGGAGATTTTGAGATTTTATTGAGCTTATATGGAAATTCCTTAATGGTTAGTTAAAGATGATAATTTGAATAATCCGAGGACTTAAATATAAATTGATTGTTATTCACCTTATTAAGAATTGCACTTCAATTTAACAAAATTTTTGGGGGTTATATGAAAATTTTTGAATGAATAATTGAGGATGATAATTTGTATAATTTGAGGATGGAAGTGTAAAATTGTTCGAAATTCATCACTCAAGGATTGAATTATGATTTGGGAGAGAACAAGGGTTTTCTATAAAAATTACCCTTAATAAAGAGGATTAAACTAATAAATTATATAATTGAGAGACTAAATTACATAGACGTATTTGAATAGTCATAAGTCCCTCATTTGAACTCCGATTTTGATGATTCAGGAGTTATCAGACTTAGTTTTTCATGCTGATTCTATTGGTGGTCTCAAATTCTTCTTTTGATGATGTCTTCTAACTAATTTAGTTCTAATTTATGATAGAGTTGATTCCTTTATATTGTTTGGTAATCTTGACTCGATATTTATTGTGCCTAAGCCTTTGGTATATTGAAGGACATATGCAGTAAAATTTTATTTGGCTAGTACCAGTCAACGATTTTCTATTTCAGTAAGAGATTAGCAAGACTGTCAGACGTGACAATAGTTGATTGCTTGAATTTTAGGGGATGTGATTCGTTGTGTAATAAGATGAGATCACCACTCCATCATTAGTTTAGAGTGTAGTATGGTACGACTCTACTTGGTAGGGGGCCTAACCACACCCATAAACTAATTTACGTGTAGATTGGTTTGATCCTGCTTGGTGTGGGGGGCTTTGGGGGGGTTGGTGTGTGTGTGGTGGGTGGGTGTTGGTGGGGGGGTGGGTGGGGGGGGGGGGGTGAGATGCAACCATCTCTATAATATCAGTAGGTGAGTTCATAATCACTGTCTCTAATTGTTGGTTATCATGTATGTAGCAATCATATTTTTGTTAATTTATTCCTTGATGTGGATGTTGATTTATCTAACCATCATTGTCATTATATTATTATTAATGTTACTATTGTTAATTTTATTGTTACCTTCCATGTATTGACCTCTTATATTATCTGAAAGTGGTAACTCTCTACTGAGCATTTTTGTCTCATTCCTTGACTGTCTTTATCCACAGGAGAGTAGCCGATAGACATAGGTGACAACAATACCATCTCTTTTAAATCAATCAAATAATGTCTTCTTCTTTTTTTTTGTGTCTCTTCTTTATTAGTTAAGTTTCTTGTGAGGTAATTAATAATAAGAGTTTCAGTCTATTAAAAGTTAATATTCTCACAACATCTGATAACACACTAAAATTAAAATAAATTCTAATTTGTACATCAGGATCGTTCTCTGAAATCTCCGCTACTTCTGGGCTGCCAAAATCGATCCCACTGTGTCGAAAATTCCTTTGTGCATAAATACATGGCAAAGAATTATTTTATTTGACAACTGAGATGTTTGCAGGAATATGGAACATAATTTTGACATTGCTAGAAATTCAATGATAAAGCATATCTTGTCAGTCTATACTTTTCTAACTAATTAGCAACTTGTGTTCTCTTTTCCATTTCATTTATGCATCAATTTGCGAAGCTTTCTCTTTTTCTTTTTACTATTATGAGAATTTGTCTACCATGTTGCTAGTTTCTAAAAATAGAAGGGAATATAGCGACCGTGGTTAGCTAAATGATTGGGTCTAATTGTTATATTTGGTGTTGTCATCAATGTCATAAATATTGAAAGATGCCAGTAGTTGAAGAGGTAGCCAAAGAAACCCGAAGAAGCTTATTGTCGATGAACAGCTCTCATAATTGTTAGGTCTCTTTGGCTGTCAATCCCTAACAATTCTTTGCAAAGAGCAAATAAGGCATTGGACAAGATAATGCGATGGTTATTCACTTATTATAATAAATAAAAGAACAATACTTATAGACTTAATTATAAAATATAATATTTACTACAAGAATCTTAGCTAGGAAATACTCAGCATTGTATATTATACAAAAGTAAGTTAAGAAAAAGCCTTCAACAGGAGACGGCCCTGCAGTTGACATACACTTGATCATGGATTTAAGAAAAAGCACTTGTCCAATTTTAATGACATGGGGAAGTAGATTACAAGTCTAGGTATTAGATGGACTAGCTAAGTCTTCCTCACTACTGATGATTGGGTTTTGAGGGCTTGCACACACTATTTTGACGAGGAAGACCCATAAGCATTGGTGATGCGATTTTTGTCTACTATGTAATATGAACTCTTTTATGGTGTCAATTGTGCTTTCGTGTAGTCAATGAGTGTACTATAAGACATGCTTAACAATGTATCTGGTAACTTGCTCTCATATCCAGTATTGAAGTGGTGATTGCAAGCTTCAACCTTAAGGCCTATCATGTCATACTGTTGATTTAGTCATGTCTCAAATCTGAATTTTTTATAAAGTCCTAATTAAATTAGAATTTAATTAGAAAGTGGTTTAGTGTTCCTAATTTTTTTTTGAATTTATCTCCTATTGAAAGAATTGGATTTCTTATTTGAGTCAGTCCCCTATTTTGACTCAAATTCAGTTAGGTCACTCTTATAAATATCCTATTCATTTAAGAATTTTATAACAATGGGATAGAGAGATATAAAGCAAAACTCTCAAAACATCTAGTAACAGATATGCTAGTTAATCTCTTGTTAGAGTTAATGATATTGGAATTTCGCCTCCATCATTATAATATCTTCTTTCTCATCAACACAATATCTTCTGGATCATCTTTGCCCGTGGAGTAGATTGTTGACCGAACCACGTAAATTTTTTATATGCTATTTTTCTCCCTTTTTTTTTTCTTCTTTTACATTGTGAATTATGGTAGATATTGATATTTCGTGTAATAAATTGATATCAGAATTTCAAGTTTGAAGTTGTGCAAACTCTTAATACCGAAATTATTGTGATGATACGACTGAATTGAGTCTCATACTAATCTCTTTTAAAAAAAATTTAAAATTGAGATAAAAACTCGTTAGTATGGATCACACGGTGGAATTGATCAAAAGAGTATCGTGATGATGTGATTGAGTCAAATTGCATGTTATTCTTTCTTAGAAAAATAAAAAATTAAAATAAAAACTCGTTAGTATGGATTACACGGTGAAACTGATCGAGTAAAAGAGTTCTTAATTGAAAATGTTAAAATTGATGTAGTCAAATCATACCTGAAGGATGATATTATTATAATATCAAGTATAATGAATTAGAAGGTAATCCTCATATTTGGTACTTGATTAAATCATGCAAAATAGCCTTCAGCAAGCCACTTTCAACCTCTTTTGACGAAAATAGACTTCTTCCATCCTCCTAACATGGGATAATTCAAGTCATATGACGATATTTGGTCCGCAGTGTGTATAAATGGCTATTTATGTGATATAAATTTTTGTCCCTTCTTTGACTAAATTTGATACCAAAAGATGATAAACCTCTTGTATCCACATTAGAACTATCGTCTTTTTATTTAATTTATATATATTTTTTTGTTATGAAGAATGTTGTTCCTCCTAGTGTCTATGATTTCCCGGTGTTGCTTGTAGACAAAACTCAAGTGTATCTCTTCCATTTATTTTTCTTTTCAAGTAGATATTGATAACTTCATTCATGCTAAATTTGAGATAAAATTGCCACTATCTATCTAGTTGACAATTGGTCCTCACGTCTCTTACAAAATCTAAGATATTTTATAAGTATTGTAAGAATAATTAACACCAAATGGTAAAATCCAATTCTTTTTAAAGGATTTGTGATGTTATTAGAGATATCAATTTGGCTTGTAATTTATAAACAATTTGAATTTGACTTGAGTTCGAGTTGAAAAATTTAGCTCGTTTATTAAAAGAGCAAAACTTGAATGGATTTAGCTCCTCAATTCCAACTTGAAAGTTGATTTTTTTAATATATAAAATATAATTTTAAAAATATATTCTATAACATATAATATATAATTATATATTTAATTATTTAATTGTAATGTTGTAGTTGATGTTTTTTATTTAAATATTGTCATATTAATTCATTATTTTAATATTCAATTTTAAAATATTTTAATATAAATTAATTAAAAATAATTTTAAATTTTAAAATTTGAGTTAGCTCAAATTTAACTCATTTGAGTTCACGAGTTTAGTCGGGCTAAGCTCGGACTCAAGCCAATGTTTGGGACAGTGGAGCCCAGCTTCTTCTGTATTTACAAGAAAATTTGCGACCTATATTTTCTGTATTTCTATTTGA
This sequence comes from Trichopus zeylanicus subsp. travancoricus, assembly GCA_005019695.1. NCBI lineage: Eukaryota > Viridiplantae > Streptophyta > Magnoliopsida > Dioscoreales > Dioscoreaceae > Trichopus > Trichopus zeylanicus. The sequence goes on along the minus strand of RXID01010980.1, from coordinate 184,638 downwards.
TTTTCTTCATTTGCTACTAATTATGTGTGCCACATGGCAAATTTTGGTTGCATAGAAAAGAAGTGTCCTGCTTGTTCATGTTTAGCGAATCCGCCCTTTTAACATGTCGATGGTGAGCGGTGAAATAGTGCCTCATCCGTCTGCAACCAGGTGGCTACTGCCGCCTCTAGGGTTTCTCGTCCTTGTGTTGGTCATCGTTGCTAGGGATTCTGAATTTTCGACGGATCATATAAGCATCTGGTGCTTATCTTTCTCTCGCGAAATTCGTTGGATTTCTCCTTCTTTTTCGATTCTGGGAGCGGGATGCTGGGCCGGAGGTCCTACAAGACGAAGCCATGCATTCTCTTTCGGAGGGGCCGGTGCCCCCGCCAGAATTGCACCTTCGCCCACGGCGAGGCCGAGCTCCGCCGCGTCGGAGGGCCCCCTTTTAACGGTGAGCGTCATGATCATACTAGAGCATCTCTTCTCTTTAGCTCTCGAACCTATCTTCTTTTTTTATTGTACTTTTAAATTTTAATGGAGTTTTTTGGATCGGCTTTCCTTTTGCAATGTTTACGTCTTGATACGGGCTTAGTTCTCATGCTATTGATTGTTGCTGCAATGAATCGAAGCGGCGAATCGTCTCATTATCTATATCACCTGCAATGAAGAGCAGCTTCTTTATTTATTCCTGTTCAATGTGCACTTTTAGTCCTGGTTAGCGTTGAAAACTGGAAAAGGAGATGTATTTTTTACTCTCAGCATCCGAGTGCAGAGCAAATGCTTCTTACAAATATATCTGTAACTTTGGGGAATATGAGTGGCTGTTTAATCATAAACCGATTGCCAATAATCTCTGTATGATTCTGAGTTGGATGAACAAGACACGGCTTAATTTCGCTGTCCACAGTCAGAAATCTCTCTTGGTGCTTTTCATACAATAGCAGGTTATCTTTACCTGTATAGTCTTTGCAAAAGTAGAAAGTTTATTACTTTTTTAATGGATCCAATAAAGCTTGGAAACTGATGATGCTTGTTGGTCCAAAGAAAATGCCCATTTTTGTTAAGCTCTTCAAAGTTCCATGTCACAATACAGTTTGTTGCTTGCCTTCAGGTGTATAAATGTATTTCAAGAGAATAGATTATGAATTAATTGGTGAGGGATGTGTTGTATTTCTTGATACAGTAAACTAATAGTGTACCTCAGGGACTATTGGAAATAAGTAGACACAAAATGTTGGAGTTCACTTTGGAGAGTGTGGCCACTCGTTGACAAGTAGATGCACCATTAGCCTGAAAAATCTCTGCAATTCATTTTACTAACGGATTTCTGTCTTTTTTTCATTCTTTGCATGTTATGACTTGATCTGCTTTTCTTAAATCCTTTTTGTGCACCTTACATTTGTAACTCATCTTGATTGCCAATAACCATTATATGCAGATGAGGTTTCCTCTTGTTTTTCAAATTTAATTATGGTCTGCTGGAGTTCTTTCCTAAAAACGTGGCACAGTCCTTTATGTAGTTCAAATCATCAAAGTATCTTTCCAACAGCTTTAACTGGTGTAAGCAGTGGGATCCATCAACAGGAAATTTTTCAGAGCAGAAATTCATTCATCTTCTGCATTTGAAGGATGTCATGCTGGGGTTTATAGTCTGTCCAATTGACCTTTTGCATGGGTTAGTTCTGGAAATGGTTCTTTGCCATGAACACAAGGAGGCATATACATGGAAGTATAGACATTAGGTTTTCTTCCTTCTATCTGGTTTGTTTATTATGGTGTATCTAAGTTATTAGCAGCTTATGAGTATTCAGATTATGCTCATAATAAAATCTCTGGTTAAGATGACTTTGGTGCTATTGATATCTATGTCTTCCATGGGCTTACTGGATTAGCATATAAGGGCTTTCAACTATTCAAGTTTTCTATGGAAGAATCTTTGTTACAGATCAGCACAGATCCAGTGCTTGCAGGTCCCATGTGATATGTGTGATTATTCTGTTGAGGAGAAATTTGTGCAGTTCTGATCATAACCTTCTCTCTCACTCCTAAGAGCATTTATGTTCCAGCTCCTCTAAAAATTTGCTCTTGAAAGGATTCTCTCAATGATCTTTGTGACATGGGTAATTCATATTTATTAACTTTCATTCACTCCCCTTGTCTGCCCTTTTGGAATTGGCAAGGAGGCTTTGCTCCTTTTGGTCATTGAGTTTCTCATGTGTTGCTGGGTAAGAATGAATTGGTAAGATGAATTTGCTTAAGGTTATGTATTCCACGGAGAGAATTTGAAAAAACAACAAGAACAGCATCCTTGACTTGTAGTTAAACCATCTATTTTTCTAATTTTGCAGGTAGAAGGGACTATAGAAGTGGTGATTTGAGGAATAAGCTTGACCGAAGGCATTCTCCTCGTAGAAGATATTCCCCTGGGAAAGATATTAGAGGGCATTATGTATTTCATGGACAAAAGTCACTTTCTCGTGATAGGAGTAAGCTTTATTTACAATTGCTGCTATCTTTTTTTTTTACCTTGGCTTTTTGTTGAAGATGGGGCTTTCCTTCGACTCCTACATATGATGTAGCTAAATCTCTCTGTAGGTAGAAGCCATTCAAGATCTTCTATGAGAAGGAGGTGAGAGTTGAGACATGTTTTGAACATGATACTGCAGTTTCACAGTACTTAGTTGTTGTGTTTGTTAATTTTCATTTTTTTATTGGAAACTACCATGCATATTTGCACCACAGGTTCTCTTTTCTTGCACTTATGTTTTACTTTTATGTCTTTTTAATAGTTTATAATTGTCACCTTATTTGTCATACTAATTATCTTTTCCTGAGTTTCAGTCTGTATGGAAATCTGTGAGCAGCTTCTGGTTATTGATTTGTTTCTTGTTCTTTCATCCTATTTTTTATTATCAGGGTTCATGACTTGAAGGTTTGAGCTCACTTATATCCTTTTGCACACATAAATGTATGGCTTGGGTTTTACACAGTAAATTTTTAGCCCTGGATATGAGATTTTGGGTTAGACTTGGCCAGCCTGGCATGTTAAAAGCCTGCATTTGTGCAACGAGAGTGTTCACAATGCAAATTTGTCATAATATTTCCACATATAAAATTCTCTTAAACTTCTTGATCTTAGAAATCTTTAGTTGTTTCAGCTTTTTATTTATGATGGAATGGCCTTCGCTTCTCCAGTGATGGAAAGCAAAGGAAGAGGTTGGATGAACATAGTGATCATTCAGAAAGCTTGAAGACCTCAAATGGTGATGATGAACACATAAGAGAAGCCAAGATTTCATCATATGATGAGAAAAATGCCCTTGAAGAGGAGGTTTCAGCTTCATAATATTTGCATTTGATCTATATAATTGGGAACTTATGTAGATGTCCTTGTACTCCATGTTATCTTATTTTCCAATCGTACCTATTATATTCTGTGCAGTTGAAGCAGATAGAAGATGATATTGAAAAGATCAATGACCACAAAGCTCAAATAGAGGTTCTTTTCATTTCTTTTAGCATCATTGTTTCTCTCGCACAGCGCTTCTACTTTTGAATTATCATAGTTGTCTTCTTTAGCTGTCTTCAGCTTATACTTTGTAAATAGTCAGTCCCATATTCTTTTCTTGTGTATTTCCTCCCTTAGGTTTCTATTTCTTGGGCTTTTTTCTAGATTTCTGGAGTTAGGCAAATGGCTAAGGCTTTAAAATATACTCAAATAAAACATTCGAGTTCTGCTAGTAATTATCATTATTTATTGTTGAATGTTTATTAAATGTGTGTGTGTGACAGATGGCTATGTACTATTTTAGCCCATTCTAGTTATGACTTTTATTTGATGAATTGCTAGTTTTTATTTATGTCAATTGCAGATATTCTTGGAGAATAAGGTTGATGAAGCAGCCAGGCTTACCAGGAGAATTGAGGATCTTGAAACCCAATTGAATAAAGAACAAAAAGATTGTAAAAGGTGCCCTGATTCTATTCAAATGAAGTTTTCTTTCTTATACTTCTTTGATCTTGTCCTTGGGTGCTTCCTGACAAACGTAAATTCTCCAGATGATTTTCATTTTTTTTGAATGTCTTTGTAGGATTACTTCAAAAATTAAAAAATTCACTAAAGCTTATGGAGGTTACTTGAAGATACAAGAAGAATTGAAAAGGCAGGCATATTCTCCATTAAATCTTCTCTTTTTTTTCCTACTGATGCAACTTTATTATTCTGTCTGATAGCAATGGACAACTTGATCTAGTCAGATCATTGACATTGTTTATTTTTTAAAAAAATGAACAGAGCACAGATTCGTATCCAGAGGTTTGGTGATCAACTAGGGCCAGATGCTTCAAAGCATAGTGTCACCGAAGAAGATTCCAGTCTAAATATTGGAAGTGATGGAGAGCTTCCTTATCGTGATTTCACTATGAGGAAAAGACTCCATTATCATCAACCAGTTAGTGAAGAAACAAAAATAGGTACTGGGGCTTTGTGTTACTATGTTTCTTTTGACTTATATTCTGAAATGGGGTCTTCTCTTCTTGTACTGAACTTACTATTTTATCTTCTAAATTTGGAATAATGACCTGCATGTGCATTTTCTGTAAAGAAATGGGTTTTTTATTTGTGTTAAAAAGGGTTGCCATTTGGTGAGAAAGTAGACTCATAAGGTCATCTGTTTTGTTGCAGGGAGTTCAAGAAAGAGAGAGAGATACGCAGGCATGACAAGATCAGAGAAATTTAATAGGACCGAAGGAGCTGCTCCACATCCAGATAATAAGAGCAAGGAAAATGAGTTGGCAAAAGGAAAAGTAACTGTAAAGAATGCTTATAATTCTCTTGCAGATGACAACAAAATTAAACGTGGGAAAAATAGTTCAAACATACCGTCTTTGGATAATGTTTGTTTTTGTGTTTATCTTGTTTCTTTGCTGTTTCAATGATTTCCTCTTCTTTTATGACCATATGTTGTAATTACCAGGTGAAAGGCTCGGAAGTTGGGCGTACTCTGCCTTCAACTAGTATGGCTGCTCAGGCATTGGATGATCTCATTGAAGCTGTTGAAATTGATGACAAATCTGAGGCTATGGAAGCCACTGCAGTTTGTGAAAATGGACCTTTGGGTACCAAAGCAAACTCCTCGTATATCCCTCCACTACCTCTTGTTACTAAAAACACTTACAAGCAGGTGAAAAGTTCGTCCCTATCTGCTGTGTTTTCTGTTTTGTTGCACTCCTTTATTATAGTCTATTTACTTAGCTATTTCTTTTTGCTTCTTTGTTTTTATCATGATAGCATGATATTCATGATTTCAAAGCAAACTAATCCAACTTTTCTGTGCTATCATAGTCTGATTGTTAGATTTGGGTCCTCATAATAGTCTTTTGACTAGTCAAGACCATCATCTCAATTGGTCTATTGTGATGTTGCTGAACACCAATCTTCCATCGAAAATCTAAGTTTTACCACTGACAAGTGTTATTTGCCTTGAATTCAAGGTACCTTACTGGTTTTAGTCTTGGCAGTAGACCTGTAATTGAATTCAAATGGACCTTTCCTAAATTTGGCTGAGGATCTCAATACTTGGGGCCTCGGTTAAATTAAATATAGAGCTGCTACTTCAAAATTTTCCAGTCTGAATTCAAAGACATTTTAGTTGGTTCAGCACAATTCATAATCTTACTAAATACTGTGTATGATCATGAACTTTAATCTGCGAACAAGGTTTGACTCCAACTAAACCAGAAACTTGCATTGATAATATGTCTACCAAAAATTAGGCAGCTGTATCCAAAATACTATGTATACTACATCTAATAAATTCAAACTAAACTCCATCAACTTGGTTCAAATTTAATTTTGTTTATAAGGATCAATCTGAAGGTGTTAGTCTTTTTCCGAGTGAAAGTCTGAAATTATTTCTGAATACACTGAATGTGAATCTTGTGAACTGTGAGATAATCTTGCAGCCCTACCTAGCAATTCTCTTATATATAGGTTCTGATTGCACATTTATTTATTTACTCTTTACAAGGTTTCTGCATGTGACGAGCCTACGGTCATTAATATTGTGCTAAGTTGGTTTTATTTTTTTCTTGCTGAGCCAGTATGAAGGTGCTGACGAGGATGTTGATGTAGAAAAGGTTGACTCAGAAATGGTCGACATAGACATCAATAGTGACATTGAAATCTGAGGGGTCACATGCAATCATCATTGGGCTCGCAGTTCCATTGTACTGACATCCGTTTTGAGGTTTATTGTGTTATATTGTTGATTGATGCGGGTTGAATATAGATATAAATTGCCCTTGTTTCTCTATTTAATGTATATTTCTTCATGCACAATTGCATTTTATCATGTAAAATAGTAGATTTTCAGACTTACTATCTTCCCAATTTTTTAATCGGATGTGTCAAAAAAGACATCAGATGGGCAGATCCGTGATAATTTAAAGTCGCGTTGTAAAATAGTTGTGTACTGGTTTGTCAATGGATGGGGCATACCACAAAAACGGAACTTGCTTCCATCTCGTGGCCTTTTTGACTCGTTATAAAACGAGTGTGGCCTGACTCTCCTGCGCCATATAACACAAGTGCAACTTACTTTCCTGGTCTTGTGGTGACGAGCGAGTTTTGGCTCGCCATAACGTATGGCTCCCACCGCAACACGTTTAACCAAATAATCAAAAGAGCATGAGGTGAATTAATGATGAGTGTTCGAATATATTTTTATTTTTTTTCCTTTCGCGATGTGAATTTTCATTCGTTTCGGCAATTGGAAACGAGTCGTTGGCGTTAAACCGAAGCCGAACGCACTCTAATAACAGGTCTTTTTTTCCTTGTTTTCGCCGGTCTAAATCCTAGGTGCTCGTCATTCAGCGATGCGGAGCAGGAAGGAGCAGGAGAAGAAAGCAGCAATGAAGGCCAAGTACGGAGTATTGGGATCGCTGACGGCGTTGCGGAAGCGGGAATACAGAGCGAGCAACCGCATCCACCGGGGAAAGCGCCCCCTCTACGCCATCGCCATGGCTCCTAAACATAATCGACGATTCAATTGGACCGAGCGTGATATGATACACAACCTCATGACACGTCTCATCAGATTTTTTTACAAAAAATCAGAGGATTCAAACTCCTTTCATCTATCAAAATTGAAGCAAGCAGAGTTGCAAACAGTAGCTGGCAACTCTGCTCTGGTAAAATTAAGGTACATGTTTGTAATGACTTTTTCGTATGGTTTTTTAAGTAGGTTGAGCAGTAAACAGCATGTGGCTCAGCTCTGGTAAATTTTAGGTATATTTTCATAACGACTTCCAAGTAGTGGTTTTAAGAAGGGACGGGGAAGGTTTCCCTTTTCCTCCGGCTGTGTTATTGGTCAGCATATTTCTTCGCTGACATTGGGCATTAAATCCCTATACACTTGGACAATGTAAATATTATGCACATGTTGCAGCTGTTGATGGATTACATTTCGTTGGTGTTTTTGAGAAACACCAACGTTAGCGTGGTGTAATGTCAATAGTTTCTGTCCGACGTTGTTGGGGTTTTGTTCTATTTCATAATCTCTTTCTTTTGGCAAATACTGGTATTGCCATTTCAATAAAAATTTGCCCCATTTTTATGTTTTATTTTGGATGCGTCAAAATGGATATCACAATCCTTTCTTTTTGTAAGAGAAAAACACTAATATCTTTTTTTCATAAAAATGGAAAAAGATCTTCAGACTTCTATGCAAATGCTACGTAATTAACCAACAGACGCACACAAATAAAACGTGCTACCAAGGAATGGGAAGGAGAGGCAAAGCAGAAGCTACCATTACTGCTTCGTCTGCAACAGCTTTCTTGGTGAAAAAACTCTATCCGAGCCCTCTGAACCTGCCAGAGACTTTTTTTTCATTCAACCATATTGAAGAAGCAGTTAGATATTAATAATCTAGCAATGTCAATACAAATAAACCATGATAGAAAGCCTTTTGGTAATCATAATAGGAGAATATATTCAGAAAAATCACAAACCGAGATTGCTGAGCTGATCTGAAGTGACCAGCCCAATAGATTCCTCAAGCTTTAGCAACCGAAGAACCACTGCAGCAATTCTACCCATTGAATCAACTTCAGACTTGCAAAGAACAACAAGGTGTTCCAACTCTTCCTTTGTCACAACCTCAATCTGCAGATAAGATCAGCTGAAAGTAAATCCAGCTACTAGCATGCATTAGCAATAGGGAAGAAGGGATGTCCAACAGACTTCCTCATACTGGTTTTCTGACTGAGCACTTTAAGTTATCCACATTCCATGCAGCCTCTTCAAGACTTTCATCTTCAGAGATAACTAGGCAGGCCTCAACATCAACACCCTCACTGCCAGAAGTTCTCATGGTTGTCAAATCTTCTCCGGCATGGTGGTTTTTCATAATGAAGCACACTTGCTAGATTTCTTTAACATATTATACCAATAAAAGTTGGAAGAACCTGGGAGATAATAATTTCATTGACCTGGACTGACTCTACAGGATATTTTCGTAACTTCCATGATCTTTCTTCGTTTGCATTGAACAGTTGGCTACTCTTAGTTTTAACTTTCAAACGTTTAAATGTTGCATGCCAACATTTTTCTTCTCGACTGAAATCGTTACAGGCAGAAGGCAACAACTCATTTCTCATATCCTCAGTGCCTTCAAGAGCAAATAACCAATCCTTTAGTTCAATAGACACATCAACATCATCTGGTACCCCCAACTTCAAGATCTGTCCACTCTCCTCTCCAATGCTTCGCCCGACTGATCTGAGAAAGAAGAAGTTTTAGCAATCAGGACCATAAGTTGATTTTTAGAATGACAAGTCAAACAAGAAAAAATAATAAAAGTAGAAAGATCCTTTTCAGCGTGCCTTGTTTCAATTTTAAGAGTACTCGGAGCATGTATATAATATTGCCACATAATTTTTGTTAGGCATCAATAATATAATAATTTGTCAATTGGAATTTATTCGTGTGAAAAGATAATTTTATTAACCTTCCACCCAAATGTGACATGAAATCAAAGTAGTTGCAAAGATCAAAAAGCAATGCATTGACCACTTATTTGGCCCTTTCTTGCAAGTTATTCCTGCTCCATTCACAAAAAGAGCACCAAAAGCTGGACCTTAACATTCATTCAAGTCATTCTACATTTATGCTTAAGATCCTCACTGAAATTGGGGTTATCCTGAGCGTGCATGCATAGAAAGTTCATTTTATTCCTTGGCACAAGCATATATTACAAATATGAGTCCATCTACTCATACATCAGTATCAGGAATAGGCAGGAAAAAAGTCTTCTATTAACAAAAGAAATTTTGGTTATGTTTCTAGAACTATAAAATATGAAGCACAAAATGTTACATCTAAGTAGTGCAAAAATACAACAATTCAAGAATGAATGTTGTCAATTGGAGGTAACAAAAAATGCTAAGTATCCAAAAGATACAGAATTCATACTCTATTCTGGATCAGATTCCATGAGTGGTGATGGTTTGAAAAGCTTTGCTAGAGGCCCAGAGGATAATTTTTTCAAACCTTTACAGAGTCCCTTACCAGGACCACCATCTGGCTCAAATATTCCAAATCGATGAAGCAGAGACTTAAAAGAAGGTCTGATTCACCAAGATGGCTCCAAGTCTAAGCATTGAAGTTATCTATGAGGACAGCATCTGTAGCTGTGCAAAGTGAGATGCATCCAGTATCATATTTCCCCTTAACCCAGACATCTACATAGATGCACACACAGACATGCACGAACCTATTTCTGTAACTTCAGTTTCCAAAATTTCTTATGCTATATCTGATAGAATGCAAAGATCACGAATAGGCAGTTAGGCACTATGATGAAATTTTCAAAAGACAGATAAATAAAAAAAGCTCCTACTTACAATAAATGCCAGGTCCCTTATTTGCGTTCTGAAAGACACTTCATTACATGGATCAACATCTGGCAAAACTATGCAGTGCCACCACCTACAAAAAACCCAATCTAACTGTTAACTATGCATTTCACATGCTGGTATACCACAAAACAAAAGGTCAACATTCACAAGAACATCTTCAAAGTCTCTTTTTCACATATTATAGTAGTATAGATACTTTACATATATCTTTATCATTCATTGCTGATGTTCCATTCAAAAATTTTGTTCTCAGAATGCAACTTCAAGTTTCCACTAAAGGTGTGTTTGGCTAGATGGAATTTGGTGGAATTGGTGAATTGGCCAATTCCTCCAATTCCATGGAATTTGTGGAATTGAAGAAATTGATCACATTTGGTGTTTGGATGTGTTTTTGGTCGGAATTGAAGAATTGAAACTCAATTATAAACAACATGGTAGTTAAGCTAATGACCATTTATTAATTGGAAATAAAGAATAAAATTAAATATATAAATTAATACCAATGCATTAAAACTAATTTCACAAAAATTATTTTTTAATAACTCAAAAAATCATTGAGGCTCATCAATTCTTAGAGGAATTGGCTATTCCACTCCCCTCCCTATTGAATTATATCTGGAATTGAGGGGAATTGGAAATTGATCAATTCTCTCAATTCTAGAAAAAACAAAAAAAATCCAAACACTGGAATTGCCGAAATTGGTGGAATTGGGTCCCACCAATATCAGCAATTTCAGAATTAGTCAAATGCAGCCTAAGTATCTGAAAATAAATTTTGTAGCCAAGATGTTGCTTTATCATTAGTCATCCTATTCTATTCAGGAAGGCTCTTCACATCTTGATTTTCAAACCCCTACTCTAGATTGGACTTGTTGAGTATCGTACCATTTAACCATGGGGAAATATGAAAACTCTCACATCACCAAAATACCATTTTGGCAGTGACTTTTATGCCACCTTGCTGCTTTAGGAGGAAAAAAGATAATAAATACAGAGTCAATACTGATAGTGATAAAGATCAAGTGAAGACAGGGAATAAGTTATGTCAATGTCTGCTCAAAATCCTAATCAGAAAATTTAGTGGTAAAATTCAACTTTTCTTGAAGCCCATTGATATGGGCTTCCAAGCTTCCAAAAGCATAGATAATCTAGAATCATCTGTTTCAACTGATTTATTACTTAACTTACTGCCTTTAAATTGGAGCCATTTCAGCTTTTTGTATTTCAAGGTGGTAAGAGAAATCACCTATACAATAGAAACATTGTAAATATTTTAGGGAAATATAAAGAGTGAGAAAGCAATAAGAGAAGGCATCCAGGTGGCAAAGCACCATGAATTCAAAACAGTTATTTCTTACATCAACATGAGCATAATCCTAGACAAGCGTATAAAACCAACTGCAGAGAGAAAATCATGAGTGTTCAGATTGAGCCACTTTGCAATCTGCTTCTAATGACCACTTCTTTTTTTTTGGGAGGATGCTTTCAATGAATATTGTTTACACACTTGCCCATGACTTGTACTTTCTATACACTAGAGCCTCATTTGTCATTTAATCAAATTTGATTTTTAATATGTGTAGTTCATATCCTTCCTGCCCATTGACTAATAGTAATATGTCTTTCCACAAAAAGATCCATCCATATGGTGATACGAACTCTGACTAGGTAGTTGACCTGTTTGTCCATTCTTTCAAGCATAAGAGCATAATATGTTTTCTTATCTTAATAGTATTTCCTTCCCTATTGAGTGGTTAAACATTTGCTACCAATGGAGAATTGTTTCTCCTCTCAAATCGATTTGCACTAATGGAAACCAAAAATTAAAATTTAGGTACGTGACAGATGTTTATTTTTAGATAGTAAATGGGCTTATTCCAATCTATCCATTCTATTTGTTGGTCTGACCATTGATACTGTAAAAATTGTCTAGCTGGCTTCAGGTCATGATCTGAATGAGTTACCACACCATATTTAGAAGACAAATATGAACAAGCATAATTCAGCATACCTTGGCAGCAAGACTGAAGATATCATTTGTTCCTAATATAGCAATAGAAAAAACTGAAGTCAATATAGAAAACATAAACGATGCATGGCTTTAATCGGAAGGTTCATAATTGGTAAAAACAAAATATATATACGGAAACTTGCCATTAGCCTGTTCCAAAAATTTAACCATTGCTGTCTGGGGGGATCCTGAGCTCCGGCCAGTACATAGCAAAGAATGAACTGATTCCCAATCAGAGTCTGCACATGATTTGCTACAAAATGATAGTAATTACAGCAGTTAGAAATTACCAACCAACAATAAAATAATCAATTACATTAAGCCAAACAAATAATCATGTGAAGCAGTTACTGTAATCAAGATAGATGACCAACTAGTACATTTCCTGATTTTCATTCATCCAACAAGGATAGAAGAGTAAAGCATATTTTCATGTGCTTTTCCACTCACAAAAGAAAAGATCACATGGCAATTATTGAGTCCTTGTCAGATAATATCCCAAACTTCCTAGGTATTCAATCCAATTTTAGTGCTCCATGCTTATAAAAAAGGGACCTTTTTAGACTTCATCCCACAACACTCTTCCTTGGTTACTTAAGTGTATGATCTTTCCAAGATTATGTTGCCCTTTGATGCAACCTTCCAGTCCAATTTTCCTAATGAGTCTGTTACTGAAGGATATCAAGTGGCCCCTTTTAGATTCCAACCATTCTATACTTAGGCACCTGGTATGTTCGCTTATTTCCTCGTTCTGTGCATGAAGTTCCTCTTCCCTCACTTCAACACAACCACCACTACTACTTTCATCTGAGTTGGTGAAATAATTCAACCATGAAGCATTGTTCTAATATTGGATAAGATTGTTTTCCTCCAAAAAAAAAATTGTTCGGTAAGACTGAATGTTTGTATTTTCTAGAATATGCATTTCAAATTGCCAGATCATTTCCAACAAGTTCAAATATCAAATTCCAATACATCTAGATGCTCAAAACACAGTTTTGATTTCCTTACACTTCCTTCTGTAGCTCAGATTCACCATAAACTCAATATCATCCCAACAACAAACCCTTCTTGACTAATTAATAGCCTTTTTAATGCTTTTTATGTAAGACTGTCATTTATTAACCAATCCATCTCTTAGTAGAACTCATTATTTGGTCCATTCTATTGTAAATCTAACATGATCAGTTCACATTGTTTGTTCTTAGCTCTCAAAGGCTGCAATCTAATGTTAAAACTTGACATGTATATTGGCAAACAAATATAGCTCATAAATGTTTTTCATGAATGGGACTCTACCAGAAAACAAACAAGCTTCATGTTTGAAACACATTTTGCCAGATCATACATGCAATAATGCTCTTCTTCACACCCACCAGGACAACTAGTAACAGGAGGCAACTCAAATTGCTTTGGGTGAGGTAAAGAAAGGACACCACACATCAATGAATTGACAACTTCTTTGGGAAGAGAATGATTATTCAAATTCGGAGAGCCTGAACCTAGATCAGCACAGTTCTTTGTCTCTTCTCCCTCTAGAAGATCAGAGCAACCTTCTTTTCGAGTGCAAGAGAAGGCCTTGCAGGTATAATCCTTAGTGCCAGATAAACTCAAATTTTGCAAGTACAGTTTCCTCCCAATCTGAAGTTCTATAGAACCAATATAACAAAAGCAGTGGCTACATACAAGACAGTCAACCTGCAACACCAAAGAAAGAGGAAAGCATAGATCAGTAAGTGCACAAAAAATAAGCATAAGGAAATAAATATTATAGATCATGAACATAATTGTAGACGAGGACTTTGTTTGAACTGTGTTGAGCAGCAACAAGCATTTGATCCTTCAAAACCAATTCGTCTTCTTTGAATTCTTTATTTTCATATACACCTGAAATTCCACAGTATGTTGTACATATGAAATGGATTTGGTTAAGGTGGCAATTAATATAATGGACTGCTACGACGAAAAAATGTTGAAATAAGATAGGCTAGCAGCAAATGGGCACAAACAAATTAAATTGAGCAATATCGAAATGCATGCAAATGCAAGATATTCAACAAGTATAGCACCTAGTAAGCCCCATGCACTACCCACATTAGATGAAGCCTAGTCACCATATTTCTATCCATAAGGAACTTTTATACAAGCAGATTAGCTAGGCACTCAAGCATATGGAACTGTGAGAAGATAATATACTTGAGGCATTGGAAATTTGAAAATTGAATTGATATCTACCCAGGTAGACTAAACCCTTGTACATATAGTACCTCTAGGATGCGGCAATCTTCATATAAAAGAGTCAAAAAGTAGTGTGGTCCTCAAGATATAACCGATACCCATCAAAGCTAACAAATATCTACTCTTATAAATGTTTGGCGTAGGAATTATCTATTATGTAAGGTAAATGCATAAAGGTAAGATGTTCTAAAAAGAAAAATAGAAAGATCAAAACCACTCCTCACATCCAACACCCAACAGGCCTATTAGTCTACAAACTATTAGCAACCCTAACCATCCATATCCTTGTCCAGCAGACCAATCATCATTGCCACTCCAATCAAACAAGCCACTGTGAACACCACTCCTGTCAGTAATAACCATGGTTGTTTCTCTGATTGGGTATCACCATAGCACACATAGTCAGACCTTCTTCACTCTCAACTGTACATACAATGAGTTTTCTATAATTTTCCAACAGTTCATCGGACAGTAAACCAAGATAAAAGTTTTCCTATATCATGTCAAACTTAATTTGAATATCACAACTTTGCAGTTCCTTTGGATTACCAAAAGAACATTAAAAAAATAATAAATAGTTTGATGTGCAGAGCAAATCCCCAAAAATAGCATTCATTCTTGAAACCAGAATCTCTTTGAAGCAGGTTGACGTTCTTATTTCCCAATGAATGTGTCAATGACCTATTTATCAATTTCCGTGGACCAGAGAGGATAGCGAAAAGATAGAAATTTTACAAGAAGCATTGGCAATTATATTATCAAACACACAATAGAGAGGGGAAGAGAGAGAGAGAGAGAGAGAAGTAGAAGAAGTAAACTACCTTTTCCCATTTCATTGTCATATTTCAACTGTAACCCTTGACTCCTTCGTTCTTATAAGCTCATCATAGTAATTCTGGAAAAACATAAACAGTGTCTGAATATCACTTAAGATGATGTGAATCAGGAAATGATGTGAATTAGGAAACATATAAAAGTGGAAACTGGAAAGACTTTAAAAAGAATATGAGATGTCTAGGGAAAACATGACTTAAGGTATTTAAAAAATACAAGAAAACCTCACAAAACAACTGAATGCATGAAAATAAAACAAGCTGAAACTGATATGATATCTGTTCACATTAGTTTTTAATTTACAAAAACAAATACAAGAAGTGGTGACCCCTATTCTCTTTTTCTGAAATGAGGTTGAAACAGTTATTAAGATAGTCCTGCAAACCCATCTAAATAATGGTTTAAAATGAGATTGTTATTTAGAGTAAATTGCTGCAGTATTATCTCTAGTATAAAGGAACCAAGCAGCTCAGCTCATTGATGGAGAACATTGATACAACAAACAACGGGACAACATATGTTCTCAGATGGGAAACCATGAGAGGAGTACATGAAGCATTAGATTGTCCACCAAAAAACATTACTGCTTTTAAAATATGCCATTTAAGGGCATGTTTGGTTGGAGGGAACTACTGAATTTATCAAATTTCCAGAAAAACAATTTCCTAGGAAGCAACAAAATTATGGAAATTGAGATTTTTATGTGTTGTAAACAAGATTTTAAGTTTCGGCTCAAACCGAGCGTCACTGTTTATTTTGTTGCATGCGTGCAGAGCGAGCGAGGAGGCGGAGCGAGCGCGCCCGCGACGAGCTCAGCGCGCGAGTTCGAGCGGGGAGCTCGCCGGGCATGAACAACCTCTTCTCCTCCTCCTGGCGCCGCGACTCCGACTCTGTCTCCGGATACATCGAGATGTCTTCCCCCGCCGCCGGCGCCAACCTCGACAGGTTCTTCGAGGACGTCGAGGCCATCAAGGACGAGCTCAAGAAGGTCGAGAGCCTCCACCGCAGCCTCCGCGACGCCAACGAGTCCCTAAAAACCCTCCACAACGCCAAGGCCGTCAAGGATCTCCGCGTCAAGATGGATACCGACGTCGCCCTCGCCCTGAAGAAGGCGTAGCTCATCAAGATCCGCCTCGAATCCCTCGACCGCGCCAACGCCGCCAACCGATCCCTCCCCGGTTGCGGGCCGGGGACTTCGACGGATCGCACCCGTACCTCCGTCGTCGCCGGGCTCAGAAAAAAGCTCAAGGATTCGATGGATTCGTTCTCTGATCTGGGATCGCAGGTCGCCGGCGACTATCGGGAGGCGGTGGAGCGGCGGTACTACACGGTGACCGGGGAGCACGCCGACGAGGCGACGGTGGAGGAGCTGGTGGCGACGGGGGAGGAGGAGCGATTCCTGGCGCGCGCGATCGCGGAACAAGGGAGGGGGCGGGTGCTGGACGTGGTGGCGGAGATTCAGGAGCGGCACTGCTCGGCGGCGCAGCTGGAGCAGAGTCTGGTGGAGCTGCAGCAGGTGTTCATGGACATGGCGGTGCTGGTGAACACGCTGGGGGATCAGCTCGATGACATCGAGAACCAGCTCGGCCGCGAGACCTCTTTCGTGCGGGGCGGCACGCAGCAGCTGCAGACGGCGAGGAAGCACCAGAACACCAGGAAGTGGACCTGCTTTGCGATTCTACTGCTTCTCGTGGTCATCCTCGCCATCGTGCTTCCGCTCGTGCTCAAGAAGTAGGAAGAAACGATGGGGAATTGCAGATTCCGGTTTATTTTTCAGGTTTTTTCATTTCCTTTTTCTTCTGCGTTTTTGATCTTCTTTTGTCTTAATTAATGTTATTATTGCTGTTTATTTTGTTTATAGATTATAGAAGAACGGGGATTGGTTTGGTTCGTATTGATGTTTTGTTTATGATGGTGGTCGTAGGAGAATGGTCATCGACGCCGGCATATGTTGCGGTGGGCACATGATTTTCTTTTTTTATTTTATTTATGATTATCGCGGTTGATCATTTTTTGTCGAACGAAACACGTTATATGATGCATATCCATAAATTCTTGTCTTAAAAGTTTAAGAAAAACAAAATTTAAATAAATTTAAATTATAGTCAAAATATAATTAATAAAAAAAATATTTTGATTGAAACTAAAATGAAAATGATTTTTATGGAAACCCGTTAATTTTTTTCTTCATGTACATGTATACATGACCGTTCCACCGAAAGTAACGTTAAAAAAAATTTGTGTCGGTTTCACCCTTATATGAATCGCTGTCACGAGGTTACACAGAACTAGCTAATTGTTCTAATTTCTATGTTTATAAATGTTCATCTGAATCATTCAAATACTGAGTTCATGATTTCACATTTATATGTTTCAAACTCAATTGATGATGATGATAATTAATTGTATTACATTATAATTAATAAATTATGTATGTATCAATCATATTTTAATAATAAGTTAAATTTGGTTATGTTAATTTTTAACTTTTTAATCATATTCATATTATTTCTCATATATTTTTTTATATAGTAATATATAAAAACAGTGGTTAACTATCAAAATTATTTTTAATTAAAGCAAAAGAAATTAATATTGATTAAAATTAATTATAAATTTTTTCATATTTTAAAATTTTTTATAAAAATTAAAAATTTTATCAATTTTAATTTAAGTAGAAGTACAGTTAAAATATAGTTAAATTCTGTTTAAAACACAATTAATTACTAAAAAAAAAATCTTTCGGTGAAAACCGAAACTACCGAAACTAAACTTGAAACGGTCAAAATATATCGATTTCGCTGTGTGCCGAAATCAAAACCGAAACCATACTTAAAATCTTGGTTGTAACCAATAAGCCAAGATGATGACTTGGTCCAGCAAGAAAACCAACCCACTGCCATTGCTCTCCAGAACCAAGGACTCATCGAGAACCACGATAAGGTGCATAGCAGCAGAAAGATGATAAAAAGGGAACAAAGAAAGAATCTTTTGTAACAAATGGGCCTATATCTAGCTTCGATTTAAATTTTGCCCACATTGACTCCACATTTGACCAAAATCTCGTTTCGCACAGAGTAAACTATATCCGCTCCCTCGCAATCTGGGGATAACCGAAACCCTAGTTTTGATTTGCGAATCCATCGAGAAGCAAGTTATGGAATCAAAAGAAAATTAGGTCAGGAGAGAATAGACTTGCCTGGACAGATTGGAGAGACAGAGGCACCAGAAGGGCGGCGATCTCATCGGACAACTCCCTGTCAAGAGGGCATGGGCTTCCGTCCATTGTCGAGGAATAGAGGGAGAAAGAAAGAAGTAGGGCTTCGCTGGGGTTTTGCTGCGGAGCAATTTGGCGGCTGGATCCGACCAGCGCGGTGGCTAGATTGTAAATCTTTGCGGCGTTGACACGTGACGGGCGGCAAATGGTCGGATTGGACCGAAAGGCTGCCGTTGCAAAATCCAGCCTGGCCCGCCTGTTTGGTGGACAAGGTTCGTGTTTGCCAATGATACTGAGTCCGTTTTTTAATCGAGCTAACTATTTATGATTTGAATTAAAATTAAACCAAAAATAGTATTTCAATCCAACCGGCCATTTGTCCCGAACCAATCCATTTAATCTCGTTTGTTAATTGAATTGTTTATTTATTTTTTTATTTGTTCTTAGAAATTGTTAATGATTTTTTTATTGGAAAAAATAAGAATGCTACAAAAATAAACATCATAGGAGACGCCTGCTACTTTATAATTGTTACAAACAAATTATTTTAAGTTTGGCAATTATAAACAAGACTAACTTCAATTCAACAAGACTAAGTTCTGTATGGTTGGCAAGGAGCAAAACTAAATGGTTTTCCAAAAAATACAAATAAAAACTTTTATTGTGATTATCGCTAATGAACAAATCAAATCACATGTGCAATCATAAAGAAAAAGCTCTGGCCTTCCCTACTCCTCTCCCTACTGAAAGCCACATGATGGTTAACAGGAACCTGATTAAGAAACAATTACAACAACATCAGTTGATTAACTGCATAATCACTTCCCTAACAAAGTATTGCAGGAAGTATTTTCCATACGAATTGGCCTTCAAACAAATCAAGCCCAATTTACGAAACGAACCCGTGAAGCTGTACTGCGCATCTTTATCGTTATGTCCCAAGGAATATTACAAATTTACAGATATATCCACGACAAACAAAAAATCCTCCTACAATCCTCCTACAAAAAATCAACCTAAGTATGCATTGTCCAGGGGTATAAGTGAACGATACTCTAGCGCTTTCAGTTTCGGGCGGGGCGTGGTCCATGTGGGGATCCATTTCCCGATACAGGCGTGAGGTGGCCGCTCGGTAGATGCCCATCTGCATCGAAACAATGTTCGTTAGCTGCGTGGGTCCACTGGCAGTCATCGGTCAGCACCAACTGCCGTTTACTACGCCGTATTCGTACGCACATTCATCTTCCCGCCTCGAGATAGATTCCCACACATCCCCAGACGTCTCAACGGCCAAGATAATCTCAATCTGTAACAAATACTCACCGAGAGTGACCATAATACATATACTACAGACCCCGTACCTACAAAAAGGAGTCCCCCCAAAAACCCCTTCACCAGGTAAAAATGCCGCCGTTCTCGCCTTCCTTTCCTCTCCGCCGCCTCCTCCTCGCCGCCGCCGCTGCCGTCTCCCTCCTCTACCTCCTCCTATCCTCCTCCACTCTCCTCTCCTCCACCTCCCTCTCTGCTCATCCTCCGCCGCTGCCGCCGCCCCCTCCTCCGACGGCCCTCTGGCACATCATATTCGGCATCGCTTCCTCGTCCAAGTCCCTCCCACGCCGCCTCCCCTACCTCCGCCTCTGGTTCCGCCCCGCCCTCACCCGCGCCCTCGTCTTCCTCGACTCCTCCTTGCCGGCCCCACTCCTCTCCGACCCCCCTACAGCCGTCTCCATCGACGCCTCCCGCTTCCCTTACTCCTTCCCCGGCGGTCTCCGCTCCGCCATCCGGGTCTCCCGCATCGTCAAGGAGCTCCTCGAACGCTTCCCTCACGATGGCGTCCGCTGGGTCGTGCTCGGGGACGACGACACCGTCTTCTTTCCGGAGAATCTGGTGGGGACTCTGGCCAAGTATGACTGGACCCAGTGGTACTATGTTGGGGCGAGTTCGGAAAGCGTGGGGCAGAATGTGAAGCACTCGTTCGGGATGGCATTTGGAGGCGGCGGCGTGGCGATTAGCTATCCGTTGGCGAGGGTGCTGGCGAGGGTGCTGGATGCTTGCTTGATGAGGTATGCACATCTGTATGGGAGTGATGCTAGGATTTACGCTTGTTTAGCGGAGCTTGGCGTTGAGCTAACCCATGAATCTGGTTTCCATCAGGTATTTTTTTTTTTTTTGTTCTAGTTAGATTATTTCTGGATTTGGAAATATTGGTTTTTCCTTAGAAGATCGGTTTCTCATCGGTTTATTAATTTGCTCCCTGTTCCTATTCAGTTATTTTATGAATATACAATTTTTAGTTCATCTCCAATTAAACAATTCATAAAGTTCAAAATTTTTTCCTTATGTCTTACTCTCTAGGTGAAGTTTGACAGCAGGATCGTTAGCTTACAATTGTTTTCTGTGGATGATAGAAGATCAGATTTTATCTTGAGAACTGGATCCTGGAAAGTAAATAGCTTTAATAAGAAAGTTATGCCACTTTGAATCTTTGATGGAGAAGTAAGATTGTAAACAAATTGACCTATGGAGTTTTGTCATCGATCCTATGGCCAAATGTTGGTATAACCTCTCGAGGATTTATGCCAACATATGACTTGGGGAGTAAGTATATCTGCATAGGAAGATTTGTATGGGTTTAATGCATGGGGATACTCGTGTAATTAGTTGAAGATTGAGTTTGGGGGACATAAAAGCAAAAATTCTTTGGTTTGCTATGCTTTCTGGGGTTACAAACTTACAATGCAGACCTCCTATTTGTCTATTTTTAACTTTTTGTCTTGATTTGATAATTTCCCTCTCTCTTCTAGATTTTAGAGCCATACAAGGCTTATTTGATATTTATACAGGTTGATCTTCGCGGGGACCTGTTTGGACTGTTATCTGCACATCCATTGACACCTCTGGTATCACTTCATCATGTGGATCATGTAGATCCAATTTTCCCTGGCATGAATCGCTCGGAGGCATTGAAGCATTTATTTGAAGCTGTGAACGTTGATCCAGTCAGGATTTTGCAGCAAACTGTTTGTTATGATCAGTTGAATGTACGCACTATTTCAGTTTCTTGGGGTTATGCAGTTCAGGTGTTTGAAGGCAATCATCTTCTTCCAGATCTTCTTGCTTCGCAACAAACTTTTATCCCTTGGAAGAGAAGCCGTGATGCTTCTTCAAGCTTGTATATGTTCAACACAAGAGAAGTATCCAGGGATCCATGTAAAAGGCCATCTATTTTCTTTTTTGAAAGTATATCTTCTAATAGTGGAAGCATAGAGAGCAAATACAGCAGATATCCCACTGGAAGCTGTCCACATCCTGTGAGGTCAAATGAGAAGTTGCAATGGATAAGAGCAACTTCTCCGAAACTCAATACGAAGATTGGACAGGTATATTATTTTTCTTTTTCTTTTTCTTTATTTTTTGTGTGTGCATGGGAGAAAATAGTGTGTGTGCAGGGAGGAGGTTATTGGGCAGCTTTGATAGACTCTGAGATTTTTCTCCATATGTTCTTTTTAAAAGATTTTTCTAGATTGATCTTATACTCTGCTGTATAATATTTGGTTTGAATTTGCAGGTTATGAGACGGCATTGTTGTGATGTTTTACCTTCAACTGATGAGATTATGGACATAAAAATTAGAAAATGTGCAGATGACGAGTTAATAGCAATGACCTCATAATTATTGCAGTGCACAGCTCGTACAAGGAAACCTCCCTCAACTATTTTTCCCTCAGAGATGCAACTTTTTTTATTTTTAAATACATTCTGAGTAGCTTTTGAGAAAGGAATTCTGCCACACATTTATGGTATGCACTTGCATTTTATACTTTCCTGATTCTATAAATGACCATATCATATGATCAGACTTTTTTGTTTGTGATTTCTTTTACAGTATACTCTGCATTTAGATAATAATGTTATGTTCTTAATGCATTATTCACCTAGAGCATGTTGGGAAATTAATTTCTGAATGGATCCATCTATCTTGTATTTCTGAATGGATCCATCTATCGTGATTAGCCTGTCTACAAGTCTTTATGCTAATATGGGCCAGTTGTGATGATCATGTTTTTCACTCACTTTCCAAGTGATTCCTAGCCCTACGTGACTATTACCTTAATGCACAATGTATCATATTATTTTTCATAAACACAGTTTGGACTGTAATTAAATTCTATATGGACTGTCATGAGTTTAAGATAGGCTCTATGCTTGGCAACATAATGAATTTTATGATCAATTGGTACATAAATATTGAACAACTGATTGGATACCAGCAGTGTGTACAACAGGACGAGTAATGGACCAGAAAAATGGGTCTTACCGCATTGGTAATGTTGCCTCAAGGTCATCTCTTGGGAACAGCAATTCCGCATGTATTGAAAGGCTGCATGCACCTGGCCCTTCCTTGAATATACTCTGGAGGGAGCATTGTGCACAGGATTGCTCTTTTGTACTAATGAACACCCTGATGTTCAAGCAAACACTAGAGCATTTGACTCTTCAAGAAGGTTGCCATTTCATAGTTGTCCATTTGGCTTCTTTTTATAGCATCAAAAGAGGCATCCATTAATCAAACCAGAACTGTGCCAGTTGCCAACCTTTGCAGGAAGTTTTCTTATCAGTAGCATTTGCATTTTACCTTAGCTTTGAGTTGACATGTACATTGCTGCCGACTGATACATAAACTAAAAATCAGAAGTTACTTGGGCCATGAAATTGATCTCTTCTTGTACTGAATTTATACTTATGTTTTAAAATCCTGAATTGAAATGTGTTGTCTATTTGATGTAGTAAATGACTAAATGCTAACTTCACTGAGAAACTTTTCTTCTTATGTGATCCACTTGCCTCATTTTGAGTAATGTACTTGAGATTGTCTAGGTTCAGTCGCTGGAAAGGACAATAATGATTCGAGTCGGAATGGTAGGGAGTGATCTGGATAAGTTACATCCTCGAGCTTTCAAGTCTGAAGCTGTTTTTTGACATGGAGCATAAGGCTTTACATCGAGTTAGGAAGGCTGGTACAGAGGATGATGCTGGAGTAGGGTACTGTTCTTTTTCGTTTTTTGTGAACTTCAACTTAGTATGGTTGTGCATATTTTCTGCTCCAGTTCTAACAGAATTATGCTGTATGAAACTATATTTGCAATAAAGAAAATGGTTCTGATTCTAGCGAACAAGTTTCTATTGTTGCAGTCATATTTCACATGCCCCCCCCGCCATGAAACACAACACACTGGAGCCCCTTCAGGTGAGTTTACATGCCATGTCTGTAAGTTTAAACCAGAACTGAAGTGATAGTACTAAGGGTGGACTGGATCAAGAGCGGAGGAGTTCTTCAAGCTTGGTGGGTTGAGCTGCGGGGGAGAAACAGTAGAGATGGGATCAGCGGCAGGCTGACACTCTGTGCCGTAGCAGCTGTGGGGCTTCTGGGTTCTACCATGGCAGAAGATGTTAAAGCCGATGAGGCCCCCCGCAACAGCGGTGGCAGCAAAGATGAAGATGAAGAAGATCTTGGTGGCCTTGCCCACGTAGCAGAGCATTTCTGTTGCTACTTGCTTTCCTTCCCTGTGTTGGATTTTGTTTTGTGAATTGCGTCAACGTGGAGGACCGCTTTGAACAGTCGTCTCATCTTCTAATGGTTATGCGTTATTTACATCTCTCTCCCTATAAATTTCTAGAGTTGCAAATTAATCCTCCGTTTGCAGTGTTGCATGAGCTCATTACTTTGGCGTAAAAACAACAAACTTGGTGGACATATGTGCTTTTTGTTGTTTGAATGTGGATGTGCGTGCGAACTCACAAAAGCTTATACAAATTTACAAAGATTTATAGGATGTGGAGTATTTGATTTGAGATGATTTATAATTATCGAATTAAAATTTTGTCTAATTAATAAAAAAATAATCGAATTATTCTTTAAATATTTAGTTACGAAATATTTTTTGCTTTCAACATTACCCTTATAATAATTGAGATAAAAAGGTAATTAAGGACATTTTAAGTAATTTAAAAAATTACTAGTTCGATTAATTTTGGGATTTTTGGTTAGTAATCGAATTAGAAATGGAATGATTTTATTCTCTAGTGTCCGACCAAACGTTGTCTTAAGTTAACAAAATCACGTTCAAGAGTATTCACAAACGAGCATACACGCACCCATGCAAGTGGCAGACCGCTAGCCTACTCGACGGCGATTGGACGGCTGATAGCATCAATCCTCTTCTTAATCTCCTCGGGATTGGCTCCCACCATCCTATCAATCTCCTTCCCGTTCTGCATCAGCACGAAGGTGGGCATTGCCTTCACCTCCATCTTGCTAGCAACCCCCTGTTTAAAACCATATAATTTCTCATAACTCCGAGGAGTACTCTGAAAAAAAAAAAAAAAAAAAAAAAAAAAAAAATCCGGCCATGGGCGCTGAAATGATAAGGATGAATTTGTGTAAAAGTAACCGTCATATCATCCACATCCAGCAGGAGAAAACTGATGTGCTCATAATTCATCGCCAGTTCTTCGAAGTGGGAATTCATTGCCAGCGACGGGACGCACCATGATGCTGCGAAGTGTACAACCACCTGCCAAAAGGAAATTAGATTTATAATATTATTTAACTAATCATCTTATGTGAAATTAATGAATCAAATCTGACATTTCAACAACTAAATTACCGCACATCATTGTTTTTCTTTTGTAAAAAATCATCAGTTCTTTATCCTAAAACGTTTTAATTTCGGACTAATGTAAAATTTTTTGATTTTAATTTTGTAAATTTTTTTTTATATTTTATATTATTTAAAATTGTGCTTACCTTGATTTTATTATTTTTTTTAATAATTTTTAATTTAAAGTTAAAATTAGTTAAATAAAATTTTAAAAAATAATTTGATTGAAATCAAAACGAATTAATTTGGATCAAAATAACTGAAAGGAATTAGTTTTGACAAATGTTAATATATCGATTCTGAACTCGACACTTAAAAATTTGATTAAAATAATCAAAATTGATCCAAAAACTCAAACAGCGATCTGAAACTCACACCCAGGTTTCCTTTTTACAGAATATATCACTGCTATTGTGCTTAATAATAATACAATCGCGAAACAAAAATGAAAGTAGGGAAAAAAAAAAAAGAAGAGCTGTTTTGAAGGGAAAAATGCTAAAAAAGGAAGAAGAAAAAGAGTAATGGAAGCATACAGGGGAGGGTTGGGAGATGGAGCAAAGCCATGCTTCCTCGGAATCCACCTTGACAACCCTGGACTTGCTCGGCCGCTGCGCTCCTTCCATTGCTCGAACTTACTCAAATCATCCGATTGGTGCTCATACAAAACGGAGACGGAGATATATATATATATATATATATATATATAAAAGACAGCTGGGTTTAACTGGATAAGCATAAAACATCCGATCGAATGGAGCATGGCCCACCCATGATGCAGAATCTAAATCCTCGGTGGGGATTCTTTTGGTAAGGACCCACTAGGTCCGTCCAAATTAAAATTAATTTTTTTTTTTTTACAAATTAATGTTTTTTATTAAAATTAATTTTATAATAATTTAACTTTTGAAAAATAATAATAATAATAATATAAAATAATTAATATTAATTTTGTAATAAATAAGAAAAAGATAACTGGGTTAATAAAAAATTAGCCCATTCAACAAAATTTTTGGATTTTTCATCGACCCCTCTTGATAAGAAATTAAGAAAATTAATTAGATAAATAAAAATTTAAGGAGCGGGTATTTATAAACTACTACGATGATATTATATTTTGGAAGAATTTGATTTGAAAAATTTTCTGTTTTAAAAAAAAAAAAAAAAAAAAAAAGGCCAATCCAAGTGCTGAATAAACAATGATTTTCTTTTTTTTTAAAAAAAAAGTTACCTACTCTGACAATGTTGCTCCTTGCGATATAATTGAGTAATAGATGTGGAGATGGGATAGCAAAAGTAATTTGAGGGCAGAGAACCATTTCCTTTCAATAATTATCATAATCCAATTTATGCCAACAGGACACAAAGAATACTGAAGACGCAAACAGTAGAACATTTTTAGCGGCATCAAATTTTCTCATAAACCGAACCAACCACGACGAGCGAGAGGTTATTGATAATAAATGGGCTGAATCGGATGATAATTGTTTTGCCGGAGGGCATAAAGAGTTTTCTTAGAAACAAATGCCACTAAGGGCCGTTTGATTCAATTTTGATTTAAAATTAATTTTTTTTTTTAATTCGGTTAATTTTTAAAAATAAAAAATTAACCCAATCAGTATATTTCGATTTTTAAATATATTTTAAAATAAATTCAAGAAATTATTAATTCTGTTAATTCCATAAATTTTGGTGTTTGTATTGAAAATAAAAATAAATCATTTTTAAATAAGAAAAATTACTCTCTTTTTATTTTATTCATATTTATTTTTTAAAAAAATATAAAATATTTAATAAATCAATCAATAAAAACATATTTTGGTGGTTAAATATATATAAATATTAAAAATATATTTAAGTTAAACATAATTTATTAAATATTTATTAAATCAATAAAATATATTTTTAATTAGAAATTGCTAATCTATAGATATTAATATTTACAAAAATACATAAAAAAATTAATGAGTAGAAGAAAAATTTTCATATGATTTTAAATAAAAAATTTAGTTTATTTTTTTTTCAAAATAATGTTAATGGTTGAATAAAAAAAATATATAGAAATTTTCTATTAACCCACCCAAATAATTGTGGACCTCACACGTTTCCAAACCGAAATTGTGAATTTCACTTTTTTGAGAAATAAACTCAAATATCACTGTTCAAAATTATTGGAGATTTCAATTTCATCGATTCCAAATAGTGTTATTGTAAACAAATAATGAAAATTCGAGCCGTTTGGAATTGATCCAAATAGCTCCTAATTGACAAGCTGCACGCGTAGCCTTGATTGATTATAACAGTGACAAAATAAGCATCCAATCTCGTTGTCTAAGTTGCAAAGCAAAAAATGAACTTTTTGCCATTGAATTTCGGCTGTTTTTAAGGGATTTTTTGGTTAAACAAATAGGTTAAAAATAAAATTATTATTTTTTATTTTTAATATTTATTTGATCGAAAAGAAATTTCTAAAAGTAGTAACTCACTTCTTAACACTTTCAATCTAAGATCTAAAATGAATTAAAATTTACTTTCAAATAAAAAAAAATTTCTTTTGGATAGAAATGAGTAAAAGGGTGAAAAAGTGAGATCCACCTCTAAGTGATTAACTAATAAAGATTGGCTAGATAAAAGTGAAGTTTTTATTTTCGTCTCTCAAAATTGATTTTGTAATAAATTATTTTGAAGTAAATCTAATAATATTTTAAATTATAATAATTATAATATATTTTTTAAAAAAATTATTCACAAAAAATTATAAATAAATAATATTTATATATTAATAATTATATTTCTGAGATATATTTCTGTTCAACTAAATATTAAAAAATAATTATTTTTTTATTACTTTTAAAAATGAGTTGAAAGTACAAATAAGTGAGTTGTTTATACTTGTGTTTAGTTTCAAATAATCAAATAGTTGCTAAAATATTTAGAAGTAAAATTTATTTTATTTTGGACTTATATAGAGGTTGGAGGTGTCCCCGCCCCGCGCGCGGTCGGCCAATACTACTTGCGGCATGCCGACACTAACCGCAATTTTGCATATGCAGTTATGAAGGATGATTAGCACATTACAACCTAACGCTAACAACGCAACAATTCCATCAAACACGCCAATGAATAAATGAATTCTTAGCCAAGAGTAAGATACAAGAAATATAAGCAAGAATCTCACAATGTTTTTGACATCCCACATAATAAGTATAAGACGCAATCTTTATCGTTCTACCTTCAAAATTTCTTCAGAATGGATAGCAAACGATATATGGATCACTTACAAAAACAGTACCTCTGCACTTGAAGTGGACAAGCAGCATTACTGTGCCTAACCACCAAACCAGAATTCTTCACCATATTACAGTAGCTCATGCGTGGCATTCAATAATGTAATGTGGTGAGATTTGCACCAAAGATAGCTTGATCAAATGCAAAGCTGTCGCAAACTGGGGTGGTAGATCGATACTGTATACATTTAATGGCCTGATAATGAATGCGATAGCAACATGACAACTCATGAAAAGATATTTAGCATGTCACTGTGCAATACCCCAGAATTTCCATAAAAAAAAAAAAAGAATGATGCAGACATTGAAACCCACACTTTTCATTTGCATTTGCGCAAACCAAAGGCGACGCAACAAAATCAATCGACAAAGAGGAGCATAAAGGTCGGATTTGCTGGGAATCTAGAGAAATAGATGGAAGTGAGAGAGGAATTAATTGTTGCCGCCGTCCACGCTGATCCGGTTGCGGAACTGGATGTGGTGGCTGGCGTGGATGCCGCGCTTTGCCTTGTTCATCGTGATGTAGATCTCCGGCAAAAAGAGGATGATCCTTCCCGGAAACCCCTAATTCCTACGAGTTCAGTTCAGCCGCCAAAATCAAATCCACACGAAAACGCCGACACTAGCTGTTTACCTGCATACAAAAATTCGCAGACCATCTGGAAAGATAAAAAGCAGCATATTAGGTAAATAAAGGTGATAGTATCTCCCAGCACTACAGCATTTCAATGTTTAAGTAGCACCTTTAGCAGCAAATATGACAATATTCATTAATCTAGAATCCAATCCAAATTAAACAAATTCAGATTTGTTAAAATTGAATTTAGAATATAATCGGATTTGTTAATAAAGTTCGGTTTATCACCAATTTCGGCTTCAGAGATTCATTGAGATTTTCGTCCGCTAAATCATCCTTTTATTGATCTACACAAAAAAAAAAAAACTGTGAAGAAGACTATTAAAAATTCTTTAACAATAATTGTTTTAATATTTGAATTAGTCCAATACTCAATGATAAAAATAGGATAAGTGATTACGTATTAGTTTCTTATTTGATTGTGGTATTATTTATAATGTTCCTCGAAATTTTGCATATCTTAATTTTGTGATCTCGAGTAATTGTTCTACTGGATTTTTCATAAATGAGGGATTATTCTCAAATCCTTCGGAATTGACTCTAAAAATAACTGTAGATTAATCGGCTAGAATACCGGTGCTAATAGATTGAGTCTTGTGGTTCGGTTATAACTGAACTTTGGGAGGTGGCCGTTCTTTTCCACGAGCTCATCCATATTTGAGGTTACTAAACTCATAATGATTCAGAGCTAGCCGAGTTCCTAACTTGGTTATA
This sequence comes from Trichopus zeylanicus subsp. travancoricus, assembly GCA_005019695.1. Taxonomy (NCBI): domain Eukaryota; kingdom Viridiplantae; phylum Streptophyta; class Magnoliopsida; order Dioscoreales; family Dioscoreaceae; genus Trichopus; species Trichopus zeylanicus. The sequence continues at coordinate 155,138 of RXID01010980.1, read as the reverse complement.
TCTAGTCACAACCTACCTTTTAAACTTGGCTTCACTGATTTTTTGACTCAGACAATTCGGTTCAAAAATTATCCTTCAGTTATTTCGGCTGATGGTTTTGACTTCGATTCATACTCATCTAATTTATTACTTAGTATTTAGTTATATTATCAGAGTTGATCTTATTATGATCCAAAAAAAAAATTCAAGTTGTAATTGGGTCAACTCGTGTAGTCCATTTATGACCCAATTGATCTATTTTTCTGATTAGATCATGAATTGATCAGGTCAAATTAGACTAGTTGGATCAATCTATTTATAAATTAACTCAATTTAAAATTATTTAATATTTTATTTTATAAATTTTTTTATAAAATTGTAAACTATTATTTGTAAATCAAGTATTTTATTATTATAATTATTTTCTAAATAATAATATTATTTTAATTATTTAAAAAAATATTAAATTTGCTAATATTAATTAAATATGTTGGATTGACTTAGGTTGATTTAGGTCAATTCAAGTTAATTTGAATTAATCGAGTTAATTTGATTTGAGTCAAATTATGATCCTCTTAAGTAAATATGTCACTTCGGATTGAATCAGGTGATCAATTTTAAAATTGGGTGGAAATTAGATAAAAAAAATTTGACTCATTTAATAAGTGGGTCATATTCAAATTAATCCATTTAATATATATTACGGGTTTGATTTAAACTAAATCCAACTCCTGAACTTAAATTATCAAATCTACTTAGCAGTTATAGCGTTGTTCTCATCCCCAATAGATGGATCATCACTATCACCATCAGTGAAATTTTATGTGGATGCAGCAAATTGGAATTTGTCCATTTTGTGGCTCTTGGGACAAGAGATATACAATCATGATACAAGAGTAAAAACAAATTGGCTATTGGCCAATTTTACCACAGTAGTATGTGGGGGGGGGGGGGGGGGGGGGGGGGGGGGGGGGGGGGGTTTGGGTGTGGAGAGAAATAAATTCAAATAAAGACCAAGTACATTAAGAAATAAGTTAAGATAGAGGATAGAGTCCACCAAAATTTAACATGATTTAAAGATCAATTACTCCTACTTCATGATCCTTATTTCATTTTTGAGGACTTCAACTCTCAGCTAAGAGTACCACTTTTTTAATAAAACTTTCTCCGCATAATTCTCTTACTTTAACTAGTAAGATCAACTTCAGACTAGAGTTAGTAACTTTCAACTACTCCAAATAATCTTGGAGTAGATTACAAGTGAAAAACTCGCAAGGATTTATACAAGTTAAGCTCATACAAAATTCTCTCAAGACTAAAAGAAAGGGCAATGAAAGACAACTTGAGATTGAAAGATTTAGAGCTCAATAATGGCTAGAGAATTGAACAAGGTTTTCATCTCTTTTGCAAAGATTAGAATATGTAAAACTAATTAATAGAAGTCTCTTTAACTCTATTTATATATTTGGGGTTGAATCTAACCATTAAATGTGAAATTCCATGGTTTGGTTTACTCCAATGGTCAAAAAATTAGCTTTTAGTCGCACAGAAAATTTGAATCGGATGTCCTTTTTAAGCAACTAGATGTCCAATTCCAGTTCTTTAGAATTGGCTTCAAAGCCCTGTCGGATATTCGATTTTGTACCGAATGCCTAGTTCTGTCGGACCAAAATACTAGCCGAATGTTCAGTTCTAAACTGGACATCCAATTCTATCGTAAATTGAAAACTTAATTTTCAGTCTGATTCAATCAGGCCCCCGGTTTGAAACCAAATGCTTAATTCAGTTAGGAATGCTATTAAGAGCTTTGTGCAGAACTCCTATGTGAATTTGAATGCTAAATAATTGTTCTTAAATAAGCTTTTGACTTGACTAAAACATAAAGAAAAAAGCTAAACCTAGTTGATGTCGATTTCTTGGGTTGTCTTAACCTTGTTCATGTCACTCGTGAGTCTTCAAGTTATTTTTTTACCTCCAAGTCATCTCTTTATCTCATCACACTACGCTCACCAATCTATCATTATGCTTCTTTTCTTTGAAGCTTTTGAATATTTCCTTGAGTGTTTTAAGTATTTTGGCTAAACATAACTTAAGTAACTCATTAAATATCGTTTGTTCATTATCAAAATTAGAAGGGACAATAATTTTTTCCTTTTTAATGATAACAAATATACAAATAATACTTAAAATCTTAAGCATGTAACAGTATGGGCAAGTATGTAAATGCACATGATCATGGAGATATAAAGCAAGGTAGTAAATCACTATAATAGATTAATATGTCATCCTTCTAATAGATCAATGTAGCTCTAGCTCTCTTTCCCTTTTGACATTAACAAAAAAGGACCCACAATCAGGCATAAATAGATAGAGACTCTCCTGTACCTTCAAGAAATACAACCTAAATACATGCAAATCAACATACATTATAAAAAATAACAATATCACCATAACCTGTATAAGTAAGAGTAAGCTCTCCCTAACTTGAGGCATTATAAGAATGTGATATCCAAAAAATAAGATAAAAAATAATAAAAATCCATAAAAGAGCCAAAGTTTCAAGTTGCATAGCACCAAATTATAAATCAGAAGCCATAGGCCAAAACCATAAACCATCAAATCACAAAACACCAATCCATACACCACAAGTCAGAGACCTGAAATACTGAAACCATAATCCACACATGAAAACAAGGTCCATAGACTCCAACAAATAGAAAAGAAGTAGACAAAAATCTAAGAGTTGGGTCCTGGATGCGATTAAGGAGTTGAGCAGTCCATGAATATGCAAACCATCTTTGGTAGTCCATCCAGGGATGTGTGCATCATCATTGACATCTCATCCACTAAATTCCTGAGTTGGGTCACATGCTCGATCGCCCACTATGCTAGGAACTCTAAATATGCAAGCCTCGTAGAAAAATCAGCTTCGAACTTTGTAGATGAGGCATGTGAAGGCCCAGGCGTACATAACCTCCTCTCGGGCTGCACTTTGTAGTATTAATCTCAGCCTTCTCATCCTGCTCATCATCACCCTCCTCCCGAGTCAAAAATCCATCACATAAGGAAAAACCCATCCAAAACAGAGTGAAGTGAGAGAAGATATCAACACTCGTATAGGAGTGGTCTAGAGAGGGGTCACGTTGAGGAGTAGGAGTACCAAACTTTTGAAGAATCAAGGTGATGATGTTAGAAAAGTCGAGGGTGGCATGAGAGTGTCAAGTATAATGGCTCATATGGTGAATAATAATGTGAGATAGACACACTATACGACTAGTTATAAGACTATAGATTAGATATAATTCAGTGAAAGACACTTTATTTCTATGACCACCTTTGGGAAGGATGGTATAAGTAAGAATCTGATGAAAAATATAGGCTCTAGCAGGGAGAAGGGGAGACTATATAGCTTTTGCATGGTCTCACCCCCATTTTTCTCAAAGATGGTGTCAACAACCGACTGATAAGAGAGAACTAGTTAAACCATTTGCGGGTTAGAATCAGTCTCTCCTCTATAGCAGGTATACCAAGGATAGAACCTAGGATTACAGAAGTAAAAGATATTTGTCTATCACCATAGTGAGTATCAAAAGTATTAGAGTTTTCATCAAAGTGGGCATTGGCATAGAAAACTCAAACATCATAATCATAGTAGATTTCACATCTGATTAAGAGGGATGTCCATTCTTGAGCATCAAAAAAGATTTTGAGATTTAAGGAATAAAGATCATCAAAATCAATGGTGTAAGGAATGATAATACAAGATTTGGTAATCTTTGTTTGAAATCGAGTCAAGGATCCTTGAGAGGTAAATTCAGAGGGAAAGGGGTCATTACCAGGAGAAGAAGATGATCTTTTACTCTTCCTCTTCTTAGAGATAAGACTCTTGAATCTCTTGGTTATTTGAAGAAGAAAACTTGAAATTGAGGTGTGGGAGGACGAGAAAGCAAAGGAGATGGCTTTAATCGAGGTAGAACACCTTGGATTGTTGGGGAGAAAGGCTGAAGTGCTTGAGTGAGTCATTGGAGATGGATTGCACGTAAGGGAGATGGGAAAAAGACTAGTGGCTAGGGTTTAAATCTTTGAAATTGGACCCTAATGTCACATATCAAATGTATGATTCTTCATCGAACATCCAATAGTAGGAAAATACATGTTCAAAACTATCGTATCAAAGTTTGATACAGAAACAGATGTCCGACAAGGGGTTTTCTATAATAAGATTATTTAGAATTGGACATCCAGTTCTAAATCGGATGCCCAATTTAGAGTAGACTATTTAGCTAAAAGAAATAATGAAACACAATGTTATAACCTCAATTCCAAAAATTCTAGAAAATTTTGAAATTTTTACGATCCCAAATAGCATTCTGAATAAAACAAAATCACGTTTCATCTAAAGGTTTTGTGAAAATATCCACGAGTTGATAATCATTTTCAATAAACATTAATGAAATATCCTTTTTCAAAACATAATCTCGAAGAAAATGATGACAAATATCAATATGTTTAGAACAAGAGTGTAGTATCAAATTTTTGGACAAACTAATTATACTAGTATTATTATAATAAATTGGTATATTTGAAAAAGTATAACCAAAATCTTGAAGTATTTGCCTCATCTATAAGATTTGAGAGCAACAATACCTCATGATTGCATATTCAACTTCAGTGGTAGAAAGACCATTGAGTTTTATTTCTTGGAACTCTATGAGATGAGATTTTTCAAGAAACTAGTAAGTACCACTGGTACTTTTTCTATCCACATGATATTCGGCATAATCCATGTCACAAAAGCCAATCAAATCAAAATAACTATCTGTTGGATACCACAATCCTAAATCTAATATCTATTAAGGTATTTAAATATGCATTTCACAGCAATTATATGTGATTTCCTAAGAGATGCTTGAAATCTAATGTATAAGCAAATACTAAATATGATATCGGGTCTATTTGCGATGAGAAACAAACTACCAATTATAACTCTATACCACTTTTCATCAATCTTTTTATCATCTTCATTATTGTCCAACTTGGTTGATGGGCTCATCAGTGTTCTTATAGCATTGACTTTATCCATGATGAATTTTTTAAGTAGCTCCTTAGTATATTTGGTTTGGTTAATAAATATCTCATTTTTCATTTGTTGTACTTAAAGAGCAAGGAAGAAGTACAATTCTCCCATCATACTTCTTTTTCATTGTATTTGCAAATTGCTTACAAAGGTTTTCATTAGTAGGACCAAATATAATACCATTAATATAAATTTGTACTACTAATAAGTCATCATGTATTTTAAGAAGAAATAGTATAGTGTCTATGTACCCTCTTTCAAAATCATTTGATACTAAGAAGGAATTAAGTCTCTCATACTAAGCTCTTGAAGCTTGTTTAAGACCATATAATGCCTTTTTTTATTTTAGAGCATGATATGAAAAATTCAAATCTATAAATCTGGGAGGTTGTTTAACATAATTTTTTCAGATAGAAACCTATTTAAGAAAGCACTTTTTACATTCATTTAAAATAGTCTGAAACCTTTATGATAAGTAAATATAAGCAAAATTCAAATAAATTCCAAACGAGTAATGGGTGCAAAAGTCTCAACAAAATCAATTTTTTCAATTTGATTAAAACTTTTGGCCATTAATCTAGTCTTGTTTCTAACCATGAGACAATATTTATTTAACTTATTCCTACAGATCTATTTGATACTAATAATTAGGTAGTTATTTGGTATGTGAAGAAACTCCCAAACTTAATTTTATTCAAATTGATTTAGTTTTTCTTGCATGGTAAAAATCTAACTTTTATCTTTTTGAGCTTTCTCAAAATTCTTGAGTTCTATATGGGAAAGAAATGCAATATAATTATGATTAAATTTAAGAGCTTGATGAGTTTTTATCCCTTGATCAACATTACCTATGATTTGATCTATTGGATGATTTTTATTGGATCTCCACTTTTAGGTGGCTCATTGTCATACTCTTGCTTTTTCGGCTCAATGTCCTCATTTTTAACATTCTTCTCATTTGGTCCTTTACTAGTCTCGCCCTCTTTTCTTTTCGAGATTTGTAAGTCGTTCATCTTTTTGGAAATCTCTATATCATTATCAAAAGACTTTTTCTCCAAGCGAGGTTTAGATTCATCAAATTCAATATTTATAGATTTTTTAATAATCAAAGTGGCCTTGTTGAAGTATCCTAAATATTCTAGATCTAGATGAATATCAAGAAATATGCCTTCATGAGTTTTGGAGTCAAATTTTGATGAATAATATTTTATATTCAAAATAAAATATTTACAACAAAAAAATATGAAAGTATGTAATATTGGACTTTTTCCCATTCAACAACTCAAATGGGGTTTTGTTGAGAATAAAGCTAATAAATATCCTATTCAAGATATAGTAAGTCATCTTAATGGCCTCGGTCCAAAAATATTTGGATAAGGAGTACTCATTAAGCATGACTCTCGTCATCTCTTAGAGGGTCCTATTCATCCTCTCAATTACTCCATTTTGTTGTGGTGTGAGGAGCCAAAAAATATGATCAATACCATCTTTTATGCAAAAATCTTCAAATGGGTTATTTTCAAATTCTCCTCCATGATCACTTTTAATTTTGAAAATTAAGTAACCTTTCTCATTTTGAACATATTTTATTAAACCAATACATGTATCAAAAGTATCACTTTTATTTGCAAAAAACAGAATCCATGTGAACCTTAAAAAATTATTAATAATTACAAAGGTATAGTTTTTACCTTTTACATTTGTAGTCTCAATATGTCCAAAAAAGTTTAGGCGTAGGAGTTGAAACGACCTTGTAGTTAACATCACCTTCTTGGATTTCTTTAAGAATTTTATTTGCTTTTCCATTTGGCATGTATCATATACTTGATTCTTGATGAACTTGCCTTCAGGTAGTCCTCTCACAAACTCTTTTCGGTTGATTTTGGCAATCATATTCATGTATATGTATCCAAGTCACCTATGCCAAAGTTATTCATGATTTTTATGGGGTACAAAAAAAATTTTCACATTAAGGTCATCTTGATTAATGGGATAACTATTTTCACCACAATGACAAAAAAATATTATTACTATCATTATATTTTACTATGCAATGATTTAATTTAAACAAAATATGAAAATCTTGATCATATAATTAACTAATTAATAATAAATTGTGCTTAAGTTCCTTAACAAGAATTATACTTTTAATGAGTGAGGAACCAATGAAAATATCACTTTTAGCAATATTTTTACCTTCAGAGTTATCACCAAAAGTAACAATTCCACCATCTTTACTTACCAACTCCTTGAATATGGATGAATTTTCCATTTTGTGTCTTCAACATCCACTATTAAAGAACCACTTCTCATTCTTCTTCTTGGAATGTTGATACAACTAACAAATAAAAATTGGTAGGTAACCATTCTCAATTATGGGTCATCACACTTAGAAAAAAGAAGTATGCATGAGGACATAAATATAAATAATCATGAAAATAATATCAAATGAAGCTACTTACCTCTACTATATTAGTTAAAGGATGATAATAGATATAACTAGTAGAAACATGTGAGTTATCCCTAACTACTTCAACCAAAATCATGTAAGAGAAGTTTTAAAAACCCAAATTTACTTGTATCCCTTAGCTCTTGAGACTATCCCTTTAGGTATCCATATTTACTTGAGAGATTTCTCTTAATTGAGCAACTAGATGAGATGTGCCCCTTTCTACAATCATAAGTGCAATTCTTGTGAGAGTTAGTTATAGTAGAAGTTTTTATAAAAATAGTTTTAGTACCTTTAAACTTGAATGATGAAATGAAGTCTAATTCAGATTTATTTAAGACATTCCTTTAGCTTTTACGAATCATGTTCAAGGTAGTATTTACATATAAAAAGTTTTGTAACGCTTTTCTTAAATGACTATTTTTATCTCTAAGTATGACAAGTTTATTATGACATTCATAAGTAGCTCTAGAAGATTTCAAAATATCACATTCTACTTGTAGAGCATTTATATCCTTTTTGCAATTGCAAGCACTTTTAGAAGATTCGAAAGCATTAAAATCGCCCTCAAAAGTAGATAATTTCTTTTTCAATGAAGTATATTTGAGACTCAATTTTTCATGCCTTACAAATAATTTTTCAAAAGCATCTTATAATTCCTCAAAAGATAAGTTATATATCTTATACTCATTTGTCATGAGGCATAAGTTCACAATCTCATTATCGGAAGAGGCATCCTCACTCTCTTCTTTGAAGTGGTCCCAATTTACCATCATAGTCTTCTTTCTCTTAGCCTTCAACTTCTTGAATTGAATGTTGAGGGGGCAATTTGCTTTATGGAGCCCAGCTTCTTGCACTTGAAGCATGTGGGTATGTCCTCCTCTTCTTCCACGATTGGATTGCTCCTTTTTCCTTTTCTTGGCTTTTGAGGCATGTGTTTCTTCTTGAAAAATTTCTTGAACTTCCTTATTAGAAGCACCGTGTCTTTATCACTCTCTTCCTCTCCTTCTTTACTTTATTTTTTGACTTTAAAAGCAATATTATTTTTCTTCTTGTCTTCATTATCTTTTTGGATCTGGTCCTTCATTGTCATTTCATGAATAATTAGAGATCCTAAAAGTTCTTCCAAAGGTAAACTGTTGAGCTCTTTAGCTTCTTATATTGTCGTCATCTTTTGATCCCATGACCTAGGTAAACATCTTAAGATTTTTCTAACCATCTCATAATTAGTATAAGTTTTATTAAGAGAGTTTAAAGCATTGATAATATTGGTGAATCATGTAAACATTTCGGTGATAAACTCATTTAGTTTTATCTAAAAGAACTTATACTAGTTTCACTTTATATTCTCTTACTTGTCTTGTACCACTATGAGTAACTTCAAGATAATGTTAAATTTGATGAGTCATCTCACAAATACTAATATGATTAAACTCAGAGGGATTAAGAGCATAATATAAAATATTCATTATTTTTATATTTAATAATTTTATTTTTTTTTGTCACCCTCATTCCACTCATCCTTGGGCTTGGGTATCATCACCCCATCAATTATTTTAGTAGATAGAGTATACCCTTCTTCCACTAACCATCATAAATTATAATCAATAACTTTAATAAAGATCTAAATTTGGGCTCTCTAATAATTAAAGTTCGTGCTACTGAATAGCGATGGACGAGTGGTAGATTGCCCCTCTTGAAAAATAATAAAGAAGCATCAAAATTCTCCGTAAATAAGGATTAAAAAAGCTTAGGTAATTAAACTAAAAATAAGAGCAACCCAACTTTGATACTAATTGAAAGTAAAAAAAAATCACTCAAGAGGGTGGGAGGGGTGAATTAGGCTTTGAGAATTAACATGACTTTTTCGAAAAATCCAAAATTAATTCAAATCACATTACAAGTGCATTAAGAAATAAGTTAAGATAGAGGATAGAGTGCACCAAAATTTAATGTGATTCAGAGACTAACCGCTCCTACTCCACGATCTTTGCCTTGGTCTTAAAAACTTCAACTCTTCACTAAGAGTGTTGTTTCATCGGTGAAGCCAACTTTATACAATCTCCTTACTCTAATCGGCAAGATCAACTCCAAATAGGAGTTAGTAATTCTCAACCACTCCAAACAATTTTTGAGTGGATTACAAGTGTAAAACTCATAAGGATTTGTATAAATTAAGCTCACATAAAGTTCTCTCAGGCAATGAAAGCTAGCTTGAGATTGAAAGTTTTAGAGCTCAACAATGGCTAGAGAGTTGAAGAAGACTTTTGATCTTTCTTGCAAAGTTTAGAAAATATAAAATTGGTTAATAGAAGCCTCTTTAACTCTATTTATACATTTGGAGTTGAATCTAATCATTATGAGTGAAATTTCATGGCTTGGTTTGCTCCAACAATCAATAAACTAGCCATTAATCACGTAGAAAATCCAAATCAGACATTCATTTCAGACAACCAGACATGTAATTTTAGTTCTTTAAAACTGGCTTCAAAGCCCTGCTAGACATTTGGTTCTATACTAAAAGTCCAGTTTTGTTAGACCAAAATGCTAGCTGGACATCCAGTTTTGCACCAGACATCTAGTTTTACCTTGAACTGAAAACTTGATTCTCAGTCTGACTTAACCAGGCATCTAGTCTAATAAAAAAAGCTCTATTAAGAGCTTTCTGTAGAACTCTTATGTGACTTTGAATGCTAAATAATTTATCTCAAACAAGCTTTCAACTCAACTAAAAAATGAGGGAAAAAATTAAACCTAGTTGATATCGATTTCTTGATTTGTCTTGGTCTTGTTTATGTCACTCATAAGTCTTCAAGTATTTTCTTCATCTCCGAGTCATCTCTTTATCTCATCAAGTTATGATTGCTAATCTACTATTATGCTTCTTCTTTTCCTTAAAGCTTTTAAATATTTCCTTGAGAGCTTTAAGTAGCTTAGCTAAATATGACTCCAGTAACTTATTAAATATTATTTATTCATCATCAAAACTAGAAGAGACAATAGATGCATGAGTGATTTTGTTTTGGGAGCAATTTTTGTCTCTAAAGATTCTACTATTTCTCTCCTCTACAATAATGCAACATAGACATTTGATTATGAGATCAACCATTTTGAGGGTGATTTGGATTTTAATTGTGACCCCTAAAACTTCATTAACAAGGACAATTTTATTAGATGATGGGGTTTTATGCATGTCTATTTGAAATCTTTCTAATTATTTAGATATCTACTTAGGTCTTTCCATTACTATGAAAAATTACTTTCATGGAGTTATATTGTTTTTCTATTTGAGTGACAACTATGAAAGTACCAAAAATCTTCATTTCTACCATCAGTCTTCAACAAAATCAGTATAAGAAAAGGATTTATATATAATTTAGCTTGTCTAGAATGAAAATTTATAATTTTAAAACATTTCAAGAGATATATGCTAAAAACGCATTCCATAAAATCAAGGAGTTGTATACCCTTAGGCTTAAGGTTTGTTTGATTACCAAAATATAGAGGAAATAATTGAAAGTGAGATTACTTCTCTTCACTTTTAATATTTAATTGTTCAAAAGTGATTTTTCGGATGTTAATTCACTTTCAAACACTTATGATGCAGAAATAAGAATGAATTTGATGATACACCAAGTTATGAACCGAGGAGAGATAGATAGAAACTGAACCTGAAGCCAAAATCGTATTGTGAACTAGTCAATCCGAGGCATAGCACCCTTTGGCCCCGAGTTGTGAGAAGCTTGGGCCACTCTTATACCGAGCTAACCAAACCTCAGTATCCTTGGTGATATATCCGACTCGAGGTTCCCCTATATTATAACTAAATCTAGAAACAAATCTCAAAAAATTCGACATTCAATTACAAACAATCTGACAGTAATCACAGTGTCGAAGATCACAGGATTGTCCGACATTCAATATTTTCCAAAGAAATTAGGGTACTTTATTTATTGTGTGACTACATTTAAGGAAATACTCATATTAGTCCTTTTTTCTCAAAGTTACAAAAAAAAAGTAGTGGCTTAATTTGATTTTAATTATTAGTCTTTTCTGGATTGCACTTCTCCACAATGATATACCTACCATTATATTTTGAACTCAACTTCTAAAATAGAATTAATGCTTCTTTTATGTCCAAACCATGCCGAAATATTTTGGATTTTTTAGTTTTGGTTTTATTGATGTTCACATTTAGATATAATATTTATTTTTTTTATTAACTTTATATTTAAATTTTTATTTAACTCAAGTGGTTAGAGTTTTAAACCCTTTCAAAAAAAAAGTTTAAATCTCTTTTATTACAATTTTTATTTTTCCATATTTAAAATATTTTTTTCATCAAAAAATTTTTTTTCAATAATTTCTAAAAAATATATGTATATAAATTAATTATCTTATGTTATAATTAATAAATTATATGAAACACATGGTGAATAAACAAAAAAATTGGGAGGAAAAGACCAAAAAGTCTATTGCAAAATTTTGAGATATTGGGGATGAAACAACTATCATAATAAAGAAACTTCTTTCTCTCACTGATTTTACCTTGGAATTAATAAATCAGATATGGTGCTCCAATACTATAAAAATAAATAAGAAATTAATAATTAAAGAAGTATTCCTTATATTTTTTTCTTGGGTAATAGCCCTATTTATATTATATAAAGCAACCATTGGAGTGTCAATTATAACAACTAATTACAGTAGCAAATCACACTTAATTACAATAGCTAAGCACCTATTATTTACGACATGATTATAGCCCCAAATTTGTGATTACAGCCCCAAATCTCTCTCTATTCTTTCCATTCACAGCACCTAGCATCAGAAAGTCTCCATTCTAAGGCATGCATGTCTTCTAGTGTTTAATACATACTATTCTCAATAATATGCTATATTTTCTAGCAGACTATATATGGTGTGATATGTTAAGTAACTGGTCAGAAGTGAAAGAAACCCCTATCTTATTTTCACCTCCACATGAACTGCTACCACCATCAAGTTGTCCACAGGAAGCAGAGGATCTTAGGGTTTTATAACTATATGCCACATTAATCGATATCTCATCCATATGCAAATTAAAGTGAGATGAGGGTACTAATGATGAAGATTTGCATCCAAGCAGCCGAATAACAAAGTTAGAGTGATAGTTGCATGCTAGTAAGTTAGCCAGTCACAAATACAAGCAAATTTAAGATCTATTCTAGAAACAAGAATCAAGTTGAAACTCAATAATTTCCAAAGAAATCAGGGTACTTTATTTATTGTGTGATTACATTCAAGGAAATACTCATCTCAATCCCTTTTTCAAAAAGTTACAGAAAAAAGTAGTGGCTCAATCTAATTTTAGTTATTAGTCTTCTCTGAATTGCAGTTCTCCACAATGATATACCTACCATTATATTTTGAACTCAACTTCTAGAAAAGGATTAATGCTTCTTTTATGTCCAAACCATACTTTAAAGTTTCGGTCGACCCGAAACATTTCGAGTTTTTTATTTTCGATTTTAGTACTGTTTACATTTAGATATAATATTTTTTTTTATATTAACTTTATATTTAAATTTTTATTTAACTCAAGTGGTTAAAGCTTTAAACCTTTTCCAAGAAAACAAGAGTTTAAATCTCCTTTATTACAAATTTTATTTTTTCATATTTAAAATAATTTTTTAATCAAAAAAATTTTTAAAATAAATTTTAAAAAAATATGTATATAAATTAATTGTATTATGTTATAATTAATAAATTATATGAAACACATGGTAAACAAACAAAAATGTAGGGAGGAAAAGACCAAAAAATCTATTGCAAAATTTTGAGATATTAGGGATGAAACCCAACTATCACAATAAAGAAACTTCTTTCTCTCACTGATTTTACTTTGGAATTAATATATCAAATATGGTGCTCTGATACTATAAAAAAAAATAAGAAATTGATAATTGAAGAAGTATTCCTTATATTTTTCTCTTGGATAATAGCCCCATTTATATCGTATAAAGCAACCATTAGAGTGACAATTATAACAACTAATTACAGTAGCAAATCACACTTAATTACAATAGCTAAGCACCTATTATTTACGACATGATTATAGCCCCAAATTTGTGATTACAACCCCAAATCTCTCTCTATTCTTTCCATTCATAGCACCTAGCATCATAAAGTCTCCATTCTAAGGTTTGTATGTCTTCTAGTGTTTAATACATGGTATTCTCTATCATATGTTATGTTTCTAGTAGACTATATATGGTGCGATATGTCAAGCAACTGGCTAGTGGTGAAAGAAACCCTTGTCTTATTTCAACCACCACATGAACTGCTACCAACATCAGGTTGTCCACAGGAAGCAGAGGATCTTAGGGATGTACAGCTATATGCCACATTAATTGATATCTCATCCATATGCAAATTAAAGTGAGATGAGGGTACTAATGATGAAGATTTGCATCCAAATGGGTGAGTAACGTAGAATAACAGTTATGTACTAGTAAGTTGGCCAATCACAAATACGAGCAAACTTAAGATCTATTCTAGAAATAATAATCAAGTTGAAATTCAAGATTTTCCAAAAAAATTAGGGTACTTTATTTATTGTGTGACTACATTTAAGGAAATACTCATATCAGTCTCATTTCTAAAAGTTACAGAAAAAGTAGTGGCTTAATCTGATTTTAGTTATTAGTCTTCTTTGAATTGCACTTCTCCGCAATGATATACCTACTATTATATTTTGAACTCAACTTCTAGAATAGGATTAATGCTACTTTTATGTTCAAACCGTGCTTTAAAGTTTCGACCGACCCATACCGAAACGTTTCAGGTTTTTGATTTCGGTTGTAGTACTATTCATATTTAGATATAATATTTACTTTTTAATATTAACTTTATGTTAAAATTTTTATTTAACTCAAGTGGTTAAAGCTTTAAATCTCCTTTATTACAAATTTTATTTTTTCATATTTAAAATATTTTTTTAATCAAAAATTTTTTATTTAATATTTTTAAAAAAATATATGTGTATAAATTAATTGTATTATATTATAATTAATAAATTCTATGAAACACACGGTGAACAAATAAAAAGTTGGGAGGAAAAGACCAAAAAATCTATTACAAAATTTTGAGATATTGGGGATGAAACCTAACTATCACAATAAAGAAACTTCTTTCTTTCATTGATTTTACTTTCAAATTAATAGATCAGATCTAGTGCTCTCATACCATAAAAATAAACAAAAAATTGAAAATTAAAGAAATATTCCTTTTTTTTTCTCTCTTGGATAATAGTCCCATTTATACCGTATAAAGCAACCATTAGAGTGACAATTATAACAACTAATTACACCAGCAAATCACACTTAATTACAACAGCTAAACACCTATTATTTACGACATGATTATAGTCCCAAATCTCTCTCTATTCTTTCCATTCATAGCACCTAGCATCATAAAGTCTATTCTAAGGCATGCATGTCTTCCCGTGTTTAATACATCGTATTCTCTATAATATGCTATATTTTCTAGCAAACTATATATGGTGTGATATATCAAGTAACTAGCTAGTAGTAAGAAAAGCCCCTATCTTATTTCGACCTCCTCATGAACTGCTACCACCATCAGGTTATCCACAAGGAGCAGATGATCTTAGGGATGTACAACTATATGCCACATTAATTGAACTTATATTTTGAGGGATTTATTTGTAAATCTACAAAATATTGAACTTATATTTTAAAATTTTAGGTTTTAATACTTTCAACTCTTTTTTGTAAAATTTTAGTTTAAAACATATAAATTTTGAACATGGTTCGGCGTTTCGGCCGAAACCGAAACGTTTCGGTTTCGGCCGAACCCGCGCCAAAACGATATTTATCGTTTCGGTTTAGGGTTTCGTCGTCGCAGCAGACAGCGTGGCGGCCGCAGGCGCGGGTGGGCGCGGGCGGGCGCGTGCGGGCGAGGGCGAGGGCGTGCTACGGGCGACCGCGGCCGACGCGGGTGAGGGCGGGCGAGAGTGGTGGGCGAGCTCGGGCGGTTTGCAGGCGACTGCGGGCGAGGGCGAGCGAGGGCGGTTGCGTGCGACTGCGGGCGAGGGCGGCGTGCTCGGGCGGCCGGCAGGCCGCGCGGGGAGGGCACAGGGCAGTCAGGGCAGCTGCAGGGCGTGCGGGACGGCCGCAGGGAGCGCGGAGCCGCTGCAGGGAGCGCAGGCCGTCGGCGGCGAGCGCAAGGCGCGTGCAGGGTGAGCTCGGCGCGTGCATGGCGAGCGCAGCGTGCGCGGGGAGACCGCAGCGTGCGCAGGGCGAGCTCAGCGTGTGCGGGGCGAGCTGAGTGCGCCGGCGGCGAGCTCAGCACGCGTGGGGCGGGCACAGGGCGGTCGGGGCAGCCGCAGGCCTCGCGGGCCGGACGCAGGGAGCGCAGGCCGTCGGCGACGAGCGCAGGGCGCGTGCATGGCGAGCTTGGCGCGTGCATGGCGAGCGCAGCGCGCGTGGGGCGAGCTCAGCACGCCGGCGGCATCCTCAGCGCACTTGGGCCGACTGCAGCTCGCCCACGGCGCCCACGGCGAGGTCAGGACTCGAAACCAGCATCTCTCGCATCTCCGGCATCCCCGCGCGGCATCTCCGACATCTCCGGCGAGCACAACAACCCGGCATCTCCGGCAGCTCCGCCGGCGAGGGCAGCTCGGCCGCTGAGCGCAGCTCCCCCCACGAGCGCAGGTCGGCCGGCGATGATCGTTGCCCCCGCGAGCGCAGTTCGGTTTAGGGTTTAACTGGTTAGTTTTATTTAATTAATCACGTTTAATTAAGTTAATCACGTTTAAACCGTGGAAGAGTCAATGATCAAATTTATCTGTCCTCTCAACAAGGTTCACTTCATGCTATCAATCAGCGTCTTACCGCAATTTCCCCTGAGCACTTCGCACAGTGTGATATTTATTTTTCATGGGTTATTGGACCACTTTTACTATGTGTTGTCAATCAATATGGTTATCATTTTCATTTTGGACCTTCGATGTATGGTTATACTCCAGAACCATTGCCACGAGATCGCGCTGAGCTAGTTGTTCTGGCTCGTATGCCTACAAATGCTCGTCCGGATCATCCAGGTACTGAATTTGTAATTCCACACCCAGATGTTCCAAACTCAACCGACGATGACTATGATGATTAGTTGTATTATCTTAGACTTTATAAATTATGTATGTGTGAAATACATTTTAATGAAAAGTTAAATTTGCTTATGTTAATTTTTAAATTTTAATCATATTCATATTATTTCTTGTATGTTTTTTTAATACACTAATATATATTAAAACTAGACAATATCAGTGACTAACTATCAAAATTAATTTTAATTAGCTTAAATATTATTTAAAATTATTGTAAAATTAAATATAAATTCATTCATAATTTTCCAAATTTTTTCAAATTTTTTCTAATATTTTATCGTATTTTTAATTTGAAGTCAAAGTACAGTCAAAGTATAGTCAAACTCTGGTCAACGCCCAATTAATAATTTAAAAAATTCTTTCGGTCGAAACCGAAACGGCCGAAACTGAAACCGAAATGACCGAAACGGTCGAAACGTATCGGTTTCGGCCGGTCCCGGTCCCGGTCCCGAAACCGAAACCGAAAACCTTGATTTTGAACTTATTTATAAATAAAAAATTGAAGGGACTTATTTGTAAATTCACAAATATAAAATTTGTAATTCAATTTCTTATACAGAGTTTATTTGTAAAATATTTAAAATTTTTTATAAATTTTCATTTAAAAAATATTAACATTTGAACTTTTTTATAAATAAAAAAAATTCAAAGGACTTATTTGTAATCCCCGCTCTTTTATAAATATTTTTTTGAAAAATATTTACATTTAGACTTTTTTATAAATTAAAAAATTCAATGAACTTATTTGTAAAAATACAAATATTATGATTTATTTATAAAATATTTAAAATATGTCAGCTTCTTTATAAATATTTTTTGAAACATATTAATATTTAGACTTTTTTATAAATAAAAATATTTAAATGATTTATTTATAAATATTTTGAGTAAAAGAGTGAAGAGTGAAAAAATAAATTTTTTAAAAATTTATTTATAAAATTACAAAAGCGAAATTTTTTTAAAAAAATTTGATTAAATAACAATCCATTTTTAAAAAAAAGATGACATTAGATAATTACAAAAATTCTGAAGAATTTTTCGTAATTAAAAGATATTTTAGGAGGTGTAGGTAATTTGCCTTTTAAATACTTCAAAAATCAAAGCATGGTTAGCTCAATGAATCTAATCTCCTAAACCAAATATAACATCATATTAGGGTAAAATCCTAGTGAAATTTCACTAACCATTTGACTAAACAATCTTGTTGTAGGAAGTGGCAGAAATTTTATATCTATCAAACAAATATTAACTCCAATATTCTCAAATCCATTGAATCAATTGTTATTTAGATAGGAATCTCAAATCAATTGATATTTAAAAAATGATGAGTCATACAAAATTTTGAAAGTTGAGGAGCTATATGCAATTAATGGATACATTTATTACTCAAGCAAATCCAGATGCTTGCATTTGCTGCTCACAAACCAAAATCGCCATAACACATTAAGGCGGATTTGGGAAATTGTTTCCAAAACGTGTTCATAGATCTTATAGATCTGGCAAAAGAAAATTCACTCTTTTCCAGCTTTTTCGTTTGTCATGATACTCTCTAGCTTCTCCAAAACCACAATGGCGCAATTAAAAAGAAAAATTTAAGAAGTGCAAACAATTTCTAATGTCAGAACACAAACGAAATGCTCGTTTTCACAAAAATCGGAGCTTTTCCGACACTTATATTTGTTACTCTCCAAATAAATCATCAAAAAAGAAAATAAACAACTAAATCTCTACAACTCAAGATCTTCCGAGAATCGAAGGACCAATAAATGAATCAAAGAAATCAAAGAGAAGGGGGAACTTTCAAGAATCATATGGGCAGAAAATGTAAGTAGCGTTTCCAGGATCGAATGGCACAAGAAGAAGCAACCGATCAGGATGACCACACGAAAATCAAATCTCAGTGTAGCGCCCGAGCCATAAAACCGGGAAGAACAAAATCATCTCTCGGAATTGGTAATGGACGCATCTACATCGCTTCCAAACGGATCAAAAATCGAGACAAAATACCAACCTAAATTGCTAAAAAATAAGAATCAAACAGAATTTCAAGATGCGATAAAACATCTTACGGACATTGGTGCTCAGACAGCCAAGGGTTAGTCTTCAGCTTCTGGCTCAAAGACCAGATCAGAAACTCTAGTCCACAAAAATAGCCTCATCATTGCACCAAACTATGAGAACGATAACGATCTAACAAATTTGGGAATCGAGATGAAGAAGAGGTCGCAAAAAACATAAAATACCTCGGTTAAGATCGAAGAACAATAAATCGAGAAAACTCTGAAGAAAAGCCAGACAGAATTTCAAGAACCAGAGAGAGAGGGCAAACTCGCTGAGACGATTCGGCGGGCGGATTTATAGAGAGACGAGGGAATGGTTAGGGTTTGAAGTGGAATTGGGGAGCACGGTGGAAATTAACTCTGAGCCCTTGATTCTCATCCGACGGTCAATGATGAGTAGAATCTTTGGAATGACGCGGTCTTTTGCTGGCGGTTCGATCATCGTGTACGAATCGGGAGGCAAAGATCATCATGGCGAATCGCGAAACAAAACGTGTTTTACGGCGAACCGAATCGGGCCGACTTAGGTGGCTTGACTTGGCAGTTGGGGTCCACATATCCAGCTGTCACCTTCCTTCTAAAGTTGCACTCCCGGGGTTCGACCTTCAGCTCTTCGAGAATAAAGCTCCACCTCTCGCCGCAGGCGAAATGCCTGCCGCCGGTGGGCTGCCGATCGTCCTTGCCTTGCCGGCATTCCCCATCACCAAGCCAGTCAAGAAACCTGGCCGCCATCAGGCCCGGGCCCGGTCCCATGCCGCTCTGAAGCTGAAAGGCATGAACCGCGTAATCCGAAAGCAGAGGAGCAAGAGGCCGAGGAAGAAGAGCTATCGGTGGTCTCCGATGGCGGCTTTGTCCCAGGCATGCATCCCGGGCCCCATAAACAACTTGCAGCGGGAACACGTGTTCGCCTCTGCAGGCTCGCTCGACGAGTTCCTTGCGGATTGCCCAGTGAGCGAGGTCTGCATTCCGGGGCCAATACCTGACTTGGCAGAGGTCGGGTTCGTCGCCGTGGGATCGCTGGATGAGTTCCTTGCGGGTTGTCTAGAGAGTGATGGATCTGAGGATTCCTCCGATAATATGCATCTGTTGAGTTCTTGCAGATAGGTTTAGGGTTAGGCTTTTCTTGGTTCTTGAGGGCTTTATTTGGTACTTTAATGGGAGATTTTCTTTTCTTTCTGCTGATCTTTTACTATGACTGTATTATTCACGTATTCTTGGTTGGCCATGAATACATGGGAGCAACAACGGCAATCAATTGATGCTTAATGCAGCGTGATTTTCCAATCGACAAACAAATTATGCAAAAAAAAATAATAAAAACAATATCTAGCCGATTGTCTTTAAACCATGGTTTAAAGTTTCTATCGAAACGTTTTGATTTTAGTTATGAGTGAAACGTTTCGATTTATTTAGTTTTGGTTTTTCTTATATTAGTTTTGCCCCCGCACCTGTGAGCTCGCGTCAACTTATTGTGCCCGCATGCTCGTCGCCTTGACACTCGTGCCCTCGTCGGCCTCGCGTCCGGGCCTGAGCTCGCGCACCGGCCTCTAGCTCCTGCACCAGAGCGCAAGGACGAGTGCGATCGCTTCCCTAGCGCCTGCGCCCTCGACGGTCTAGCCCTGGCGCTCGCGAACTCGAGCCGGCCTCTGGTGCCTGTGCCCGAGCTCTCGTCGGCCTAAACCTTGTGCCCGCGAGCTCGCGCTAACATCTGGCGTCCGCGCTCGAGCCCTCGCTCGCCTCACGCCCGCGGCCAAACCCTCGCACCGGCTTGATAGCTGTGCCCGCACCTCACACCTCGCGTTTGCGCTTGCCCCCGAGCGGGCCTCACACCAGCGCCCGCGCCCAAGCTGACGTGCCTGTCTCACGGCAACATTTGTGCTCGCCCGCGCCCACGCCTGAGCCCTCGTGCCAGCCTCACACTTGAGCTGCGCACGCCCTTGCGGTCACACCTATGACCCCTCGCTTGCGCTCAAACCCGCACCCCGCCCATCCCCTGGCCCCAGCCTCGCGGCCACACCCGCACCTTGCTGGCCGCATGCTAGCGCCTACGCCCTCGCCAGCATCATGCCTCTTTGATCTCTAGAACTGATCGCCAAGTGAACAGTAGAGCTCGCAATACTATTCATGTGCATGCGTGCATAACCGCTCTATCGAAAACAATAATCAAAAAAAATTTGTGTCTCATGAACACTTCGCATAGTGTGATATTTATTTCTCATGAGTTATTGGACCACTTTTACTATGTGTTATTAATAAATATGGTTATTACGTTCATTTTAGATCTCCGATGTATGACTATACTTCAGAACCGCTGTTACGAGATCGCGCAGAATTAGTTCTTCTGGCTCATTTGCTTATAAATACTCATCCGAATCGTTCAGGTATTAAATTTATAATTTCACACTCAAATATTTCAAATTCAACTAATGATGATTGTGATGATGATGATAATGATAATGATTAGTTGTATTATATTATAATTAATAAATTATGTATGTGTTAAGTACATTTTAATGATAAGTTAAATTTGATTATGTTAATTTTTAATTTTTAACTATATTCATATTATTTCTTGTATATTTTCTTTTTTTTATACAATAATATATAAAAATAGACTATTTCAGTGATTAACTATTAAAATTAATTTAAATTTATTAAGTAGTATTTAATTTTATGGTAAAATTAATTATAAATTTTTTTATAATTTTTAAATTTATTTGAAATTTATTTTAAAATTTTATTATATTTTTAGTTTGAAGTCAAAGTATACTCAAAATATAGTTAAATTCTTATCCACACATAATTAATAATTAAAAAGAATTTTTCGATCGAAACCAAAACCATTGAAACATTTGACCGTATCGATTTTACTAGGTGTCGAAATCGAAATCGAAACTAAAACTTAAAACCTTACTTCAAAACATCTCCCATCGAACGTATAATTTTTAAATATCGTCAAACTAGATATCTTGTTAATACAGACCATTTGGTGTAATGAAGCATTTCATTTACATTTCCCTTTTTTGTTAAAAAAAACTCAATTCAAGTATCAATGCAGTTTTCTCGTTTCAGATTTTCTCCTGACCCACACGAAAAATAAACAAATAAAAAAGAATCAGTAGTCACAATGACAATGAAGAAACAAACAAAAGAATCAGTCAGAAATTTTACAAATTTTTTTTTAAAAAAGTCTTTTTTTCTGTCGCCAGAAGAAGTAAACTGAGCACCTCCTCTCACGGTACTCCGGCAGCATCTACCCGTCGCGCCCCACCGCCACGTCACAGATGACGTGGAGCTTGTGCTTGTGCGTGTCCCCCGTGGTCACCCTAAACCGGACAAACGACCTCAGCTCGAGCCGAAACCCCCCAACCCGGTTCGGAGGCCCGCCTTCCTCCTCCGCATTCCCGGATACGGATCCGAGTCCGAATCCAGTCCCCGACCCCGAGCCCGCCGCCGCTCCCCGAATCACCGTTGTGTTCCTTGGTAGCTGGTAGAAGGGATTCGTCAATCCCGTCGCCGATCCGACCTCCCGATTGAGAAAGAACACTGATCCGTCCATGGAATCGTAGTAGATCCCGATGTTCCGATTAGGGTTTCGATCGGAGACGGAGAAGGAGATCGGGGAGGCGGGGTCGAGCACGGGAATGACGAAGGAGAAGAGGTGGAAGCGGGGCCAGAGGGCAAGCCAGATGACGAAAAATATGATGCCGGCGATGGCCAGGAGGGTGAGGAGGACGGCACGGATGTGCTGACAGACGCGGTTCGAGAGGCTTTCCTGAACGCGGCGGGCCTGGATGGCAAACTGGGTGCGGAGCTGGTCCAGGTGGAGACCGGCCGCCGCCGGCGAGGACATGGCGGCAGTGGCGCTGCGACGGGCATTGCGGTGGAGATCGGCCGCTGGAGTTATAGGCGGAGGTGGCGGCCTAGGAAACGGATATCAGACAATGGGAATTGGGGGCTTTGAGCAGGGTATTGGTAAACGAAAGGTATATAAAATTATTTAAGTAAGATTTTGCACAAACCGCCTCCATTTATAGAAAATTATTTAAACGTCTGAGCAAATTTTATCTCTGAATTTTTTAAAAAAGTATGAAAAATTAGTGAAATTATCTCATTATTCTTATGCACATATTTCTCTCTATTTTTTTTTCTCTTATCCATAATCTCACCTCTTATAAAATCTCTCTTTTTTCTTTCTCTTCCTCTCTTCTTCTCCATCTCCTCCTTCTCCTCCTCTTCCTTTTTTTTCTTCCTCCTTTCCTCTCCTCCTTCTGGTGCCCATCACAACACAACAAGCATGCACCACCACCACCACCACCACCTCTCTCCTTGTCTTTCTTCTTCCTCATCCTTTCCTCTCTTTCTTGCACTCGTCGCACCATCATCTCTCTCCCTCTCCTCTCCTTCTTCTTCCTTCTCCTCCCCTCTTCTCCTTCTCACATATGTTGCACCACAACCTTCTTCCTTCTTCTCCACCTTTTTTCTCTTAACATATATATAAATATTTTTATTTTATATATAATTATTTTAATCTATATATAAATACTTTATTCTGTATATATTTTATCTCATATTTAACTTGATGATATCTCAGAATTATAAAAATCAGCTTGGTAAAATCAGGTAAGCATAAACTAAAATCTAAGTTGACAACCGAGATGATAAATGGCCAACCTCCAAAGTGAATTCTAGCTGAAGTAACCAAAGATCGACCTTCAAGGTAGTAGATTGAAGTAGACTCTTTAAGTTGAAAGGCTATTAGCACCGAGCCCAGAAGATGAGTTGTAAACTGATATCTCCAAAATAAAATTTTAATTGAGTAATAAGCTTAGTAGTGGGCTTGGCTTAGTAGTGGATTCACATGCCAGTCCGTAATTTCATAAGAAATTTAGTTGAGTTCATAAGTAGCCTTGGATGTTTCGGCTAGTCCACAACCAATATCATATAATTATGATATCTAATTTACAGTTTTTCAAGGAAGTTAATCCTTCAAGATTTGAAATTGATAGTTGTCCATTACGAAAAATCTAGCATGATAGTTACCCAAAATTGTAGGATACCGATATAACATATCTCTGGGAACATTATAAAAAGCAGGGTAAATAGAGAGGTAGAGCTAATGCTTAATCTTTGGTAAAAAGTTATTACTTTGAGTGTAAGACTAACTTGAGCATTGGAATAGCCGTCGAAGAGTTCACGGTGGTCCTCTTCATAATTATTTCTTTGTGCAAATTAACTTTGCAGATATGATCTTAAAGAGTTTCCTAAACAGAAATCAAGCTCTATCAATAATGATACTTTCATTAAGATCTGCTCCACCATCTTTCTCTGTTAGCATATTTAGAAACTCTTCGGCCATGCCTTTGATTGTTGGCTTTATGGTGTCTCGATCCGGATTTCCCGGAGAGTCTTAATTATATTAGAAAGTTATTTAGTAGGTCTAATCCTTATCTAGATTTATCTTCTACTATAAAACTTAAATTAGTAGAAGTCTTATTTGAGTCAGTTTTCTACTTTGACTCAAACATTATTAGGCTACATCTATAAATACACCATTGATGTAAGGGTTTCAAATAGAGAGTGAGAGAGAGATATATAGATCAATACTCTCAATACGTCTTGTGACGGTTAGGCTACTTAGTCTTTTGTTAGAGTTTGTGATGTTGGAGTTTCGTCTCCATCGTTGTAATATTCTCTTTCTCTTCTCATCAATACAAAATTCTCTAGATCGTCTTCGTCATATATATCTTTTGTCTGCTATCTTTTCCTTTTTTTTCTTCTTCCTCTATATCGTGAATTGTGGTGGACATCGATATTTTTCGCAACAAATGGTATCAAAGCTTGGTTCAGTATGTCTATTACGAAGTTCGATATAAAGAAATTCAATGAAAAGCAAGGATTCCCTATTTGGCAAGCAAGAGTTCGTGCAATTCTTACTCAACAAGGATTAAGAAATACATTGGAGGACGTCAAGTCTGAAGATGTCACTGAAAGTGTCTAGAAAAACCACAAGGCTAGTGCACATAGCACAATCATCCTCAGTCTCATCGATGAGGTACTCTATCCGTTTCTTGATGAAACATCACCTTCAGAGTTATGGAAAAAGCTAGAGAAACAGTATATGAGTAGGTCTATCTCAAATCGAGTTTATTTAAAGCAGAAACTCTTCAATTTTCGAATGACAAAAGGTACAAATATAGTTGATTATCTTAATATTTTTAATAAACTTGTCTCTCAATTGTTAAGCATTGATGTTAAAATTGAAGATGAAGACAAGATAATTATTTTATTATCATCTTTATCTCCTTCTCTTGAGAATCTTAAAACTGCTCTCATGTATGGGAAGGATTTGAAATTTGACGATATTTCTGCTGCCCTTCTATCTAATGAATATTTGAAAAAGATTGGAGGGGATGTGTCACACTCAGAAGCATTAATTGTCAGAGGTCGTACCAAAGAAAGATCAAGGACAGGTCGTTCTAGATCCAAATCCAAAGAAATAAATTGCAGGTATTGTAAGAAGATGGGACATGCAATTAAATATTGTTGGAAGCTCAAAGCAAAGAAAGAAAGAGAATCTCAATTTAAAGAACAAGCCAAAGAACAAGTGTCAGTTGTTGAAGGGAGTTCTAATGATAATTTGGGTAATGTTCTCTCTATTAGTTCTAATTTTGATCGTTACCATGATATTTGGATTCTTGATTCTGGTTGTTCTTACCACATGTGTCCTAATAAGGATTGGTTTGAAGACTACAAGTCCTATGATGGTGGTTTGGTTTTGATGGGTAATAACAATCCATGCAAAACTGTTGGAATTGGAACAATCAAAATTAAGATGTTTGATAATATTATTAGAACTCTTGCTAATGTTAAACATGTTCCAGATTTGAAAAAGAATTTGATCTCTTTGGGTGCTTTGGATTTTGCTGATTATAAGTATTCTACTGAAGGTGGAGTTCTTAAGGTTGCTAAAGGCTCATTGATAGTGATGAAGGGCCTAAAGCATGGAAATTTGTATGAGTTAGTAGGAAAAACCGTTATAGGTGAAGCAGCAATTTCTCAGGCCTCTTCTTCTGATATGACCCATTTATGGCATATGCGTCTCGGTCATATAAGTGAGCAAAGTTTAAGTGAGCTCAACAAAAGAAAATTACTGAAATGCCTCAACTTATGCAAATTGGATTTCTGCGAGCATTGTCTCTATGGTAAACAGTCCAAGGTAAAGTTTAACACTGGTATTTATTGCACTAAAGGCTTAATTGATTATATTCATTCTGATGTGTGGTGCTCTCCTATTCCATCAAAATATGGTGCTCGTTATTTTGTCAATTTTATTGATGACTTTTCCAGAAAAGTGTGGATTTATTTTTTGCATCACAAAGCCGAAGTGTTTTCTGTTTTCAAACGGTGAAAAACTTCAGTTGAAAAAAGAACTGGTAGAAAAATCAAATACCTCAGAAGTGATAATGACAGAGAGTACAAATCAACAGAATTTCTCAAATTCTGTGAAGATGAAGGCATCAAACGCCACTTTACCATCCCGGGAAAAACTCAACAAAATAGTGTGGCTGAAAGGATGAACAGAACCTTGTTGGAGAAAGCACGTAGTATGCTCAATACAGCTAATCTTGATAAGATTTTTGGGCAGAAGTAGTCAATACAGCATGTTCATTGTGAATCGCTCTCCTCAAACAGCCATTAATTGCAAGACTCCTGAAGAGGTATGGACTGATCAACCTACAAATTATTTTTCTTTAAAGATTTTTGGTTGTCCTGCTTATGTACATGTTATCAAGGATAAGTTAGATGCACGTTCCAAAAAGTGTATTTTCCTGGGTTATGCCAAAAGCGTCAAAGGCTATCGTTTATGGGATCCTACTATTTCAAATGTAATTATTGAGAAATACATAATATTTGATGAAAGTGTTATGCTAAAATCTTTCAAGAAAGATTCCAATGATATAATGCAAGTGGAGGTGGAGCATGTAGTTCCTTTAGAAGAAGATATTCAGGGTATACCCAACTCTTAAGAAAATTCTAAAAATCAAGTTTCTGAAAAGACTCCACTTCAAAGATCTCAAAGAAAAATAAATCCACCTGAAAGGTATGGTTTTGAAGATATGGTAGCTTTTGCTTTAGTTATTGACAATGGTAATCCTTCTTCCTATAAAGAAGTAGTGCAAGATAAGAATTCTTCTCAATGGCAAACTGTTATAAATGAAGAGATGGATTCTGTTCAAAAGAATCATACTTGGGATCTGGTGAAATTACCAGAAGGTAATGGCAAAGACATCTATTGAAGATTCAAATTCAGAGAATAAGATGATTCGAGCCAAGGTGAAGATTGTTGGCTTTATGGTATCTCGAATCCGAATTTTTCGAAGAGTCTTAATTATATTAGGAAGTTATTTAGTGGGTCTAATCCTTATCTAGATTTATCTTCTACTAGAAGACTTGAATTAGTAGATGTCTTATTTGAGTTAGTTTTCTACTTTGACTCAAACATCATTAGGCCACATCTATAAATATACCATTGATGTAAGGGTTTCAAATAGAGAGTGAGAGAGATATATATAGATCAATACTCTCAATACTTGTGACAGTTAGGCTACTTAGTCTTTTTTTAGAGTTTGTGATATTGGAGTTTCGTCTCCATCGTTGTAATATTCTCTTTCTCTTCTCATCAATACAAAATTCTCTGGATCGTCTTCGCCACATATATCTTTTGTCTGCTATCTTTTCCTTTTTTATGTTCTTCCTCTATATCGTGAATTGTGGTGGATATCGATATTTTTCGCAACATTTGATAACAAGGGCATCGACGTCTAGAAATTAGCTTGGAGAGCAAGCTACCTCCACATCAACGGAATCAAATAATTCCTCCAGTGGGCTGGGAAAATCGATTCACCAAGTTAACTCAGTCATACAATCACTTGAATAACAAAAAACTCAGGGTGCCCCTTTATAAACTATCCCTGAAATACCAAGAGCCCCCTCCAATTTAGCGAGTCGCCAAGAATTTCTCATGCTGACTGTAATAGTTCAACAAACGACATAATTACTGGAAGTCCAACACAGACTATACAGAATCTAAACGCTCACTAAGCCCAAGTTCCACCTCCGACTTAGTTTTCGAATTAAAGTGTAGCTCTGAATTAGCAAAATTAGTCCCACCCACAAGTTGAAAACCAATTGCCCCCAATAAGCATCAATATCAAAGTCATCATGATCCTTCGGCAGGAATTCCATTTAAATACCAAGACTCAAGGGGTCATGACCACCTATGATCTTGTCGACAGAGCTACATACTACATTCATGTAAGTCGAGCCTCACCCATGGCTATTTAACACATACAAGTGGAGAATGCATCCTACATTGCTCAGAATAGATCTGAAATATAAATCCCTCTGAACTAGATGAGGTATGATACATCCCTTATACCCAAAATTGTATATTCTCAGGTACAATCAAAGTTTCACCCACCAACCTGCAAGATATATGATGGCTTGAAAGATCCTGTTAACCATACGAGTACATTTTGGAGCGCCATGATCCTCCAACATGCATGTGACTCTACTATGTGCAAGACATTTTTAATGACACTACAAGGCCCAGCTCGAACCTAATAATTTAGTCTCCTGAGATACTCAATCACTTGCTTTGATTACCTTACTAATAGGGTCATAGAGCAGCTTATTTCGCTAGTACCTCAGCAGAAGAGCCCTTCTATAATTTTAACTCTAAAGCAGAAAGAAGGAGAGAGCTTGAGGGAGTATTTAGCTCAGTTTAATAAAGCTTAGTCAAAAGTCTCAAAGCTAGACAACTCTATTGTCCTCGATGTAGCTATCAACGACATTAAATAATCTTGAGTGGCCTACGAGATGGTCCGCAAACCTCCTAGAAGCTTAGTAGAATTCATCCAATTGGCTAGAAAATATATTGACATTGAAGAAATAATGTCGGTGAAGAAACAATCTGAAGGTGGCAACAAACTGAGGAAGGAAACCGAAAATCCAAGCCTCCCGGTCCAAAGAAATAAAGGGTCGAACGATGAGAATGTTGGCCTGAATTTTGAGCATACACTCCTCTAAATAACTCAAGGTTGAAAGTGTTGGCCTAGATTAAACACCGAGATTACTTAAGAAAGCCTCAACCAATTTGTACAAATAGGTAGAGCTTGGATAAGTTGAGTATTATCGCTCTCATAAATATTATGGCCACGATACTAAGGAGTGTCGGCACCTTAAAGACAAACTTAAGAGACTCATCAAGGAGGGCCACCTGAGACACTTCATCCACTACGGTAAGAAAGTCGAAGAAGCCTCTGCTCAGAAAGCTCGATCACAAGGTTCTCCTTGATGGAACCCAACTCCAGAGTTACAAAATCCACCACTTAAAGGCCACCTTAATATGATTCTAATGAGCCCAATGACACAAAATGCAGACTCAGCGTCAAGTGGCAAATGCCAAATCATCACTAGGAGGTGGAAAGAATGGAAGAAGGTCAATCGACAACATCGTGATCCAGAGCACAAGGATATTATTTTATTAGAAAAAGATCTACAAGGTACTTCGGTACCTTATAATGATACTTTGGTCATCTTAGTGATTTCAGATGACTACTCCATACATTATATTATGATTGATATAGGAAGTTTGACAAATATTTTATTTACTCAAACTTATGACTAAATGAAAACTGAGTGAAATATGAAACTATAGATAGGGATATTAACTAGGTTTATGAGAGATCCAGTCATCCCACTTGGCATAATTAACTTTCTCTTGACAATCGAAGAAAATCCAAGAACTGTAACGATCAAATCAAAGTTTGTGGTAGTTTGAATCTATTTGACTTATAATATAATATTGGGTCGCCCAACATTGAACTAGCTTTAAGCGGTAATTTCAATTTTTCATTTAGTTATAAGATTTTTTACTAAAAATAACACAAGAGATGCATGGGGAGATCAAAACCTTACGAAAAGAATGCGAGGCAGTTTATTAGCAAAGTGAAATTGGCCAAAAAGAAAAAAAAAACCTCAACAATTACAAAGGTCTTAGGATTTGCCCCCGACTCAACGAAAGTGCATGTTGAATCGAGCTCGTGAATCGGGACTCAGGAAAGTTGTCCTACTTGGTCCCTTTAAGATTGTTTATGCAGTAGAAGCAGGTGCATCCAAACTTATGGCAAACCACTCTCAGGAATATGGCATATCAATAAGCTCAAAAAGTTCTATTTCTAAGATAAATTATCTCTTCTTTATTTCTAAAAAAATTTATTTTTAAGATAAGTTATCTTCCAGAAAGCAACTATGTTTTAAAGTGTCATTTGAAAAAAAAACTCTCAAAAGACCTTAGTCCTCCAAGGCCAAAAGACCTCGGTCTACCTAAGGCAAAAGATCTCAGTCTTCTGAGTCAAAAAGACCTTGGTCTATCTAAGGCAAGATACCTCGGTTCTCTAAGATGAAAAGACATTGGTCTACCCAAGGCAAAAGACCTCAGTTCTCCGAGGTAAAAAGACTTTGGTTTGCCCAAGATAAAAGACCTCGGTCCTCTAAGACAAAAATACATTGGTCTACCTAAGCCAAAGGAACTTGACTCTCTGAGGAGAAAAGACCTTGGTCCTTCGAGGTGAAAGACCTTGGTTTACCTAAGACAAAAAAAAGTAACTCTTGGAGGAATTTATCCCGGAGATACTAAGTTTATTTAGCCATTGTGACTATTGATCAGAGAAAGCATCGGAGTAGAATCAGTCAAGATTGACTTTTAGAATGGCAACTTCATAAGACAAAGTTTTTGAAAAGAAGACAAAGCTCTATTGAAAGCCAAACTAAGGCTATCATGGATGTTGAGTTTTAGATGTCTTGAACTCTAATTAGAGTTTGAGTTAAAGTAGGAATCCAAAGTTGGATTTAGATTTATATTATTAGGAGTTGTAATTGTGTAAAACTCAGACCCAATAAGAGTCTATAAATATACTATAATATATAGGGCTTATGTGTGGCATAGTATTGAGATTGAACTAGAGAGAAATAGAGAGAGAGGAATAGAGAGAATAGAGAGAAGAGAAAGAGAGAGAGTGTTGACTTTCGTATGTGGGTCTTTCTAGTGCTTCTCGGTGGTCTCTTGTGATGGTTCCTCGTGATACTCTCTTGGAGATTTCCTCTGAAGGTGGAGACGTTGCTGAGCCTTGAAGAAAGAGTTTAGTTGAATAAGAAAGAGTGAAGTCCTTCTTATAAACTCTTATAAAAGCCTTTATCTTTTGATAGTGGATCTTTTGCTGCCTTAACTTATTATTTTCTTTTATCTTATATTACTTCTTATTTCTTGTGTTGTTTGAGAATAAGGTGATTCGTGAAACTTCGTTGTGAATCTCAATAATTGGTATCAGAGCCTAGGAGCAAACAACTAAGATGACAAAGTCCTTACTCGAGGTGAAGAAGTTTGACGGTAAGATAAATTTTACCTTATGGCAAAAGAAGATGAAGGCGATTCTTACTTTTCAAGGTCTGCAAAAGACGTTAGAGGGAAAAAGAAAAGAGGCCGGTCAAGATAAGCAATGAAGACTGGGAGGAGATAGATCAAAAGGCATTGAATTTAATTATTCTAAGCTTGACTGATGAGGTTTTGTACAATGTCATTGACGAAGAGACGATAATGGACATCTGGACAAAACTTGAGAAGTTGTACATGTCAAAAAGCCTCACAAACAAGTTCTACCAGAAACAACAGTTGTATGGACTGCGTATGAGCGAAGGTACAACTATATTACATCATCTAAATGCTTTCAATAAGATTATCAATGATTTGCTGAAAGTTGATGTGAAGTTTGAAGAGGACGATAAGGCGCTAATTCTTCTAATGTCTTTTCCTGCTTCGTACGATCATATTGTGACCACAATTCTTTATGGTAAAGAAATTCTCAAGATGGAAGATATGACAACTAGTCTTCTTTCTAATGAGAGAAGAAGAAACTCAAACATTAATATGGAGTTTGGTGAAGGATTGGTGGTTCACGAAAGAGGAAGATTAAGAGAGCGTGGAGAAGGCAAGCAATGGTCCAAATCAAAATTGAAGGCGAAAGTATAATGTTATTCATGTAAGAAGTATGACCACATTAGACGGTATTGCCCTGAACGTGGGAAGATAGAGTCCTCCAATATGACGACGGCAATAGCAGATGATACTTCTGATAATAATGCGGATGGAGACGTCCTTGCATTATCCACAGAAATCGGCACTTTTAGTAAGTGGATTTTAGAATCTGGTAGTTCTTATCATATTTACTCCAGGAGGATTGGTTTACTTCTTATGAGGAGAATAAGAAGAAAAGTACTGTTTGGTTGGGCGATAATTCAGTCTGTGAGATCGCCGGTGTGGGAATAGTCAAAATCCAGATGTTTGATGGAGCGATTCGTATTCTTATTAGGGTGAGGCATGTCCTCAAGATGCAAAGGAATCTAATTTCACTTGGTGTTCTAGACTCAAAAGGCTGTAATTATTCAGCAAGAGATGGAGTCATGAAGGTGACACGTGGTATTAGAATCCTGATAAAAGG
The DNA here is from genome assembly GCA_005019695.1 of Trichopus zeylanicus subsp. travancoricus. Lineage (NCBI taxonomy): Eukaryota > Viridiplantae > Streptophyta > Magnoliopsida > Dioscoreales > Dioscoreaceae > Trichopus > Trichopus zeylanicus. Next base: position 122,842 of record RXID01010980.1, on the reverse strand, counting down.
TGAGAAGTGCGGCAATGTTTATCGATTGATAGGAAACACCATTGCAGGTGGAGTTCCGATGGCTACAGTAGTGAAGAGGAAACATGATACTCGGAGTAATTTGATGTCTCCTCAAATTACTTTTACTACAACAGCAGACACAGGTCATCCAAAAAGCTTCCAAAAGTACAAAACTGTAGGCATGAAGAACAGATTCGAGGTTGGCTCGAGTTCGCATCTTGAAATTAGCTTAATAAGCTAATAGCCCAGGGGCAGGGGCTGGATGAGAGATGACGACTGAAGATTCATGATGATGACACACCCGAGTTCAAGCCAAGGTGGAGATTATTGAGTTTTAGATGTCTTGAACTCTAATTAGAGTTTGAGTTAAAGTAGGAATCCAAAGTCGGATTTAGATTTATATTATTAGGAGTTATAATTGTGTAAAACTCAGACCCAATATACTATAAATATACTATAATATATAGGGCTTATGTGTGGCGTAGTATTGAGATTGAACTAGGAGAAATAAAGAGAATAGAAAGAAGAGAAAGAGAGAGAGTGTTGGCTCTCGTATGTGTGTCTTTCTAGTGCTTCTCGGTGGTCTCTTGTGATGGTTCCTTGTGGTGCTCTCTTGGAGATTCTCTCTGAAGGTGGAGGCATTGTCGAGCCTTGAAGAAAGAGTTTAGTTGAATAAGAAAGAGTGAAGTCCTTCTTGTAAACTCTTATAAACATCTTTATCTTTTGATAGTGGATCTTTTGCTGCCTTAGCTTGTTATTTTCTTTTATCTTGCATTACTTCTCGTTTCTTGTGTTGTTTGAGAACAAGGTGATTCGTAAAACTTTCGCTACGAATCTCAACAATATGGAAAGGAAAAGAAGTACAATTAGGCCAATATATTAAGAAGCTTCAAAGCCACCACCAGCTTGTCGGTCCCTTGGGACTAGACCCTAGTCTTCACCCCCTCTGCCTCTTCAGGCTCCCTTGCCTTTGTTGCTTCAATATCTCACCGAAGGATCTCCTCATATTCCCACTTGAGGCATTTAACCCTCAAGTCATTGTAGAGCTCAACCCAGGCGGCAAGTCATGCTCGACTATAATAAGGTTTTTTCACTTCCTCCATCTTCTCCATCAACGCCTCCATGCTATATTGAAGAGACTCGAGTTGAGAGTTCTGTGATCGATTTCTGTGGCCCAAGAGTAGCAGTGACCCCGGGGGCAACTTCGATGCACAAATCAAAATTTATTTTAATTTAAAGTATATTATCAGGTATTTTGAAAATATTTACTTCTAATAGGTGTAAGCCCCTATAGTTAATTATCCTAATAATTATCAAAAATCTCTTAAAATAAGAAATCTAACTAATAAAATAGATATACAAAAAGAAAAAAAGAGAGCATTCGATTGATTTTAAGAAATGGTATATGATTTAAGTAATGGTATACCCTCACTTTATATTGAATTTCAATATAAAATTATAAAAAACATGAAAAAGAGAAAGAAAAGAATGAATGAAGAAGAAGCTCTAATATGTACTACTGTCCTATCCTCCTGTGCCTGATCACATGTCGTCTATCTCAAATTGACTTGGTCTTTGGTAGATGTTGATGACATTATCCAATGGGACATGAAAGAAAATAGGAGAAGTTCAAAGCATTTCCAATAGCTTTGAGCGTAGGCAAAAACTTCATTTAGTTTGAAATATTTCTATTAGTCAATAAGACGTAGATGATATCTTTATTTAATCTTGAAGTGTTTCCATAGCTTGTGCGGCATAAGCGATAATTTCATTGATTTCAAAGTGTTTTTATAGCTAATGAAATATAAGCAATAACTTCATTTAATTTTGAAGTATTTTGATGGCAAATTAGGCATAAGTAATAACTTCATTTAGTTTTAAAGTATTTTCATAGCCCGTGGAGTATAAATAATAACTTTATTTTGAGACATAAGCAATAATTTTATTTAGTTTTGAAGTGTTTCTATAACCAATAAGGTATAAGTAATAACTTCATTTGATTTTGAAGTATTTCTATAGTCAAAGAGACGTAAGCAATAACTTAATTGATTTTAAAGTGTTTCTATAGCCAATGAGGTATAAGAAATAATTTCATTTGATTTTAAAGTAATTTTATAGTCATTGATGCGTAAGTGATAAATTCATTTGATTTTAAAGTGTTTCTATAGTCAATGAGACATAAGAGATAACTTCATAAATTTTGAGGTATTTCTATAGCCAATGAATCATAAGCGATAACTTTATTTAGTTTGAAGTATTTCTATAGCCAATGAGGTGTAAGCGATAACTTCATTTGGATTTGAAGTGATAGCCAATGAGATATAAATGATAACTTATTGATTTTGAAGTGGCGTTACCCACTACTTGTGAACCTGGGCATAGCTATGGAGTGTTGTCAAAGACTTTTGTAGTACACATAGTGGAACTTAGTTTTGCCTAGTTCAGTTTTACTGGAACTAGTTTTGGTGCAGGTTAAGATGGTAACAACAACCATTGTTCATAGCCTTGGAGCATTGCCAAAGGCTCAACATACCTCATGGGACTTAGTTTGATTCTATTTAGTTTTGTCAGAACTAACATGGTTTGAGTTTGAGTTTAATTTGAAAATAGTTTAATGTTCAACACTCAATTTTAATTTGAGTCTGAATTGATTCAACTCGATATTCAAAACTTGATTGAATTACGCTTCACTAACTCCTTAAGAGATAGTGATATATTTTAGTTTTTCTCTTCTCGAAATCTTTGGTGATTAGGTTTGCACTGATGCTTTATAGCATGATCAGGTGAACCATGTGAAACATCTATTCCCATAATCTTTGTTAGTGTTAATAGCAAATATTCAATTTACAACAACAAATTCAATTCACCGAGCTTAGTATTGATTTTTAGAAGAACATTTATCAAATATTTATCATCAACTCCAGTTGGAACATTATTGACTTTGATTTAAATTTAACTTGATTCAATTTAATGTTTAGAACTCAATTTTAGCTCGAGTCTAATACTAATTAATGCAAGTCGAGTTCAACCTTGAGTTGGAATTTCATCGAGTTTGGGTTCAAGTTGATTTGGTTCAACTTGGTTTCAATTTAGGCTTAGTCTGGTTCTAATTTAACTTTAAGTTTAACTCTTCAGTTTGAATTTAATTTAACCTAATTAGAGTTTGATTCAAGTTTAGTTTGATCTAAATTGGATTTGATTTTAAATTAACCCAACTTGAATCCGATTAGGGTTGAGTCTTAATTTATTTGATTTGAGTTAACTTAATTTGGATTTCAGGTTAGTTTAATTTGTCAATTTTATTTTAAGTTTAATATAATTGAGTTATTTCATATTAATCAATTTGATTTAAGAGTCCTTAGTTGTCATGCTAATCTTGGGTGTGCTTATGAGCTAGTCTTAGACATACGAGCTCGAGGGCTAGTTTGGTTTGCAATCTTAAAAGCTAGTTTAGGGGTGTGAGTCGAAGGACTGGCTTGATATGGGAAGTCCAAAGGCAAGCCTATAGTTTTAGTGGGCTTAAAGACTAACCTGAGACTGGTGGGCCCAAAGGATGGACTAGATTTGGCCAATATCATAGACTAGCCTTTGAGCCTACTAAAACTATAGGATAGCCTTTGAACTTGTCAAAATTATAGGTCAATCTTTAGACTTGCTGAAATTATATATTAGCCTTCAAGTCCATTGAAACTAAAAGCTAGCATTTGGGCATGCTGAACTCAAGCCAGCCTTCGTACCTGTCAAAACTATAGGTCAGCCTTTGAGCCCATCAAATTCAAGTCAACCTTCAGACCCACCAAAGTTATAAACTAGCTCTCGGGTCTACTAAAACTATACTTCAATCTTCGGATTCGCTGAATCAATGACAGTCTTCGGGCCAAGCCTAAACTAAAACCAAGTTGAACCTGGATCAACTTGAACTTGAATCAAAAATCCATTAAGATGCAAACTCAAACCTAATAAAGTTTCAACATAAGGACGAACTTGACCCGAATCAAATGAAACCAAACTCAAATCAAAATCAAGTTCTAAATATTAAACTAAATAAAATCAGACTTGGATCAAAATCAATATTACTCCCACTAGAGTCAATGATCAATATTTGATGAATGTTCTTTTAAAAATCAATATCAAGCTTAGTGAATTAAATTCTTTATTATAGACTGAACATTCAATATCAATATTAATAATAATTTTCGAAATGGATGTTTCATATAGTTTTTCCAGTTATTCTGATGTTTCTCCATGGCTATGGTAGTTGACTTATAACAGTGACCTTTAATTTGATGTTATAAAATATTAGTGTGAACCAAATCACTAAAGATTCTAAGAATCAAAAATTAGAACGTATCACTATCTTTCATAAAAGGGTTAGTGAATCATAATTCAATTAAGTTTTAAACATCGAGTTGGGTCAATTCAGACTTAAATCGAAATTAAGTGTTGTACATTAAACTAATTCCAAACTAAATTTAAATCCAAATCATATTAGTCCAAAGGAACTAAATAGAGTTAAACTGAGATCCACCGGGTCTACTGAACCTTTAGTAATACTCTAAGGCTATAAATAATAGGTGATGTTACCATTCTAACATGAACTAGAACTAGTTCAAGTGGAACTAAATAGGTCATGCTAAGATTCGCCAGGTGTGATCCAACCTTTGGTAGCACACTAAGGCTATGCCCAATTTCACAAGTAGTGGGTAATACCACTTTAAGATCAATGAAGTTATTGCTTATGCCCCACAAATTACAGAAACACTTCAAAATCAATAAACTTATTACTTACACCTCATTAATTATAAAAATACTTCAAAATCAATGAAATTATTAGTTATATCTTACGAGCTATGAAAATACTTCAAAACCAAACAAAGTTATTGCTTACACCACGGACTATAGAAATACTTCAAAATCAATGAAGTTATACCTTATGCCTCATGGGTCAGAGAAATATTTCAAAATCAATGAAGTTATTGTTTATCTCACATTAGTTGTGAAAATACTTCAAATCAATTAAATTATCACTTACACATCATGAGTTATAAAAATACTTCAAAATCAGTGAAATTATCGCATATGCCCCACAGACTATAACAACACTTCAAAACCAAATAAAGCTATTGCATATGTCTCATTGGCTATAGAAATACTTCAAAATTAATGAAGTTATCACTTACGCCTCATGAGGTATAAAAATATTTCAAAACTAAATGAAATTATTGCTTACACCTCATTAGGTATAAAAATACTTCAAAATCAAGGAAGTTATTGCTTGTCTCATCGGCTATAAAAATACTCCAAACTAAATGAAATTATTGATTATACCTCATTGGTTATAAAAATACTTTAAAATTAATGAAGTTATCACTTATGCCCCATGGGTGACAGAAATACTTCAAAATCAACGAAGTTATTACTTATGCCTCATTGGCTATAGAAACACTTCAAAATTAATGAAGTTATTACTTACACTTCAACAACTATGAAAATACTTCAAAATCAAATGAAATTATTACTTACACCTCATTAGCTATGAAAATACTTCAAAATTAATAAAATTATCGCTTAAACTCCATGGACTATGAAAATACTTTAAAACTAAATGAAGTTATCACTTAAGTCTTATTGGCTATAGAACTATTTTAAAACTAAATAAAATTGTTGCTTATCGATATCCATCTAGAATCAAGTCAAGATCCATCTGAGTCAGAACATCACATGGCCTAGCACATAAGAGCAGAGCAGCAGCACATACCAGGACTCCTTCTTTCTCTTTTTCTTTTTCTTTGTCTCTTTCATATTTTCGATAATTTCATATCCAAATTCATTGTAAAGTGAGAGTATACTCTTACTTAAGTCATGCATCATTTTTAAAAATTAATCAAATATTTTCTTCTTTTCTTTCGTGTCTTTATTTTATTAGCTAGATTTCTTATTTTAGGAGATTTTTTTGATAATTATCGAGGTAATTAATAACTATAGCTTATACCTGTTGAAAGTCAATATTTCTATAATACCTGATAATGCACTTGAAATTAAAATACATTCTAATTTGTGCATCGAGATTACTCTCCAAGATCTCCACCAATCCAGACAGCCAAAATCGATCCCACAAACTTTGTCACGCCCAGTGAGACTCAATTTTACCTTATTTAATTCCACTGGGACTAATATACTTCGGGTTTGAGTTCAGTTTGGAATCAATTCAATATTCAAAATTCAATTTTGATTCAAGTCTAAAGTGATTCAACTTGATATTTAAAACTCGATTGAATTGTACTTCACTAATTCAACTTGGTTTTAATTTAGGCTCAACCTAGTTCTGCTTTGACTTTAAGTTTGACTCTTCAGTTTGAATTTGTTTTAACCCAATTAGGGTTTGATTCAAGTTTAGTTCAATTCAAATTGAATTTGACTTGAACTTGACTTGATTTTAAATTAAATCAACTAGAATATAATTAGGGTTCAATCTTAGTCTATTTAGTTTGGGTTAACTCAATTTGAATTTCGGATCTAGTTCAATTTAGAACTTGAACTTGACTTGATTTTAAATTAACTCAACTCGAATATGATTAGGGTTCAGTCTTAGTCTATTTAGTTTGGGTTAACTCAATTTGAATTTCAGATCCAGTTCAATTTAGATTTTAATCTATTTATTTGATCAAGTTGGGTTCATTTGGTAGTTCATCTAAGTCTATTTTATTTTGAGTTCAATATGATTGAGTCATTTTATGTTAATCAATTTAATTTGAGAGTCTTTGACTGTCATAATAATCATAGGTAAGCCTATGGATTAGTCTTAGATTTGCAAGTCAAAGGGCTAGTTTGGTTCGCGAGCTCAAAAGCTAGCTTAGGCATGCGAGCCTAAGGGCTGATTTGATTTAGTGGGTCCGAAGGTTAACCTGATTCCAGTAGGCCTAAAGACTAGTCTATAGTTTTAGTGGACATAAAGGATGTCCTGAGTCCAGGGGGCTCGAAAGTTGGCCTATAATTTTGGTGGACCCGAAGGCTTGCTAATAGTTTCGGTAAGTCCGAAGGTTAGCCTAAATTCGGTGGATACGAAGATTGACTTATAGTTTGGGCGGGTTTAAAGGTGCGTCTATAATTTCGGTAGGCCTGAAGGCTAGCCTGTAAGTTCAATAGACCCAAAGGCTGGACTGGGTTCGATGGGCTAGAAGGCTAGCCTATAGTTTGGATAGATTTGAAGGTTGGCCTAGGTAGAATAGGCTCAAATAGTAGCCTATAATTTTGATGGATGCAAAGGATGGCCTAAGTTCGGTGGGTCTGAAGACTGGCTTATAGTCTCGATGGGCTCAAAGCTTGACTTAGGTTCGACAGGCCCGAAAACTGGCCTATGTTCTATGGGCCTAGAGGCAAACCTATATATAAAGCCGCGGGTGATCGCAATATTGATGAAAGCCAATCTATACATCAAAGATTGATAATGACTACAATAGTAATAATACAAAAATTGAGATAAGAGAACTCTGCTAGCCAAATCTCTATTTTTTTTTATAGCAACTTCTTTTTTATTTTCTTTTTTTTTCACTTCTCTCTTCCTTCTTCCTCTCATGCCCCTTTTCTTTCTTTCACTTGAGCTCTACCAGGTTGTGGCGGCCCAGCCTCCTCCTTGGCCGAATTCTATCATTGTCTTCCTAATGGCAAGGCAGAGGGGCACTCCTACCTCTCATCTTATGGCTGAATCCAGCGATTTGAGGCTAGATCTTCCTTATGGTAGGAAAGGCCACAAGGGGCTATGAAGCAATGACATGAGGTGGGCTAGAGAGGTGGAAGAGATGCAATGGCAAGGGCTAGTGTCCTGGGACACGGGCTAGTGAGGCTGACAGTTTGCATTGGCCACGGAGGAGGTTTGCAATGCCCTACACAGGCACAAGGGGGAGCTAGTTGATAGCCATAGGAAGCCCGGGCTAGTGGAGGATGGGACCCTAGGTGTAGCTTGTGGAGGTGAAACCAGGTCTTGTAGAGGAGCAAGACCGAACCAATGATGGCTACTCGGATGACAATGAGGCAGGCGAAGGCTTCGACATGGCCCAACTTCAAGGTAGGTAGGGATGGGTCTAGGTAGCAGCTACATGGGAGAGATGGTCAGGGGGTGGCAAGACAGAGTGGCTCAATATCCCTATGGGAAAGGAAGAGAGCAAACCAAGAGAAGAAGAAAGGGAACCAAGCTAAGAAATTTCACCTTTTCAATCTTTGAACTTGATGAATTCTCCGATAATGGCTTGCTGATCCCTTCCTCATTCTTATTGTGTTTCTCTATTGTTTTCTTTTTTTAGGCCTCAGGGAATATTTTATAGGCTCGAAGAATATTCGAAACTAAATCTTTGATTGGGTGAGTTTGGAATATTGTATAACTGCAATTTGGTGATGGGATTGCATTTTAATCCATCAAGTGGGATTTATTTCCCCGATGAATCAATATTTGTACTATTTTGGGATACTAGATTTTCAGGAGGTTATTTGCAAATTTTTTTCAAAAAAATTGGACTAAAATGTAATTTATAAACGCTAGGGCCTTTTACAAAAAGATCATATTTATAAAAATTTGACATTTTCAAGGTCCTTCTTAAATAAAATTTAAACTTATTTGTAAATAAAAACTTTCAAGAGTTTATTTACAAAAGTTAAAAATTTTAGGAATTTTATTTGTGAATATAAAATGTTGAGGGATTTATTCACAAATCCTAGTTTAGCCCAAATCTTATTTTAGTTCTTGATCAAAATATGGGCCCAATCGAAATCAAGGCTCTGTATTTAAATTTGGCTTATCATGAATCCAACTCAATGTCAGAATAGGCCTACAAAATCTATTTAAACAAGAGTGAAGAAGGTTCATCTCTTTCTTGACCTTGCTCTTCTCAGACATCGCCTCCCTCCAAGCCTCATAAAAATGACGTCCTGCATAGTAAGAAAAATATAATACTTGCAGCCAAACTAAAAATTAGAATAGTGAAAGAAGAAGAAAGCTAAAGAGCTAATCTTAGCTAAACTTACGTCAGAACAAGTCCTAGCTCCCTTCAAGAAGAGCTTGTCGATGGAGAGTTGGTTAATAGAGCAATTGGCACTGCTACCAAAGTCTTCAAGGAAATATTCCTCAGCATCAATCTCTTTTGAGGCACGTCAATGTCTGGAAGGAGGTTGTCTTCACGCCTCGGAGTGTGCTAGGGAAGGAATGGAGGAGGGAGCAGCTCCCTTGCCATGATTAGCCTTCTTCATCATATGATAAGTTGGTGACCTAGCACCATCCTCTAGGGTAGTAGTTCAGGAAAGTGGAGAGAAGGAGTGAGGTGGCACCTGCTTCTTCTTTGCTCACTCCTCACTTTCACCTTGGCTCTTCCCCTTCTCTCCCTTCTTCCTCTTCTTTTGGCTTTGAGCTACTAGGGAAGGGGTTGGATCCTCTAGCTCGATGGGTCTCTTGTAGGTGGCCTAAGATGATCCCAAGGCAACCCTCCTTGCTCCTTCAGAAGTTCGTTCATGAAGGATAGCTCGGTCATCCCTATAGTACAACATCGCAATGCTTAAAGACAAGGTAAAAGTTCTTATAAAGAAAGTAAGTCCAAAGCACAAGGGCTAAGATTTATATTGGCTATCCGAGCAATGGATAGGCTATGTTATTTCAAAGTGGCCTCATCAGACCATGTGGGGGTGGACTTAACACTCTCAACCTCCTTGGCCCTGTTTAAGTCAATTTTACCCAAAAATCAAATGTAATTATTTAATCAAAATATGAGATTGAATGTCACTGGATTATGGTCCAAATATAGGTCTCAATTGAACCTAAGTCACGATCAAATTTGACCAAAAATTGAGTTTAATTTGAATTTAAATTATTGAGAAATATCAGCTCAAATTAAAGTGAAATAAGTGGGTCCAATATTTGGACCAAAATCAAAGCCAAAAAATCTATATCGAGTCATAATTGGACATTCGGTCCCAACCGAACGTCTGGTATCCTACACATAGTTAGATGTCTTATTTCAACTGGACATCCGGCACTATTTAACTGCGTGATGTCGGACGTCTGGTTACCAATTGGATGATCAATTCAGTCGTGATCTATAGAAATGAAAACAACATTAGGAGTTGATGAACCTTGAGACGATTTTCAGGGTTGACCCTACAGGAGAAAGGTTTGCTCCACTCATGGAGAAGACCTAAATCAACCATAGAAAAAGCCCTCACCGGATGGTTCTTCGAGGAGTTGATAGAGTTGGGATTAGAGGCAAATAATTTGCGCCACTTCTTAGGGATAAAATACCATCTATTCCCATTATTAGAACCTCGGCATCCCAGGAAGACATCCCTCAATAATTCTACAATACGAGAGCAACCTTTAGAAGTGGCTAGAATTCAAAAGACCGAGATGAATTTCATGGCATTTGGCATAATTTGATTTAGGGCTAGGTCTCAATCTTTCAAAGCATTTCTAGTAAAGAGATATACTATATACCTAAACCCACTCTCAAATATTTTTCAATAAGTACTAAACTTGAACCCAAACTCTTTTCTAAGGGTTTTGATATCCTCTTCTGACCCCCACAATTCGAACTTGACTCTATCTAGGAAGTCAAATCTGCTCACCAATTGCTCAAGATTTTTCTCGATGAGGGGGCACATAGAAATCCAAACCCTCACTTTAAAAATACCTAGTAAAATACTTATGCTACAATTATCAATAGTAGAATAAAATAATTAAATCTAAAAACTTACTGGAAGGCGAAGGCAAGATGGTTATCATTTTTGGGAGACACAACCTCACTGGTTTAGTGTTGGCGCCCACAGCAGAAGATGCAACAAGGGAGGTGGCAGGCTTTGAGGACGATGGTGCAAGAGTGAGACAAGCAACGCTCCTTGGCACCTCCTTTGGGCCAGAAGAAGAATCTTGACCCTTGGCACATAGCTTAGGTGTGATGCGGGGGTCAAAGACTTTCTCAAGGGAGAAATTGCCAACCCAATGATGATGTCCTTCATTCTAGTGGAGGATCCCTTCTCATGACTGGACAAAGCAGAGGAAGATGTCATTTAGAAATAAAAATACAAGTGGAGATTGAAAATGTGTGAGAAGAGATGTTCATATATTTGCCAACGCAGAAGGCAAAGGGCTCAATATCCTTTATATATTTCTTGCTTCATCGACAGATCACATCCATAAGGCTTAATCCAGACCATCACGGTTCAAAAAGTGAGAGCTCCAAAATCCTAACCCAGGCCTCATAGACATATGTCCCCCATCCGACCAAAAATGCCACTTCGATAAACGAGCGGATGTCTATAGATTGCCTCCTTGAGAATAAGCAAAATCCTGATGATTGTGTAGAATTTGACGAATTGACAGCTCACTTTTTGATGTGGTGTGACGGTTGGCACATCGCATTGGAGTAAGTAAAAGTACAATTCCCTAGGTAACGCAGCAGTCGACACCTAGCAATATACAGCTAAGGTTTCTAGGGCCATGATCTCTAGGGTCAGCTTTTCCAGTTATTAATGAAAGAGAAAAAAGCTCAATCCCCGAGTCAACAAGGCAGGGTTTAGAGTTAAAAGATATTGATGATACCTCAAAATCATAAGGATCGGCTCGATGAAATCATGTGAGTATAAACTAAAACTCGAGCCAATAGCTAAGGTGATAAATGGTCAACCTCCTAAGCTAATTCTAGCTAAGGTAACCAAGGGTCAACTTTCAAAGTAGTAGACTGTGGCAAACTCTTTAAGTTGAAAGGTTATCAATACCGTGTGCAAAAGATAAGTGGTGAACTAATATCTCTAAGGTAAAAACCTAATTAAGCAATAAGCTCGGTAACTTTGGCTCAATAGCAGACTCACATGCTAGCCCATAATTCCATAAGGAATTTGGCAGAGGCCATAAGTAGACTCAAATTTCTTGATTGGTCCACAACCAATCATTATATAATTATGGTATCTAATCCATAATTTTTCTAGGAAATCAATTCTGAAGGATTTGGAATTGATAATTGTCTATTACGAGAAATCTAGTATAATGGTTACTTGAAATCGTGGAATACCAATACAGCAGATCTTCGGGCACATTATAATAAAGAGATAAAGGCTAATGCTCAATCTTTGGTAAAAAAAACTATTACTTTGAGTATAAGACTAACTTAAGCGTCGAAGTAGCCACTGCCGAAGAGTTCATGATGGCTCTCTTCACAGTTTTTTCTTTATGCATATTAACAGAGGAGCGGCTTAGTAGATCTAATCGTAAAGAGTTTCCTAAACCGAAATCGGGCTCCATCAATATAATTATTTCACTTAATTCCATATATGATTATTTCAACATATATATATGCTTTTATACTCATATATAATCATTTCAACCCATATATAAACATATTAACCCATATATAAATATTTTATCAATATATAATTATTTCAGTAGATATATAGGCTTTAAACACATATATAACTATTTCAACTTATATAGAAATATTTTATTTCATATATAATTATTTCAACTCATGTATTAACATTTTACTCATATATAATCATTTCAACACATATATAGACTCTAAACCCATATATAACTATTTCAAACCATAAATAAATACTTTACCCTATATATAATTATTTTAATCAATATATAAACACTTTATATATAATTATTTAAACACATATAAACTCTAAAATCATATATAACTATTTCAACCTATATGCAAATAATTTTTTTCATAATAAATAGTTGTCCCAAAGGTGAAGAAATGTGGAGAAGGACAACAAAATGGAGGTAGGGTAGTTATTACCATATAGATCTAAGGTAGTGGTGGTGTAATAGGCACAATAAGGATGGAGAAGGAGAAAAAAGCAAAAAAAAAAGTAAGAGGAAGGCAAAGGAGAGGAAAAGAGGTTGTGGTGTGACAAGTGTAAGAAGAAAGAGAGGGAAAGAGGAAAAAAGAGAAGAAGAAGAAAGGAGGATGAGAGTGATGATGCAAACTCGTGGTGCTGCGATGGGAGCAAGGAGAAGGAAGGAGTAGGAAAAAGGAAGAGGAAAATGAAGAGGAGGGGAGAAAAAAGAAAAAAAGAAAAAATTTTCAAACCAAGTGAAAGAGTGAATGAGAGAAAAATTAAATTATTAAAGATATAAAAATTATTTTATATATCAATTAATGAGATTAACCGTATCAAGAGTTTAAAAAAATTGATTTGACTTTTTAAAAATTGATTGGTGAATTCAAAAATGGAAAAGACTAATCAGAAAATTGAAAAATTTTCAAGAATTTATAAGTAATTTTCTCTTTATTTTATTGCATCCAAACATTTCGGTTAATGCAATTTCAAATAATACACGTGGTTCTCTATAAAATATTAAATCCAATTTGCAGCCTTCCAGAAGATACTGCAGGCCTTAGAGAAAAAATAGAACTACAAAGAGCTAACGCAGTGTTTCCATCGTTGCTTTACATTACATGACAAGAGGTATCTATTTGAATCTAAAAAATCCAAGCAAGAGTGTCCCACAAGAACATCCATATCCTGTAATAATATCCGGCATTGTGAGAATTAGTTGAATCACCTGTTTCTGCTTGAACCGTTTGGAGAAGATCCCTTTTACAATCAATAAAAACCCTAGAAGGTAGTAGCTGTGGCACTTCCATCGACAGGAATGGGATGATGGTGATCAACCATGCATCTATTTTCATCATCTTGCTCCTGTTGGGCTACCTCGGATCTTGAGAAGGCATCTGACGGGATATTGATCCCAGCAAAACCAAACATGACGACAGCCGCTCCGATGTAATCCATGAGGTGAGGGGCATGGCCTGTCAAGGAGTCCACTACAGCAGCTATAGGCACCTGAATAGTAAGACCAGCAGTGGCAACTGTAGTTGTGGTCAAGAGAATGGCCTTTGCCCACAAGTAGTCACTAAGCACATTATCCAGTAAACCTGTTGGGCCAGAGAATAATGTCAGTGTGTTTTTCAGTGTCCTCCACATCCTAATGTAAAATAAACTCACACGGCCTAATACAATCTAAAGGCCGCTGGCTCCAGATAACATCTCAGCCATACATTACATTGATGTGAACTTCATTTGCAATGAAGAAACACAATATAAGACAATGTTAAGAGTTCAATATTTCTTCATCATCATAACCAATTAATAAGGTGTTTGGCACCAAATTTTCTTTGGAATCATGAGATTCCACAACAAAATTAAAAAGAGGTCAAACCTCTTACTATTTTTCTTATGAAATAGAGCTTGTATGCAAGCTTCACCTCTCATTAATGACCATACTCTTATCTCCTATAGGAAGAGGGGTTGCATGCAACCCCATATCCTATGGAAAAAAAAAATCCAAATGGTTGTTTTTCCAAAGTATCCGAAAAGGCCCTACAAGTAAATGGAAGAAAGATAGCAGAAAAATACACAGGGACTATTTTCTATAACAAGACAGATCAGGTAGATGAAGACATCCTTCATTCTAACTGCCTGATGTTTAGCAGGAGACAGTATCACCATAATATAGAGAGTAAAAAGAACAAGGTATATGGCAACAGAAAATCCACCCTAAACAGGACCTATGACTCACTTAGGGCAGCAATAATGGAACTAATATTATGCAATTTTATACACTACTAGGCCAATTTTTTGCCAACAGTAAATACCTTGACTTGAGACCAAGATAAAGCAATGACTATTAACCACATTTAATACGTAAACCAAAACATAAGAGAGATAACAGACTACTCTAAGCCAGTATAATGATGGATAACAGCTATATTTCATATAGATAGAGGAGAAAAGGAATTGCAAAATAGTGGTTTAAATTTTATCAATAAAATATTCAAGAACTGAAGTGGAAAACAAGCGGGGAATGAGTAATTCAGAACTATACACACCTTTGCCAACAATGAGGCCAACTTGCTCCCATGTAAGCCTATGAAAGGGCTCTAGCTTAGTAAAATGTAATACCAGGGCAACAGGGAGAAATATCAAAAAATTAAACAACCCAAGGAATCCAAGGAATTGTGCCATGCTTGCTATACCTTCTCCTTTTTTCTCGTCGGGCAATTTTTTTCTAATCAGGGTAATATAAACAGCATATAGTACAGCAGACACAAGAGCAAGAATGTCCCCAAGAAGAGGGTTTGTTGCAATTGCATTTGCTGCAGTACCTGAATCAGCAAGGCTGACAATAACTGTTCCTCCCATGCAGAGGAGAACACTAATCAGCTTTATCCATGTAAATGTTTCTCCTAAAAATGCTACAGCAACCAAATATGTGAAAAGGCTTGAAGTGCTGCTCAAGATGGTATTTGACTGCAGAAAGGTATAAGTACATATCACAATATTGTTGTCACACTTTAGAGAAACAGAAAAAATATAATGCAGAAAATAGAAACATAAGCATGTGGCATATACTTACAGTGACAGTAGTATATTTGAGAGAGAGATTGAATGTCAGTTGTGCAAAAAACCAGAAAGGGCATATCAAGAGGCTGACTTTAGCCACTTCAGTCCGTGGCCAACGCCCTTTAGCATCCAATTGCTTGCTGCTACCTCGCTTAACAATAGAAGTTTCTGAATCAGCCAAAGCATTACTCTGGTCCGGCAACATAGTTCCTGAAACCTGAGGACTGGATTCAATTTCTGAGACATTGTCCCCTTCATTATGGCTTACCAAAGTAATTGGATCACTAATACTATTGTTCTCCCTCAGAAGAGTTACATTCTCTGTATCACCAGAAGTTAGTGTGCTTATATTTTCTTTCTTTCTCCACCACAACCATACAGATTCAACCGAATCCTCAAGATACCGTGCAACTTCAGCTATAGGTATATAAACCACAAATAATGAATTGCAGATGTAGGTTATCAGGAAAGGTGACACACCAGCATCTACAACAGATTGTACAATGTAACTAGCAGCAATCCAAATGGTTGCAACTGCAACTATGTACACCAAACCTAAGGCCCAACTCCAGATATCCTTCTCACATGCCTGCCGAATCCATTTCACAAAATGACCCATTCCAACTTGATCCAACTTACTTATTTCACCTGTCAAATAGAAATATTCAGCCATATTGCCAGAACAAACAACCAGAAGGTTTGAAGAAAAATTTTACTACCACAAGATATGCAGCTACACAATTCCAAAAAGAAGATAGACCATGACCAGATTAAAAAAACTTTTAATTAAATTTTTAACATAATAACTTTAAATGGCTACAAAGTTTACAATAACTAGTGTAGAAACAATAACCCTAAATGGTTAAAGCATTTTAACTGCCTTGGGGTGAAAAGAGACTGAACCACACTTGTTTCAGCAATTGAAGGAACAAAGCATAAGCTCCAGCACAATTTTTGCTGATTTTCTGTAAGCATTTAGTAGAACAATGTTGAGTTGCCTTGTGTGCATGAACATAACTAAACTTCTACATTCAATGTGAAATCCTTCACAACCTCATTGAAGATACCTCGAGTGATAAAGCTATCTAACTCCAAAGTGACTAACCACTACAATTCATTTACTGTCTCCATGGATTAACTGTTCAATCTGATAGAACCATCTCATGCCCCGAAGATATTCCAGTCACAATTAGAGAGCTTTGCCATGCTCATCTTGGGAAATTGAGGAACTAATGCGTGCTAAGCTTTCATCAAGTGACCTGCACCTGCTGGTACACTAAATGTGGCCACTTGGTGTGATCACTCGACATTACTCAATGAAAGATGAGAATTTTCCTATGTTCCATGAATGTCAGTACACCATATGACGAGATCATGTATTGGAAGCACTAGAACCTTAAAACTTCAATTAATTAGAACTCTTAGAACTTGATTTAAGATTATCAAAGACATAAACGCACCAAATTCGTTTATCAGCAATTTCTCCCAAATTGGAAACACGGAAGATTCACATCTAACTCATTCCTAATCAAATCAGCAAACCTAGAAAATCCCCAAAACCTCTATAATGGATACAACGAATCCCCAATTCGGAAATACAGTCGAGAGAACGCTTGGGGATTGAAGAATAATAAAACACAAACATCAAAAATCAGCAAAGATCGACAGAGGAACAGGAAGAAGCGGGAGGAGGGCGACCTAAAGGGTGCCACGAGCCGCCATGGGAGACGACGACACCTCCAACGAAGAAGACGATTCCGGGGTTCCGTCGTCGCGGAGGAGACGGCGAAAGTCCAAATCTGGACCTGACCTGTAAGCAAATCTAATAAGCCGTGTCCCTGAAATTAAAAAAGGAAAACAAATCTTTTCCTTTTGCGATCTCCGGGAACCGCATGCGCCGCATGCTTCCTCCTCTGCCTTCGGGTTTATGCAAATACCCCCTTCTAGTCTTGTTATTTTCATACTTGTTAAAACTTGTTATCCATGGACCGATGTGCAAAATTATAAACGCTAACATTTTTGGAGGTGTTGCAAAAATTTATAGTTGAATTATATATAACTCTTTAAAATTTTTATAAATTATTTTTTTTTAAACTTCAAAGATTATATATTTCTGATTAGGTTATTAGGATATATTATAAAAATTTCATCGAATATATATTTATCGTTAAAATTAATAATATTCATTAGAAATAAAATAAAAAAATAAAAATATCTTTATCTTGTTAGAGGTGATGAAATATTTTGATAATAATATAATTTTTGTAGAGTTATTTATAATTATAATAATTTCATAAGAAATTCTTTGTTATATTTTATAGAAAATATGGATCATAAACCTAGTTTAGATCACCCATAGATTTAATTTAGATTAGCCTCAAATCCATAATAATTTTTTATCAAGTTGTTATCTAAAAAAAATTTACTTCAGTATATTCTTTTATCATTTTTATCATTCAAATAGCAAAAATAAATTTACACACATTCTTTCAAATCCCATTACAAAAAATGATAAAATATGTTTATATTTGGATTTATTATTTGAATGACAAGAATGATAGGATAATATGTGAAAGTTTTCTTTTTAGGCGATAAGTTAATAAAAATTATTATAAATTTTGGGTCTAATTTAAACTCAAATATATAATTGATCTAAACTAGATTTAGGATCCATATTTAAAAAAATAATATTACAAAATTTTTTAATGAAATTATCATAATTATAAATAACTCCATAACAAAGTATGTCTACATAAAATAAAATTTCGCATCTAATAAAATAAGAAGCATTTTCATCTCTTCACTTCATTCCAAATGGCATCAAATAAATTTTTTTTGAATATTCTTAATTTTAACAGTAAATATATATTCAAGGAATTTTTTATAATATATTTAATAATAATAAAATATGTGATTTTTAAAATTTAAAAGAAAAATATATTGTCTATGAAGATTTTAAGGAGTTATATGTAATTGACCTCCAAGAGCAAAGTCGATCACCCAAGAATAGGACCATATGGCTCTACACCATGTTCATCCAAGTTCGACTAAGAGGAATTTCTAACACCCAAATAATCACCAATTAAATAAAATTAAATGGCCAATTTTACTCCGGCCATTATGTTGACCTAGCCAAAATCATACAATTAAAAGTCAAAAGATTGTTGATAGATGATTTTGAATGATTATAATGAATGAATTTTTAAAAAAAGATTGATTAATTTTATGATTTTTGTTAAATTAGCATGATGATAAGGATAAAATTGATCAATTGAACTTGCTCAATGGAATTATTTGAGTATTATTCATTCCTCCTAGAATATTTGAGCTGACTATGTTCATCATGCCATGTGGCAAAATTCAAATCCCAATATATGAACTTCAATGACAAAATTGAATTTTTAAAAAATATATATTATAAAAAATGAATTAGATAATATAGAATTAAATTACGGTAAAAAAAATTTGAATCAACCAAAAACTAGTCATTGATTAAATTAAATTATGTACAAAACATTGAATCAGGTTAAAAAAAAGTTCAAATAAAATTTAGATCATTGTATTGTTTAAATTACTTTTAGAATTTTGGCCATCATAATCACCTTTTCAAATAGTTTTACTTCAAATGTCCCCAATTTTTCAAAAAATACTGCCAATATAAAACTATTGGAATATTATGTTCGCGGTACTTTTTGGAGCATTCGCAATACTCGGAATAAAATTATCTAAAAAGATGATTAGTGATGTTTTTTATGGTGTTTCTAATGGGCCATTGAAATTAATGTTAAAAATTTAACGCTTTTAAAATGTCACTAAAGAAAAATTTGTTTTGATGTTTTTTACAAAGTTTGAAAAAGTATAGATATTATTGAACTATTGGTGATGCTTTACAAAGTTTTGTCAATAATTATAATTTGATTGTCTGAATTATAAGTTTGGTCGATCGAATTTAACGGACAAAAACTCAAAATTTATTCTTTTTTCATCCAATTTCATTCAAAAACTCATAAACTCATAAACACAAAAAAAAACTCATAATTTATTCTTATTTTTAGATTCAAAAGCCACCATAAATTTTTTCAACAAAATGATGTTTCACTCTTATCAAAATTTTTATATCCATTACAGGAAAATTTTTATGTGTCATTTCTATTAATCTTTACTTCAAGAATAACTCCTATAGTAATATGCGGAGAATAGATGTCATTCTATTGACAGAAGTCACTAATCCTAGCATATGAGGTTTTATTTTTCTTAAAAAATATACACCACTAGAGAATCACTATAATACAAATACTAAACAAAAGTTAACATTATAATAAATTAATTTTTTTAAAAAAATTTGGTAGTATGAAAAAAATGATAGATTCAAATAGATTAGAATGAATGAGAGTATAGCTCTATTAAAGTTATTAGACACAAGTTTGCATCACAAAAATATATTAAACTTGGCATATTATTATGCAACAAAGAAGTAAAGAAACATGAATAATAAACAGACACCCTGTTAAGAATTACATTATAATTAAAACAAACTACATTCAAATTATTATATTCAAAGGGATTACATTTAAATTATTAAAAAGTGAAGCAAATGTTATTATAGAGATAATGATAATATGTGATTCTCCAACTTCTATCAACTTCAAAATTAAAATTAATTAAAAATCTTATGAATATAAAATTTGAACAAACTAAATTATATAATGGATGTAAATGAAGTAATACAAAGATAACTTCAAAGACCTACAAAAATTTCTCCAACCATATTAATGACAATAACTTTCAAATATTATGTAAATTACTTCATAGATAACACAAACAAATAATAATCCTCATACACAATTCAAAGAAGCAAAAAAATATATATATACAAATTTAAGTTCAAAATAAATTATCCAAATATGTCTTAAGAATTCATTTCTCCAATTTTTTCAAATCCATCCATTATTAAAAGTTTTTAAAAAAATGATAAAAATTGAGCTAAAAATTTCAAACACAACAAAAATTATTATTTTTTAACATTACAAATTCAAAATTTTAAATTTTAGATAAAAATTAACACATACTTAGTGGGATTGAGAGAAAGAGTATCTAAACTCATCGGAAAATAGTGATATCAAAAGAGTTCCATGAGAGAGCTAGCAACATTGAATAAAACAGACGAGTGAGCTTGTGGTGTCAAAAGAGACAAGTAAGACAAGAAGAAATCAAATCTAAATTTAATTGAGACTAAAGTTTAAATGGAAAAAAAAAATCAAATTTGAATTTAATTTAAGCGTTCCATCACTCGAATATACAAACAAGGATGAATTTGCTCTATCTACTATGTTTAGAAGTTTGGATCTAACAAAATAAATTTGGACGACTAAATATATCTGAATGGAAGTACTTTCAAAAGGGCCGAGTTTTGAACGCCGCCAAAACACTTTTTTTTAAGCGAGAATAACCAGCGCTGATTAGTTCATCGTTCGTTGCTATCAATATTTTTTGTTAATTATATCATGATCCACCCAACCCATAATCAACGTTAATGACATAGATCAGGAGCATCAAATGCTACACAGAATCCATGATTATTCAAAGACTGCCAAAACTTGTCGGTTACCTTAAACCAATGCAAACACTAACCACTCCCAATGTCTTCATGCTCTTCGACTTCATCGCAACACCGACAGCATCATCGTCATCATCTCACTTGCACCATGCACATGATTGATTTCCAGCAGCTCTTTGTTTTTTTTTTTTTTGCCAAATTGATCTTTCATTGCACAATGCTAAACACAAAGCAATCTCACCTTTTATTTTATTTACTCATACATCAAACTGAAGCACTGTCAAATACAAATGCAATTAATCCTAATCATTAAGAGTTAACAACAGCACAGTTTTTCCTAATCTGACCAGAAGTCCCAGTCTTCACCTCGATCCTCCCCATCTTCTCCATTGCCAATGCAAACTCACTGAAGAATGTCTGTAAAGGACCACCAACAAGCTCAACAATGGAGGTCGTGGTCCCATTGTTTGTGGTCAGAGCTGCGTCAGACTCGAACAGGCCTCTTCTCTTGAGCAGGAGTTTGTAGTATCCGAGATCAAATGTTCTGAAGCTCCCAGGATCCATCTCAACAATGGTTGTGTTGTCGTTAGGATTCTTGCATTTGTTCTTCTTCAGGTTCGCCGCGTACTCCGAGTCCAGCGCCGGGTCTTCGTCGTCTTTCCCGGTGAAGTTGTAGAGCCTGTTGCTGAAGGAGGAGCAGTGAGCAACTCCAATGGTGTGGGCGCCGGATAGTAGAACCAGATCAGTTAGATTGAGTCCTTTGTTAGCGAACGATGTCTGGAGCTGGCTGAAGTTGAAGGTAGGGGCCGGGATGTTGGAGTTGGCCTCGGAGGCGTTGGAGATGATGCCGTCCCGACGCCCAGTGGGAACCTGCCAGAACGGTCCTCCCTGATTCAATGGCAAGATCATGTTAGACAAGTCCATTGCAGAAAAAAAAAATCTGAGATTTGCTGGTAGGCGAGTCTCACTATGACTCCGACTGCATCTCTTGCAACCAGAGCAATAATATCAGCACAAGAAACAATACCGGGGCACTCGGCTTCGACGACGCTCTTCACACGATCGATGAAGTCGAAGCAGCGGAGAGTCAGGTTCGGCGTCGCTGCCTTCTCCGTCTGGTTGGTGCTTGTTGAATTGATCAGAACAGATGCATCACAGCCCTGTGAATAAAAAAAAAAAAAAAAAAAAAAAAGGGTGAACTGATGCATTGATTTCAGAAGAGAAAATATCAACAGAAGTAGCAAGGCATACCCTGACAAAGCAGTCATGGAAGTGCATTCTGAGGAGAGGAGCAGCAAGAGAAGGAGCATTCGAGATGTGCTCCTTGACAAAGTCCAGGATGAGCAGCTCTGCTTTTGGGCAGGTGCTGTTGTAAAACCCCCGTTGCAGATCAGCTTCAGCATAGGAGAAGAAGCACAACAGAGCAAAGATTGAAAAGCTTCTGATGATCAACATGTTAGTCTGCAAGCGAAGTATTCTCTCTGCAGTTCTATTAGGCACAAGGCAACGGTTATATAGACTGTTCAGAAGATTGCCATGTGATGATGCATCATTCTCTTTTATATTATTAGCATGAGCTGGGATGAAGATAGCTGTCTAAAGAACAAGGATGGTCACAGCTCAAATATGTGTCAAACTTAGCCAAAAAACAATCAATCCAGTGCTGTTGTAGCTTTAATTATTATAGACACAATGCGTTGTAACCCACATTAAATATTAGTATAGCGGTTGTTTTTTTTTTTTTCGTATACAAGACTTCATAAACTGTATATTTGTCATTCAAATACGAATGGTAAGCTGAAATCCAGTCATATGGCCCATCCAATCTGGAAGCTAGTCCAATTCAAAAGAGCTTTCGAACGAGCCTCCAAACCTTTCAAAGATCAATTGATTACGAAGAGTATTAGTACTTGGATTCTAGGCTTAATTTTGGTTTTCATTGGATCCGAGATTGAAGTTCTAAACCTAATACGCCAAGTCAGACAGAGAAAATAATTAGTTGGAATGCAGCATTAATTATCTAATATTGCACGAATTTTTTTTAACTTTTCCTAAAATCTTATAAATTTACAAAATTTAATTTTTAAAAATAATTTTTAATTAAAAAAATCTCGCCAAATAAACATTGAATTTTGAAATCCATCCTAAATTTTAAAAATCGTTCAAAACAAACACATCATTTAAAATCGAAGATTCTCTACACTTTAAAATAAATAATTTCTAAGGCAACAACTTGTCTTAAAATTTCATTAAAATTATTTAGGACGAATTTGATTTGAAACTAAAAAAATAAGATAATTTTATTTTTTCCAACACTTTTTTTAATTCAATCCCAATTAAATCGAGAATGAATAATTTGATTTTAAAAAAGCGAGATGATTCGAAATGAAACGCTCCCGTAATTTACTTTAACTTGAGTTGATCCTGGTGTAACTCTTGACTGCATCCACCGAGAACACTAGAGACGCAAGTGATTTCGACGGAAGAGATCGAGATCAAGCGCATTGCACGTGATTCAACACAAACTCGAAGAGAATCTCATGGTGATATACAAATCTAGCAACTGATAAGGCAGGAGGACAACGCGTCCCATGCAAAAAGCCATATCTCTTATTCGGATTTCTCGCTGATCAAGAGATATACTCCATTATTATTACCATTTATTTACCCAATATAATATAAATGCCACACATGAGAGAAATCACTCGGTGTGGTTCTCTTCTGATCTGTCGATCGGTTCTCCCTCCTTCAAATGATGCCCAACTGATCCATCCGCACCAGGTGAGAAAGATCATGCATAATTTTCTTCTTCATTCTTACCTTGTCATTTAATAAGTAAAACGTAATTTTTCTGCAAAAATATTTCTTGATCAAGAAAGACAGAAGGGAGCCATACATAATTAAGCCGATTTATGGGGGTTGCATGTAAATATTTGCGCTCCAATTGTTCCTCAAAATTCTCATGCAGAACCAGAAACCCTACAGGGCGGTAACTTCCCCACCATATCCGGATCAAAAGAGCCGCTCTGGCCTGCATCAGTTGCAACAAGATCAACATCATCAAAGCAAGAAGAGGAAGAAGATTTATCTCATTCAGAAATGGACGTGATCTTCGAGACAAGCAGAGGCAAGAGCTTCGTTCAGGAGATTGGCTTCTTCGACACCGTCCGGGAGATGAAGGAGAAGATCCACAAGTACCACGGAATCCCTGCCTCCCGCCAAACCCTCTCCTTCAACGGCCTTCCCATGTCCGACGACCGCGACACCGAGTTCTATGGCGTCCTCGAGGGCTCCCGCCTCCACCTTGCCATCGCCCCGGACCTCGACAACCCCTCCAAACACCAGATTTTCATCAACATCGCCTCCTCGAAGCGGAAAACCCTGGTAGAGCTCGACGCCGTCACTGACACGGTGGCCAAGATGAAGGAGCGGGTGCAGGAGATGGAGGGAATTCCGGCGAGCAGGTTCGGGCTGTTCGTCGGGGGGACGGAGATGCAGGATATGCAGAAGACGGTGGCGGACTACGGGATCAGTGATGGGTCGGAGTTGAATATGGTGATAAAGCCGTCAGGGGCGGCAACGGTGGCGACGACAGCGGGGAAGAAGGTTAAAGTGGTGGTTGTGAGCAAGTGCGGGACGAGGCGGATTCCAGTGGAGGTGAACCAGGCGGACAATGTGAGCGAGCTAAGGAAGGTGCTGCAGAGGATGCAGGGGGAGCTGCAGCTGCCGGTAGAGGGGTTCTTCTTCATCTACAGGCAGAATGTGATGGACGAGGACAGGACTTTCAGGTGGCACGATGTTAGGGCTAATGATGTTATTGAGATCTTCAATGGGAATGTCACTGATGGGTCTTAAATTTTTGGTCTCTAATGGTTTCTAATGGTTGTGATTGTAGTGTAGTAAGTATCAGTAGAGGAGTTGTTCTGTTGTTTCTGATGGGAGTAGGGGTGAACAGTGTTTTGCGGGATGAATTTCTGTGTCTTTCATATATCATAACTAGTTTTTAGAATTCTGTAAGTTCATGGATCAGAAATGAAGTTAGGGCATGAATTCGGTAGGATAAATGGCTAGAAAAATTAGAAAACAGTTATTGATGGCAAGAAGAAAATTGAATAGCAAATATACGAAACTACGTTCAGCCTTGCTGAAGGAAGCATAAAAAAATTATTTCACGAAGCAAAATATTAATTAATCAATTAATTAATTTCTCTTCTCTTCGGCTGAGCTTCAGTAAAATATGTACGAATACCAGTGAGACCATGCCCCCCCACTGCAGATTTTGGGGTATCTTCCATCGCACGGAGAAGCTTTCTAGCCAAAGCAAGTGCATATCCTAAAGATCAACTCAAGCCCTTGCAAAAAGACAAAAGTAGCGAAGCCTTTTCTCTTTGGGGGGTGCGAGTAGACCTCGGTATATATGTTATGGACCAACTTCGCGATTCTTTACAAGGAGTTCATTGGGTAACTGCAATTCAGTAGTACGTATTTGCCACTAACTTACGTTTAAGGCCCGGCCCGTTTTTAGGAACTAACTCAAATTTAGCCAAAATCATTTCTTCCCATTTTGCCCTAAAATTGACGTGGAAATCACAATTGACATAATCTCATTTTTTTAATTTCAGAAGGTCTAGAATATCACAGAATCCCCGTCAGCTCAACAAATACATAGCAAGCATACCACCAAAATAGAGCAGACGAAGGCAAAACCAACAGAACTACCGGGAACTTCACTTTACTCATAGAAATTAAAAACCACAATGCTGGCCAGCCATTATAAATGGTACCAGAGAGACGAGATACAGGTAGAAACACACTCCAGCCACATACGGCTGGCTCAAACCACACTGAGAAATACGCAGACCACGACGACCACACAATGCAGACCCAACCATCACGACCACTGGACCAGCAATGCCAACACGACGACTTCAATTGCCACCGCGTAGGCGGAGCACAAGGTGAAGGGTGGATTCCTTCTGAATGTTGTAGTCCGCCAGAGTGCGACCGTCCTCCAGCTGCTTACCAGCGAAGATAAGACGCTGCTGGTCCGGTGGGATACCCTCCTTGTCCTGGATCTTCGCCTTCACATTGTCAATAGTGTCCGACGACTCCACTTCCAGAGTGATAGTCTTCCCAGTCAGTGTCTTGACGAAGATCTGCATACCTCCACGGAGACGGAGGACAAGGTGGAGGGTCGACTCCTTCTGGATATTGTAGTCCGCCAAGGTGCGGCCATCCTCCAGCTGCTTGCCGGCGAAGATGAGACGCTGCTGATCTGGGGGGATTCCTTCCTTGTCCTGGATCTTAGCCTTGACGTTATCAATGGTATCCGAGCTCTCGACCTCCAAGGTGATAGTCTTACCGGTGAGGGTCTTCACGAAGATCTGCATGCCACCACGGAGACGGAGCACAAGGTGAAGGGTCGACTCCTTTTGGATGTTGTAGTCAGCCAGGGTGCGGCCATCTTCAAGCTGCTTTCCAGCGAAGATGAGACGCTGCTGGTCCGGTGGGATCCCCTCCTTGTCCTGGATCTTAGCCTTCACGTTGTCAATGGTATCCGAGCTCTCAACCTCCAAGGTGATGGTCTTGCCAGTGAGGGTCTTCACGAAAATCTGCATACCTCCCCTGAGTCTGAGCACCAGGTGGAGGGTCGACTCCTTCTGGATGTTGTAGTCGGCAAGAGTGCGGCCGTCCTCCAGCTGTTTGCCGGCGAAGATCAGCCTCTGCTGGTCCGGAGGGATGCCCTCCTTGTCCTGGATCTTAGCCTTCACGTTGTCAATGGTATCCGAGCTCTCAACCTCCAAGGTGATGGTCTTGCCAGTGAGGGTCTTCACGAAAATCTGCATGCCTCCCCTGAGCCTGAGCACCAGGTGGAGGGTCGACTCCTTCTGGATATTGTAGTCGGCAAGGGTGCGGCCGTCCTCCAGCTGCTTCCCGGCGAAGATCAGCCTCTGCTGGTCTGGTGGAATGCCCTCCTTGTCCTGGATCTTGGCCTTCACGTTGTCGATGGTGTCAGAGGACTCGACTTCGAGGGTAATCGTCTTGCCAGTAAGGGTCTTCACGAAAATCTGCATGCCTCCCCTGAGCCTAAGCACCAGGTGGAGGGTCGACTCCTTCTGGATATTATAGTCGGCAAGGGTGCGGCCGTCCTCCAGCTGCTTCCCGGCGAAGATCAGCCTCTGCTGGTCTGGTGGGATGCCCTCCTTGTCCTGTATCTTGGCCTTCACGTTGTCGATGGTGTCAGAAGACTCCACCTCAAGGGTGATAGTCTTGCCGGTGAGGGTCTTCACGAAGATCTGCATCCCACCACGGAGACGGAGGACGAGGTGGAGGGTGGACTCCTTCTGGATGTTGTAGTCGGCGAGAGTGCGTCCGTCCTCAAGCTGCTTCCCGGCGAAGATCAACCGTTGCTGATCCGGCGGGATCCCCTCCTTGTCCTGAATTTTAGCCTTGACGTTGTCAATCGTGTCCGAAGACTCGACCTCGAGGGTGATGGTCTTGCCGGTGAGAGTCTTGACGAAGATCTGCATCTGTAAATCCAGGAATTAGAGATCAATCACCATAGATCCAAAAAAAAAAAAAATAAAGAAAAGAAAAGATCGTCAATCAACGAAAAACTAGAAAGCTAGCGAACTAGATGAACAATCAGATCTACGAAAGTAAGAACATAGATCGAGGATTACAAAACAGCAGAACGATACGATCTGCAATCAAACGACAAAATAGTTTTAAAAAATTAGAGAAAAACACCAGAATACCTAGCGATAGAGACCAATCAGATCTAGAAAAGATAAGCGCCAGATAGACGATAATAGAACAACAGCATCCACAAAACATAAAAAAATGGAAAACAATGAGATTCAGAAGAACCAGATTTGAAGATTATGTTCCAGGTTAAGTACAAAAACAACAAATCAGTAAACTAGAAGAGAGAAACTGGATCTAGATCAACGAACCGATGTAGAACCATGATTTTTCTCCCAGATCTCGCCTAAAAACAGGAAAAAACCAAAGAAAACAACGATATCGAACGCAAGAGATAAACAAATCGAAGAATTACACGAGATCAACGAGAAGGGACGAGATCGAAACGAACCTTGCGATCGCTTAGGGAACACTTGTTGTCAATCCACAGAGAGAGCCGAAGATAAATCGATGCAAAATTGAAAATGGAGGAGGGCTCAATTTATAGGCAAATTTGACCGACTCTCGTCACGCGGTGGGGTTACGGGTTCAATTGACCAGCCAATAACACGATGCCACGTTTAAAATCGGGGGCCAGAGGCGTCAGGCGCGTGGAAGAGGTCAGAGCCGGTGGGCGGTAATCCTTTCGTGAGGTTCCGGGAAAGAAGCGGTTCTTGTTTTCGCGAGGTGGGTAGGTTGCCGTTACTTTTAACGGCGTTAAGATTCTTTATCGGTTGTTGTCGTGAAGTTCCTGGATTTTTCGAGAGGCTTGCCGAGCTGGGCCCAGAGAAGGCCCGGCCCAAAAGCCCATTCAAATTATTTTGTTTGATGACTAATTATGTGGCAACCGGGTGCACTTGGAGTAATGAATTGTAATTTGCTTAAATTATCTATTTCGTAACAAATGCGTTCGTATAGAATAAAACATAGGCCTAATTTTAAAAATAAATTTTTAATATTTTATGAAAATAAGATAAGTTCGGAGAATATTTTTATGAAAATTTGGGGTATAAGATAAGAAATGCATTCAATCATTGCGGTTGGGTTGCCGGCAGGAAAATGTGCAGAAATAATAATATTGATTAGGATAATTTTCATCGAAGATGGAGTTCATTTTAGGAATAAAAATATATATATAGTATTTACGTTGACTATGTATGCTCCTTCTTATAAGATAAGACTTGGATGTTCGTTTAGCTTAACCTTGATTGTTATCTGCATTGAGAAGATGATTAGTGGACTGAACTTCTTAATTGGGCCTAGGGATGAATAATCGGTTTACTTCTAAAGTTTGATGAGCATTGTACTAATTTGATTATCCGAAAAAAATATTAAAAAAACTTAATTAATAATGAATCTTCTTTTAGAGATTATTTTCTTAATATTTTAGTTTAATCTTTAAATACAATTTTATATTGACTTCAAATTCATGAAAGATACCTTGATCAACGAATTTTATTTTGTTTTTTTATATACCTCGATCAATAAAATTTTGAGACTCAATTCACCTTTCAATTAACTTATTAATCTGCTTTAATTAAACTAGCCACTAGTGTTTTTTCAGATTGGGCCATGGCCCATGACCCGACGAGGTCAAAAAAAAAGGGGCACGTGAGCCAGAAATCACGTGCGAGGCACGCGTCAAAGCCGTGCTCGCCATCGACTTGCGAGCACCTGACAACACCGGCCGTTCGGAGCTAGCGCTCCCTGTTGTATGCACAACGAAAAATTCACGAATCACTTTATTCTCAAATAACAAAAAAAAATATAAGATAAAAGAAAATAACATGAAAAAACACAGCGATATATGTGATTCATAAAAAATCGGGCTACAGGGAAATGAGATATCCACTATTAAAATATTTTATAAGAGTTTACAAGAAAGACTGTATTCTTTTTTACTCAACTAAACTCTTTCATCAAGTTTCGGTAACACCTCTACTTTCAGAAAAAATCTCAAAGAGAATACCACGAGATACCACCGAGAAATACTAGAAAGACCAACATACGAGAGCTGACACTCTCTCTTTCTCTTCTCTCTATTCTCTCTATTCCTCTCTTTCTATTTCTCTCTAGTTCAACATCAACACTACCCCATTAAGCCTTATATATTACTAAAATATTTATAGGTTTTTATTGAGTCTGAGTTTTACTCTAATTATAACTCCTAATATTACAAATCAATCATAAATTTGAATCCAACTTTGGATTCCTACTTTAACTTAAACTTTAATCTAAGTTTGAGATACCCAAACTTTAACAATCTCCACCTTGACTTGAACTCGGGCATGTCATCATCATGAAACTTCAACCATCATCTTTCATTTAGCCCCTCCCCCTGGACTCCTAGCTTATTTAGCTAATCACTAGCCATGATTCCCGTACTTCGGTCATCGGTTTGTCTCAAAATATGGTCGCTACTAAGCTATGAGCTCCATCGAATCCATACACAGTTGTCTCATTTCATCAACTACCCTCTCATCAAACCATGTCTGCAACCCGCTTGCATGTCTACTCTTGCGCGATGCTCGCGTAAGACCTCCTCTACCATCACACTGCGCAATTATGATGTGTACCTACCATCACACAACCTACAAGCAACTTTCCATCACTATCGCACAACCTTAATCATCTCACGCCCTCGGTATATCCCTCTCTCTGCTGTAGGACCAACCTCAATTACAGTTGTGTTGCTTCCCAACTCATGGACCTGAGTTTCACCTTCTGCGTACGTATGCGTTTTATTCTCGCACTCATGGGCCTTCATCTCCCAGTTGCTTAGTCATACTGAGTCCTAATTGATACTCCCTGCTGCACCTCATCAAAGGTCACCTGCCACTGATCTGAGCTACTGTCGCCATTGACTGAGAGTTTTACATAGCCCTTTGTCGGCCTCTCCTACTTCGGTCAACCCATGCCCTGCGTGGCCCTTTGCCAGCATGCTCTCTCGCTCTCTCCTGCGAGTATCGCTGGTCTGTTCCTGCGCCTCACCTGACCTTCATTTTTTTTTTGCCATAAGGCAAAATTTATATTACCGTCAAATTTTTCCACTTCGAATAAAGACTTTAACCATCTTACTTGTTTACTTCTAAACTTTAATACCAATTATTAGGATTCGTAACGGAAAGTTTACGAATCACCTTATTTTCAAACAACATAAGAAACGAGAAGTAATGTAAGATAAAAGAAAATAACAAGACAAGACACAATGATATACGTAGTTCACCCAAAATCGGATTACGTTCAAAGAAGGAATGAGAGATTCATTATCAAGAGATCCATTACGTACAAGAGTCTATAAGAAAAACTGTATTATTTTTTATTCAACTAAACTCTTTCATCAAATTTCAGTAATATCTCTACCTAGAAAAAATCTCCAAAAAAACATTATGAAATACTACCGAAAAAACTCAAATACGAGAGCCTTGTTGGGGAGCCGCAAGAGTGTCAAAACAGATCCATATAATGAATCGGACACCAAACCATCCCAAAAGCTCAAGCTCATGGGATATGTGTCTTTTTCACTATATCTATTGGACTCTATTTATCCAATATCTGATGTGGGACTAATTCATCACACATGACATTATAACAATCTCCCCTTTCAGATGTGATTTAACCACATCAATTTAACACTTTTAATCAAAAACTCTTTTATTCAATCATGCGACTCATGTCCTCGCATCGGCCTTTGATGCCCGCACCTTTGTCGGTCTTGCGCTTGCACCCTCGCACCAGCCTCTGGCACCTGCACACGCGCCCTCTCTTCGACTTCACGATGGCCTCGCGCTAGTGCTCGAGCCCTTGGGCTAGCTCCCGCACTCTTTCACCGATCATTATCATAAGACTAACATGTGATTTAATTCAATTGTATTTTCACGATAATTTTGGTTTTAAGAATTTACACAACTTCCGACACTTTCTCTCTTTCTGTTTTTTATATTTTCTCTATTTTTCTCTAATTTAACTTCAACATTGCTGCACTAAATCGTATGTATTAGTAAAATATTTATAGGTCTTTATTGAATCTAAATTTTATTTTAATTATAATTTCTAATATTAAAAATGAATGTTAATTTTTATTTTTTTTAACTCAAATTCTAATATGCAAAACTCAACGATCGGCGCCTATCCGCCGCCGGTGACTCGTCTTCGTGCTTCTTGGCTTCTTCTTCTTCCTCTATTGTTTCACCGATTTTCTTTGGATTCATCTGATTTCCCCAAAATTTGGATTTTTATCTCTCCCAAAATCGAATTTTTCCTTGCTTTCAGGATTCAATCCAAATCCAAAGTCCTCTTCTTTTAACCAATTGGGAAAGCCGTCTTTTTCTTGTCCTTGAATAATGTGAGAAAAGTTTCGATTTTTGGTATCAGATAAGCATTGCTGCGTCGAAGTTTGAAGCGCTGTGGATTTCATGTTTTCTTTTTGCAAGAAGTTTTATCTTTTATTTTATTTTAGTTTTGTGATTGATGCTTGTAGATTTAATTCTATCACAACAGAACCTTTAGCCTTTTCAACTTGGTGCAGATTTTATGGCATTGAAGGAGAATTCAAGAGTATCTCTTCAAGGAGTGTGGCTACTCCATTGTGCATTATAGATTTTATGGTGATCAAATAGTTTGGAACAAACTTCGGCCTATGATTCTTAAAAGAATAAGAAATAGGGCAAAAGACTATCTTGGGAAGATGATGTGCTGAAGGCCAGAGAGCTTCCGATAGAAGGTCTTTCTGCTCTTTTCAAAGCTATTCCTGTTAAATCATGCAAGTAAGTTTGTAATGTATTATGTTTGTTTATGCATATAGATATCCTAAATAAATCATATTGTGCACTATACTTCAAGCTGTGATCCGAAAAATTAAAAGCAATTTGACATGAAATCATGTTGTAATGCGGAAGTATTGGAAGAGGAATTACATAGTGATACTTGCATTGTTACATCATAGACTAACCATCCCTTTTTGTCGTTGGTTTAACTTTTTAAAGATACGTCAGTTGCAGGCAACCTGTTGGTACTCTCTGATTTAGCATAAAGTTGATGAAAATGGTATGCATTATGTGTTATTATATGCGAAGGGGCAGAATAACTGTTATTTCAGATTGCATATCAGATTCATGATAACATGAGGTTGTTATTTTGATATTTTCCTAGCATACGACTGCAGAGCACTGAAACAGTGAAAGTAAATCAATTTTATAGCTAGTTTTGTGTTGCGAGAGAAAGGCCTTAATGTGAAATACAAATGGGCGGGCATAACTTTCTAAATAACTTTCCTAAGCATTCATGCATGTTGCATTACCAGTTTGGCTAACTTCTTGAATACTGAACATGTTCCAAGTGTGTCTTCTACCAAATTTGCCTAGAGTATATTGATCCTGGATAAAACTTTTGGTTATGTTTCTGAATTTCATACAAGCTATTGTGCACATTATGTAGAAAATTTGTTGTGTTGTCAGATCTGTGGTCCAGAATCATTAAAAGATTTGGATCCGACGCTTGAATGATGAAATATGAATCACACACTGCATATGCTGCATTGGATTCTTACGTATCAATTTGAAATTTTCAGTAATTATTTGTTTTTGACATAGCTTTCCTTAAATTCGTTTTTTAAATAGTTGTGTGTTAAATGGGTTCATTAGATGATTATGCTTGTGATTAGATGAATTAAATTAACTCCATTACCATTTTATTAAGATAGATAAAACTTTCTGAGCCAAAGCTATATTGTTTCGTGGCTTTATGCTCTATAATTTTTTTCTGCATCTATGAATGAAATAAACTAATGTCACCATCATGATCCTTGGGAAAAAGTTGACTCGATTTTCAATGGATTGTCTTGATACTGTTTAGCACAGGATGGAAGTGAAGACGTGATTCTAATGACGCAAGGTCATATGGTATTTTTGTGCATTACCACTTGGTGTCTCCCCCTGAAAAGGACAATCTGAAGCATGCATATGCAGTGTTTTTCTTTTTCCGGTTGTTGGCTAAAGGGATACGGGGAATTCTACATCATATTTAGAATCTTTTTTTCTACCCATTGACTTAATAAATCAAGAGGCAGAAGGACATGTGTCTTTTTAAGTCGCCCATACTTTCAATTTTTGTGATTGTTCCTGCATTATTGTATTCCAAAAGTTCAGATATTGCCATGATATCCTAAATTTCCTTCAAGACAACACCTTCAAAGTTCCATGCCAAGTGTGATATCTGAGGTTCTGATTTCCTGCTTGTATCCAAGCATGCACGACCATGAGCTATCTTGATGAGCTATCTTGATATATCCAACTAATGAATGTCAATAATGTAAATTTTCCAAAATATAGATAGTAGGACGAACTGCCCATGGTTCAATCTAAGGGGTTTTAATACCCTTCAACCATATAGTTTCTGTTTCCGAAATCTTTTTCAAAACCTGAAGGGGATTCTAAGTTCAGAAAATAAAGAATCACGCCTAAAATGCTTCCTGGTACTTATTATATGTAAAAGGTTGGGTTAGGTTGATGCACCATTTTGCAAGATGCGTTAACCCTTTCGCTCATATTTTTTTTCCATTTTTCTTGTTTATCTTTCCCAATTCCATCTCATCACATCTCTGTTATCTTTCACAGCCTTAGTTATCACACTCTTGTTTCATCTTCACTCTTCACTGGTTGTAGAGCTTTTCGTGTTAGAAAGACCAGAATCTCCTTTTTGAACGTAGCTCCAGAGGGCTTTTCATTGAAGTGGTAACAGTTGATCTGTTTTTTCATCCCCAAAAATCACAAATTAAATTTCTAAAGTCCTCTCCTCTCTCATGGCCCTTTAACTGATATCCATGGATATCCTGTTTCGGCATCCAAATAACCCCAGAGTGCACCACCTTTATATTTGTAATATCAACCGATAACAAAATTGAACACTTTGAATATCCTAAGAACAGACTTGTTCTTTCTTTCTTTTCAATGGAAAATATAAAGCATCTTATTTTGCTCTCATTTTATTTGTATGTCATATTAAATATTTAGTATCCACTTTGAACTGTCCATTCTAATAATTGGATGATGTTACGGATTTTGTCGGGATGTTTATATTGGCAACACTGGACGTCAAATTAAGACTTGTTATGGTTTCAAGCATGTCATCAAAAACCAGGTGCATCAATTCATCAATAGCAGCTTGAGTGAAATCCTTGTCCCAGTGGAGTCGTTTCACCTCCGAAGCATGTTTGAGGACATCAATAAACATGACCAAAGATTTGACTTTGATTGTGTTCCAGCTGTTCTTGAACTATGCTATCAAGCGGGAGCCAAAATCCCGGATAGATATCTACTTGCCTCAAGTTCAGGTGATAGCAACAAAGGTGATAAATCTGCTGCCACACTTTTGTCATCAGAAGAGATTGGTTTAGTGGTGCAGAGAACATTGGATGATCGGGAAAGCTTCAGGCTAGTAAGTGCAGAAGCGGCCGCTGGTCAGCAAGTATTGTCCAGCAGTTCATGTTGGGGCCTTCTGGACACATGGCCCGGTTATGTGGGGTGCTCAAGCATGAGAGCTGGCGGGGAATTCATATGTGGAAGAAAGCTGTGGCAGAAGATATGGTTCCCCAAAGTTAGTGTGGCATCAGCGGCACCATGATCCTCCGGTGCTCTCAGATGACAGTCGGGTTTCTAATGGGCATGCACCCAAATGATAATCTGCAAGAGGTAAATTAAATCTAATAAAAATATAATAAGTTTTATTTATTCAAAATTTAAAAGCACTTCAAATATAAGCCGATATTTTAAATTCTACTTTAATTTGTAAAACAATTAAATTAAATAAAAATGATTAATTTATAATTATATATAACGCAATTTTTTAATTAATATTAAATTGGATATCCAATTAATTAAATATAAGATAAAATGAGAAGTACCAAAAGCATAAATCGATTTTTGTAATTCAGTGATCAGGAGGATTTAAATATTTTACTATAGTTAAAAACTTTTAAGAGGGTGAATTTTGCTCTGCAACTATGAAAATAGTTTTCATTATTAAGAAAAAAATAATTTTGCTCTACACCTCAAGCATTGATTTAGTGGTTATATTAATTTTTTTTTATGTGAGAGGTTATATTTTCAAATCTTACTTAAAATAAAGTTTTAATGATAAATTTCAGTTACTTAAAAAAAAAATTCATCTTTAATTATTTCTGATAAGTTTGTTTGATTGAACTCACAATGGAACTATTCAATGGACGAAAAAAATTAGTTAAGTTATTCTCATGTGTTTGACCGATCAAAGTTAACGGTTCGAGCAATTAAATTTTTTGAATTCGAAAATTGAACTTAGAATTTGAATGATCAGATTTTTATAGAATTAAAACATTTTTTTTTTAGGTTAATAGATTCGAGCATTCGAACTAATCAGTTAGGATGGTTGAAGTTGACGAAAATTTAAATCAAAGTTTATTTGTAAATTTTAATTAAATAATTATTTGGTACGATATTAAATTAATTTGAACAGATAAAAAATAAGTTAATGAGAGTATTTTCAAGTTAATTAAGGTGACAAATGAAGAGATCTAATAACTTAACAATTAAATTATTGACTCACTCAATAAAAAAGTGAAAAGTTAAGTTTAGTTTATTGAAGTTGATATCGCATCTCGAGTCTTTTTGAGCTCCCGATTTGATCACGATATCTTAATTTTGAATTATTATTATCTTATTATGTTCAAGTCATTATATTTAGATGTTATTTTGAGATTCAATCTCCGGTAAGATTGGATAAATATTACTAATTTTGAAACTTATTATAAATTAAACAAAAAATGTTAAATTTTAAATTGACAATTATCAAAATTCAAGGGAGGAACATAAACTCCGTGGTTTGACACAAATTTGGCGTATGTGGCAGTTGTCTGGCCAACTGCTAGAAATGTGGGGGTGTTTGAGATAGGAACAATGTCGGATACAAGAGAAGTCAGGCGTGGGGGTGTGTCCTTAGCTCCGCTAAAACAAAGACAAGGTTTTGAATTTGCTGGCATCGGTGATCTCATCGAAGGAGAGTAGATCATTTCCGCGCACCGTTTGATTCGATATTATTTTTATAAATAAATTATTATTTTTTTATTAAAATTAATTTTATAATAATTTTAAATTTGAAAAATTATTTAATTTTTTATAATAATTTAATTTAATAATAATGTAAAATAAATAATTTAAAGTTAAATTTTATATATAAAAAAAATTTAAAAAAAAAATACTGATTCCAAACTGAGTTGTTTACTTAAGGAGGAGAGGCTGATTGATGCAAATCTTCCGGAGTCTTTCCAGTTAACTTTTCCCGAAGGGTTAATTATCCATTCAGAAAGCCTGATCATTTTGTTCGCATGAGAATTTACCGGGGGGGGGGCAGATATGAATACTTCACTAGACTTGTGTTTGTTTCATTGAGCTGCCCTGTGATGAACAAATACTGGATTTTAAAATTTAGAATTTAAAAATAATTTAAAACGAAGATTTCATTTGAATATGAAATCCATGCACTTAGAAAGTTTGGCACCCTTTATAAAATCAATATTTTTTTATCAAAATTAATTTTATAATAATTTAATATTTAAAATATTATTTAATTTTTTACAATAATTTAATTTAATAACAGTGTAAAATAAATAATATTAATTTTATAAAAAAAAAATTATGAAACTAGCTCATCAGAATTCCCAGTCAAACGGTTTGAAACTCCAAAAAAATTTGAAGTCCAAAAAAATTAGGGTTGCAGATTTCATCTATTTAGTTATCGAACCAAATCTAATAGCAAAAATCAAAGCCAATCGATTAGCGCTCAAAATCGAATGGGACCAAATGCTTTAGCTCGATTCGATTTTAATTGACAATAAAAAAAATCTGGAGCGGAATTCTAATTTCATGGCGAGTGAAAATTCTGGCTCAAAGGTTCAAAGTGGACTTTCGCCCAGTGGTTCGAGAAGTCTAAAAATTGTGAATTTCGGTCTCATGATGACCAAAACGAACTTTCGCTCGACGGTTGGAAAACTAGCTTGGTTTATTTACCCATATAATATAAGCGTGTGTGTGTATATATATATTGATTCAATTCAGTTTAAAATTGCAAACCGAGAATTGACTAGTTTAAACAAAATCAGTTATCAAAATCACGATCAGAATTAAAATTAGTGAACTATTTTTATAAACTAATATTTTTTTATCAAAATTAAAGTTACAATAATTTAAAATTTAAAAAATTATTTAATTTTTTATAATAATTTAATTTAATAATAATATAAAAATAAGTAATATTAATTTTATAAAAAAAAATTATAAATCCTAAATAAAACGAGCAACCCTTTACTGAAGACGATGGCATCAAGCACACCAAGGATATTAACACTGTAGCCAAGTGAAATTTCATCTTTTGCATCGCTGCCTAAGACTAAATTGCTTATTTGTAACAGCAGGGCGTGCAGATTTATTCTTTGATTGTTACCTTGTTTGCCAAGGTCGATCAAACATGCCAGGAGATGGTTCTATTCACTTGAAGATTCTCAGCCATGGTTCTCAATTGAAATGAAGAAATGGAGAAGTTTTTTTGGCAGGGAATGGTAGCAAAATGTAAAGAACACAAGGTGTAAGTGCATCTTCGAAGAATTTGAAAAGCTTTCATAAAACAAAACATTGTCTAACTAGAATTCTAGGAAGAATACCCAATTAACAAGCTAGGCATCATCTCAATGCTCCAAGCAAAGCATACCTTTGATTCCAAGGACCCAAGATCCCAAGAATTCAAGAAAGCAATGGAAACAATCCATGCAACAGCATGTAAAGGTCCATGAGGTAGTTTCTATATATATTCCACAAGGTCTCATTTCATTTCAAGCTCCAACCTTTTTTCTGTCTACAAAGGTTTCGATAATTTTTCTCTTATGGAGAAGCATCAAGGCTTGGTGTTCTTGTGTTTTCTCTTTCTAATATCAGTGGCTGCTGGGTTTGAGTTTAGAGTAGGAGGACCAATGGGGTGGACTGTGCCCACTGACCCAAATGCCATGTCTTACAACCAATGGGCTCAGAAGAGCCGCTTCCATGTTGGAGACACACTCTGTAAGTTCATTATTTTGAACCTCCTTAATCAAACTATCGATTAAAATCAAATGACCGCAACAATATATTCTACCCAGATGCTCTAACAGTGCTTCCATTGCCATTCCAGTGTTTGTGTACCCTCCTTACAAAGACTCAGTTCTGCAAGTGAATGAAGAAGCCTACAACACCTGCAAAACTTCATCCTACATCAACAGCTTCAACGAGGGCAACACAGTGGTCACATTAGATCGGTCAGGTTCGTTCTACTTTATCAGCGGAGTGGAAGCCAACTGCTTGAAGAACGAATCTCTGGTGATTGTCGTCATGGCAGAGCGGAGCAAGTCCCATGCAGTGCTGGCACAACTGGTGCCTTCTCCTGTTGAAGGGAACCTGACTTCCCCTCCACCTCCTTTGCTAGGGAATCTGACGTCTCCTCCTCCTCCTGCCGAAGGAGAAGTGGCCCCTCCACCACCTTCACTAGGGAATCTAACTTCCCCTCCGCCACCTTCACTAGGGACACTGGCTTCCCCTCCACCTCCTGCAGGCTCCATAGAAGCTGCACCCACAGCAACTCCAACTCCAAGTGAGGCTTCTTCAAGTGTGATTAGTGTCATTGGAAAAGTTGGAGCTCTGCTTGGTGCTCTACTTGTTCTGTAAAGTCTTGAAAGTGAGGAGTGTGGGAGTTACAAATAAGTTTTACAATTTTTTTCTTTTCTTTTTTTTTTTTTTTGGGTGAGGGGAGTATCGAGTTGACAGCAGAAGAGAATAAGGTGTTTTTTATTGACGTTCATGTTTCCTGTCTTTACTGAAATTGTACATTCAACAAAGATAAAATTGCATGTTTTTATCGGCCATGTCAAGCTTGCAGATTCAAATCCCTCGTTGGATAGAGACATTATGAAACTTCATCTCTATAGTGTAGGAAATTATTGGTTCTTTTTGCAGACTAATTCGTTCTTCATCTTTCTAACCGCAAAACATTAATACTCAAACTCGCAAAGTTTTCATTTATCTATTTTACAAGAATCTCTCCAAATATGATTCTCATTGAAAATTGAACTACTCCATTTATAACCTGTCCACCAACTCCATCACAATTAATCCTCCATTATAATCTCTCCATTTATTTTACCTTCGTTTGGCAATGAGTTTCGAGAGCGGTTAGGGGGAGATTACCAAGTTTTTTCTGCCAATGGACCTTAAAACTCAGGTTTAAAAAAAAAGTTCTCCCAAAATTTTCCATCAGAGTTAAACTTAATCAGAATTTGGACTAAAACTCGGATTAAACTTAATCAATAATAACCCGATTTCTCATCCTTCCATCCAAACACAGCCTTTATTCCTACATTATTTTACACAAGGAAAAAAAGGCAAAAAGGGGAAAAAAAGACCAAACGTAGATTCTAGGTTGCGTCTCCGACCCAAAAGCAGCAACCCACGAAGCTCCCATGCAGCTTCCTCTCCATTCAAATTCCCACGTAAACCCCATTCCGATTCCATGCACTTCTTTGCATCTCTCTCTCTCTCTCTCTCTACACATCCATAAATAAAATACGCCACCACCACCTTTCTATCCATGGCTTCCTCCATCACCCTTGCCAAGCCATCCAGATGGTTCTGCAAGAAACGAACCAAGGCGCCAAGCGCAGCCTCCGGTGATGCCCAAACTCAACACTACCTTGACTCCTTCCGCCGCTTCGACACCAACGGAGATGGCAGAATCTCTGTCGAGGAGCTCAGGTCCTTCCTCGCTTGCTCCGGCGAGGAGATCTCATTGGAGGCAGCGGAGGGGGCAGTGATGGACTTTGACTCCAACGGCGACGGGTTATTGGACTACGGGGACTTTGTCAGGCTGGTGAATGGCGGCGGCGGAGGAGGAGACGAGGATTTGAGGATGGCATTTGAGATGTTTGAGGGTGGCGGGAGGATCACCGCCGGCGGGCTGCAGAGCGCGCTGAGAAGGATGGGGGAGGCCAGGTCGGAGCAGGACTGCAAGGCGATGATTGGGGCTTTCGATCTCAACGGCGATGGCGTGCTTGACTACAATGAGTTTTGCAGGATGATGAGCTGATGAGATGAAGCGTGGCTGGTTGACGGTGAAGTAGTAGGATTGCATGTGAATATATTTTACTTCTAATAAGTTTATGAAAATAATTTTATTTTCAAAAAAAAGTTTATGAAAAATGAGAAAAAAATAAAGGTTAAAATGGTTTCGATCAGCAATCTTTGAAATTTAGCTTTTGATTCTGGATAGAAGCCGAAATCGATTACTTGTGGCAAATCATTAGGTTCAAATTTTGATCTCGAATCCTCTTTTAATTTTTTTTCCTTTTTTAATTTTGGTTTTTTGACAAATTATAGCAAGTGGTTTGATCACGGAGTGGATCATTTGGCGAAGATAATTGTTATATTCAAGGTTTTATGGTGCGGTTTCGATTTCGATTTCGATTTCGGTTTCGGGATCCTGTAAAATCGATACGTTTCGGTCATTTTGGCTTTAATTTCGGCCGTTTCAGTTT
Organism: Trichopus zeylanicus subsp. travancoricus; assembly: GCA_005019695.1. Classification (NCBI taxonomy): domain Eukaryota; kingdom Viridiplantae; phylum Streptophyta; class Magnoliopsida; order Dioscoreales; family Dioscoreaceae; genus Trichopus; species Trichopus zeylanicus. Next base: position 81,623 of record RXID01010980.1, on the reverse strand, counting down.
CGGCCGAAAGATTTTTTTAAATTATTAATTGAATGTTGACCAGAGTTTGACTATATTTTGACTGTATTTTGACTTCAAATTAAAAATACGATAAAATATTGAAAAAATTTTGAAAAAATTTGAAAAATTAGGAATGAATTTATACTTAATTTTACCATAATATTAAATATTATTTTAGTTAATTAATATTAATTTTGATAGTTAGTCACTGATATAGTCTACTTTTAATATATATTAGTGTATTAAAAAAATATAAAAAATAATATGAATATGATTAAAAGTTAAAAATTACATAAGCACATTTAACTTTTCATTAAAATGTACTTCACACATACATAATTTATAAATTCTAAGATAATACAACTAATCATCATATTCATCATTAGTTGAGTTTGGAACATCTGAGTATGGAATTACAAATTCAGTACCTGGATGATCCGGACAAGCATTTGTAGGCATATGAACCAGAACAACTAGCTCTGCGCGATCTCGTGACAACGGTTCTGAAGTATAATCATACATCGAAGGTTCAAAATGAAAATGATAACCATATTGATTGACAACACATAGTTAACCACTGTTTTTATATATTACTATATAAAAAAATATATGAGAAATAATATGAATATGATTAAAAAAATAAAAATTAACATAAGCAAATTTAACTTATTATTAAAATATAATTGATATATACATAATTTATTAAATATAATGTAATACAACTAATCATCATCATCATCAGTTGAGTTTAAAACATCTAGATGTGAAATTATTAATTCAGTACTTGAATGATCCATATGAACATTTATAGACATACGAGAACAACTAACTCTTCGCAATCTCGTGACAGCGATTCACATGGGGGTAGACCGACAAAAATTTTTTTTGCCTTTACTTTCGGTAGAATGATCATGCACGCATGCACGTGAATAAAAAAAATCAACGTGTTTCGATCAAAATCATTTTTCATTTCAGTTTTAACCAAAATATTTTTTTTATTAATTATATTTTGACTAAAATTTAACTTTATTTCAATTATTTTTTAATTTCAAATTAAAAAATTATAATATGTTTAAAAATTTTAAACAATAATGAATAATTACGTGAATAATATTATGTACATAAACAGTATCTGACAGAAACCGATAAGGACGTCGAAATCAAATTGGCGATAGCGCTAGCTCCAGTGTAAAGCCGGTCTTAGCTTGCGAGAGTACGAGTCAGGTCGGTGAGGGCGCGAGATATGCAAGGAAACTGCAACAGACTAGTAAGTGCGTAGGGTCCTTGGGCTTGGACACGAACCCGGCACGAGATCCCCCCAACCCCCCCCAAAAAAACCAAAAAACCAAAAACCCCCTCAAGCGCTAGCCCCGCGAGCTCTCCCCTGCGCGCGTGAGCTCGACGAGCTCCCGCCCGTCCACGCGCACGAGCCCGACGAGCTCCCGCCCGCCCGCGCTAGAGCCCGGCGAGCTCCTGCCCGCGCGCGCGAGCCTGCGGCGAGCTCCCGCTCCAGCGTGCTCAAGCCCGCATGCGCGCTCACCCGACGAGCTCCCACCTACGCTCATCGGTGAAAATGAACCGTAATAAATAATAAACCCTAATCGAAACCTAAAGTAGGATTTCGGTTCGGGACTGACCGAAACCGAGCCATTTCAGCCGAAACGTAAAACCATGATTATATTTCAAGATAACAAAATTATTTGAAGCAAACTATCAACGTTCATAATTTCTCGAGCTGAAATGGACATTAAATCAAATGGACTGGTCCTGCCAAAATTAGAGCCTTTCGAATTTGGAAGGCAAAGTTGGGTATGAAAATCACATAAGTAATGATGACAATTAAAAATCAATTATTATAATTGTCAATTATTATACGAGTTAATTGCATTTAACTTCTTAAAATTTAAATGAATTGTATGTCTCTCCCTCAAAATTAAAGAATTGCAATTTCTTATATGTTACAAAAACCTTTTTGGCATTTATTTAACATTAAATTAAAAAATATTGGGAGAATGTTTCGTTTTACATCATTGAGATATGAAACGAAAATATATTTGCATCATTAAAAGCGATATAATTTTCTGTGAAAACATAATTTTTTGAAGTTATTTGCAATTACGATATTTTTATAAATAATTTTTTGTAATTATAATTTTGGGATTTTACATATAATCCCTCAAAATTTATTCTATTTACAAGTAACCTCAAGATTTTAGGATTTACATATAACCCCTTGAATCTAATTTAATTTAAATTTTGACATAAAATTTCTCTTTCATCTTTTGTAAATTTTCATTTAAACCCACAAAATTTTTTATTTTATTTGTTTATAAAATCCTTTTCATTAACTTCTCATTCTTCTCTCTTTCTCCCAAATTTTTTATTTTTTATAAATAAACACTCCATAAAATTTCAAATTACAAATTTAACATTTATATATTTACAAATATGTCTCTTGAAATTTTTATTTATAAATAAATTCAAATTCTATCATTTTTCAAATAAAATTTTATGCCTACAAGGTTTAAAACCTTATGAAGAGTTGATTTTTATAAATAAACTCTCCATAAAATTTTAAATTATAATTTCAATATTTGTACTTTTACAAATAGGCCACTTCAAGATTTTTATTTATAAATGAGTCCAAATTTTATCATTTTTAAAATAAAATTTTATCAAAAGGACCTTGAAGGTTTTAAAATTTTATAAAATATTTATTTTTACAAATTAAAATCTCTAATATATTCTAAACTACAAGTTTAATATTTGTTTATTTACAAATAGGCTACTCAAAAATTTTTATTTATAAATAAGTCTAAATTTTATTTTTTAAAATAAAATTTTACAAAACAGACCTTGAAGGTTTTAAAGTTAAAATTTTAAAATAGAAGTTTAATATTTATATATTTATAAATAGACCTCTTGAAATTTTTATTTACAAATATATCTAAATTTTATTATTTTTCAAATAAAATTTTACAAATTAGTCTTTATAATTAATTTTTTTAAAAAGATCTATTTTGTTAAATTACAAATCAACCCCTGAAGTGATAATTTGATAATAATTTACTATCAAGTTAAATAAAATAAACTTTCATATATTCTTCTATCAATTTTCTGATCTAAATAATTAAAATAAATTTACAAATATATTTTAAATTTCATCACAAAAATAAATTATAATTACTTTGAGGACAGTTAAATTATAGCTTATTTTTTGTGATGAAATTTGAAAAAATATGTATAAGTTTGCTTTTGTTATTTGGATCAGAAAAATAATAAAAGAATATATGAACATTTATTTTATTTTTGGATGATAATTTAATAGTAGATTTTTATCAGATTGTCATTTTAGGAGTTAATTTATAATTTAAGCAGTCTAGAGATTTTTAAAATTTAGTTATAAATACTTATTTGTAAAATTTTAAAATCTTGAAGATCCCTTTTGTAAAATTTTATTTAAAAATCAATAAAATTTGGACGTATTTGAAAATAAAAATCTTCAAGGAGTCTATTTATATATACACAAATCTTAAAATTATGATTTAAAATATAAAAATTTTTGAGAGGTCTATTTGTAAATGTATAAATATTAAAATTGTGATTAAAAATTTATTGGAGAGTTTATTTGTAAAAATAAATCTCCATAAATTTTTAAAAATTTCAAGGTTTTTTTATAAAATTTTATTTGAAAAATATAGAACTTAGATTTATTTGTAAATAAAAATATTCGAAGAGCCTATATATAATAATACAAATATTAAACTTATAATTTAACATTTTAGGAGGGTTTTTTATAAAAATAAACTCACCATAAAATTTTAAAACCTTCAAGGCATAAAATTTTATTTGAAAAATGATAGAATTTGGATTTATTTATAAATAAAAAATTTTGTGAGATTTATTTGTAAATATATAAATATTGAACTTGTAATTTAAAATTTTATGGAGGGTTTATTTGTAAAAAATAAAAAAAAGGAGAAAGAGAGAAGGATGAGATGTTAATAAAAAAGATTTTATAAACAAATAAAAAAAAAAATTTTGATGGTTTAATTGCAAAGGGTGAAAAGGAAATTTTTTTGCCAATATTTAAATTAAATTAGTATCAAGAGATTATACGTAAATACTGAAATCTCGGGTGGTTGCTTATAAATAGGATAAGTCTTAAGGGGTTATACATAAAAATTCTAAAATTAAAATTACAAAAACTCTTTATGAAATTATTGTAATTATAAATAACTCCATAAAAATGATGTATTTACAAAAAACTTCATCATCTGTAATAAGATAACGATATTTTCATTATTTCGGTCTATCCCAAATGATATCAAATAAAATATTCTCTAACATTCTTCAATTTAATAATAAATAAATATTCAAAAAGGTTTTTACAACATATATAATAACCAAAATATAAATATGTAATTTTTAACTTTGAAGAAGAAATATACAATTCATTAATATTTTAAAGAATTATATACCATTGATCCTTGTTATAATTAAGTCCCATGAATTGTTTGAAACTACATCGCACCCATCTTGAGTGAGCTGATCTTTGCGGTTCAAGCTCGGCTCAAGACTACAACTATTGACCCGTTCGATTAGGCCCATGAGGTACTCAATTTCAAATTTGAAATTTGAGTTTTTAAGTAAAAATAAATCACTCATTTCATTATAAATTTATAAAAAATTACCTACCTTATTTTTATTAAATAAAAAATTACTCACCTTATATTACAAATTTATAAAAAATTATCTTAATTAAAATATTTAAAAATATATATTATTTTAATTTGATTTTATTAATTAAATTTGATAATATAGTGACCTATTGAACCAATTTAGTTATGGTTCAACAAGCTGGCCGAAACCAAATAAAAAAAAATCCATTATAAGGTAACTATATTTTAGGAGATGATTATGTCAAATCTCTTAAAAATTAGGTATATTATTTTTATAAAATACAATCCATTAAGGTATAAAGAAAATGTATGTTTATCTCTTTTATAAATTTACAAGACTCTCTCATCCACTAAATTTTATTATTATCTTTTTCCAAAGAACTATACCAACTTAAGTATCGAAGAGGGCCGTCATACCCCGACGATCCCTTTCACGATGTCTTCATTTTACAGGTCGCACAGTATAAACCGATCTAGTAGATCTAATCTTAAAAAGTATCTCAATTTGAAACTGATGACAAGTTTGACTCCATCAGTAGTGATGCTTTGATAGAAATCCACTTTGCCGCCCCGTCGCCGATATGAGAAATCACCAGCACGCCCAAGACGAGTAACGCAATCATAGGTACGATCTTTAGTAATTTGGTTTTTAGGATAAGCAATGTAATATTAGGCACAATCTCCTACAGTTCGGTTTTCAGGATAAGTAATGCAATCCTAAGTATGATCTTGTAATTCAGCTTCTAAAATAAACGACACAATCCTAGGCACGACCTTTGTAGTTTGACCTTCAAGATAAATGATGTCATTCTCGACACAATCTCTTACAATTCGACCTCCAAGACAAGCGATGTCATCTAACCTAACTGGAAGGTAAAAATAATTTGGTAATGAAACTATAGACTTAACTGAATAGAATACTAACTCAAACTATCAATTTAGTTAAAAACTTAGTCTAAGAAGAATATAAAATTAATTTCACTCATCGAACCATGAGAACTCAGTATTTGAAATTGGGGGCACTAATGATATAATGAACCCTTAAACCAGCTTAGTCAAAGTTCAATAAGCTAGCTTGAAACCAAATTCAAAATGAATTCATTATAAAAAGATAATTATATTTCAAGAGATAATCATACCAAATCTTCTAAAAATTAGAAATATTTTTCTTATAGAACACAATATATTAAGGTATAAAAAAAAATATCTCTATCTCTTTTACAAACTTACAAGACTTTTAGTCTCTAAATTTATTATTATTATTTTTAAAAAGCCATATTAACTTAAGTTTTGTAGAGACTATCGCACTCCGGCGATTCCCCTCATAGTATCTTTCATCTTACAAGTCACGCTGTGTAGATTGGTCAAACAAATATAATATTATGAAGTCTCCCGATTAAAAATTGATGGTGAGTTTGAGTCCATCAACAAAATTAATATATAAGACCAAACTATTTTCATTCAGTTTTATTTCAGATAACCAATTCATAATTATCGTACAAATAGTTTGACAAAATTAGATTTTAAATTTTTAGTTTAATAAAATTAGACAATCGATCTCTCATAAAACTGGACTAAAATAAACTACTTTTTCTATCAATTTAATATTTATTTAAACTAAAATCAAATGACAATAATTGAAAGTTTTTATATTAATTTTAATTAGTAAAATCAAATTAAAATACAATATTTTTGAATATTTTAATCAAATAGTTTTTTTTAAGTTTATATTGTAAGATGAATATTTTTTTATTAATAGTGATAAGATAGGTGGTTTTTTTATAAATTTACAATAAGCAAATAGTTATTTGCTAAAACTTTTTAAATTTTAATAATTATTTTTAGCTAATTACATTAAAATAAATCTCAAAAAATTTATCATTAAAATAATAAAGTAACATCTAAATATGTGATATTTATGATCAATTAATAATCTACATTTAAGATAATAAAATAATAAAATAATAATATTAAACCTAAAATATTATGCATAAGCTTAAATAATAACATAAATAAATATGTTATTCAATAATAAAAATATAAATATACGTATCATATTATTATATTATATAAATAATAATAAATTTATAAAAAAAATTTAAAATTTAACCGAGCTCTCGAGCCAAATTTTAAAAACTTAAAAATCTAAACCATATACTATATATTATATTATATAAAAATAATAAAAAATTTAATTAAGTTCTCCACTTGAATCTGAGCGAATTGAATCCAATTCAAGTTAAACAAGCTGAGCTCAAGCTTAATATTGTGCTCATTTTTTTAACCAATCGAGTTGAGCTACTAAATTGGCACTTGTAATTAAAAGCGGCTCATTTTCTAGTCATATAGAAAGAGCATCCTTATATAGAAAATTCTTTTTAGCAAGTGTATTTAAGACATAATTTTTTTTTTTATTTGACTCAGATTTTTGTAAATTAATAATTAAATTTATTTATATTACAATAATTTTTTTTTTATTTTTAATATTTGTCTTGATACGTGAAGACCATTTTGTCTCTATTTTTAAATCTAGTATAGAAATCTACAGAGATGAAATTTCCAAGCCTACAAGCATCAAATATATTTCACCGTCAATCATCATTAATTCTCGATATCCTCATCTTATTGGGGGTTTTTTCGCATATATCCTCGAAAAATTAGATATTCGTACGTACCCCCGCAAAACTATCATCTAGCTCAGAAAAGAAAAGGTCGGAACTGAAGAGTCTTCGCAATTATTCATCTAATCCAAATAGCTTTGTATTTACGCTCTAATTAAAGACTCTAACAGCGCATTTACTTCGCCTTTGGCATCGTGCAGTATTTGATTTCATTCTTGAGACTTAATTTCAAGTCCCTTTCTGATCCATCACATCCCGCAGCTCATCAATTTGCAGTGCATTATTGCTCCTCTGGACCATTTCGTTGCGAGTATCTTTCTTTCTCGCAGGTGATGTTTGACAAGAATTGTTATTCTTTGATTCTTTGATCGCTGCATTTTTCCTTTTCTTCCGATTTGCGACAAGATTACTTTCATCGCAGGCAACACGAGATGCAAATAGAAATACGAAAAGCAATCGCAGAGAAATACGATTGATCTTCGACGAAAGCAGAAACAGAATTGGAATATTATTCCAATCACACCTTATTTGCAACAACGTAACTCACATCGCCGTTGATACCGCGTGGCTCCAACGGAGCGCCATGTTACCCAATGGACCTGTACTTTTCGTTGCCCTCGAGACTCACTCGTCGTCTTCATAGAAAGAATGTCCTGCAACTGACTGACCGACGAAAGAGCAACTCCTCAAAAAAACACTCTAGTGCTCGAATCAGCGGAGGAAGAGAGAAGCGTTCCTCTGAGGTGGATGAAGATGACCGGTTCCACCCTCATCAGCGGGCAACATAAGATGCAGACAATAATAAGAAAAATAATCACAGAGAATACGTCCAATATTCAAGCACAAACGCAACAAAAAAGAGAAAAGTTGAAACGTAGAACTACTGTATAACACTTTTGTCTTCAACAGCATAAATGTCCCAAGAAACGTATTATAATTTTGTTCATTTAATTTGCACTAAATAGGGTCAGAATTAGGTTAAATGCAACTGTACCAAGTCCAAGATGATTTTGACCCCTAAAGGTAAACAGCCAGCAAGAACACTGGAGAAATAAATATTGTCTGGTCTTCAGCTCAAAGCCATTAAACCTCCACCTTGGAATGCTGCTGATGTAAATATGGATCGAAGACAAAGTGCAAGCGTGGAAAGTGATGTCGCACAAATAGTTTTTATTATCATGGATTTCTCTGCATTTAAAGTGAAAAAAAGGAAAAACCAAAAAGACCGTTGTTTCAAAGAATATTCCCCCAATAAATATGTTCATTAGTGGAGGAACTAACAGCATTAAGATGTTTAATAAATTCCTAAATGGCCTTGTTCCATGAAGAAAGAAAAGGAATACAGTGCCTGCAGAAAGCCATTAAATTCTGGCTAAGAAAAGGAAGAAGAAGGAGATTGGGAGCTTTAATATGGTGTCCAACACGGCAGGAATGGGACATCAACGCTGTGCATCCCATCATCTCAATGGCTTCTTCTCTCAAGACAAGCCTCTCAATAAGTGCTGCCACATGGATTTATTGAATGAGTTAACAGAAGCAATAATCATGCCACAAGGCTTTAAGCATTTGCATTTAATGTTTCATTGGTTGGCGATTAGGCTAATTACTTTTGTGTCAATCGAAAGTGAAGACAATGCAATGATTGGTGGAATGGAGTTAAAACCTTTTGGTTTGTGACGATAAAAGAGATGGTTTGCATGACGAGGGTTTTTGTAGGCAAAGACTTGGTTCTCATTTCTTATTTAGTAATGTTAGGGCTTAGCCCGTTTCAATTCAGAAAAGATTTTGATTAGATGGACAAGTCATTGGAGTGGTATTTTCCTTTTTCTATATATATATATATTTAAAATTAATATTAAAAAAAAAAAAGAAAGAAAGGGCCAAAAAAAAATAGACCATAGCCAACAATAATTTGAATGATTTCCCAGAATCAGGGTCAAAGCATTTAATAGACGAATGAGCCGCGTAGATGGTGTCAAAATGGTCTGCGCCGTGACCTAGTTGATACTGGTCGCATCAAGTTGGCCTGTTTTGGCTCAATCAGGTCAATCGGGTCGACCGATTTGGGTTTGCCCGTAGACAATACGTGCCAACTCAGCGCCACCCAATTCGGGTTGCACCCTGACCTGTCATCCAAGTATACTTGCAAGAAAAAAAATTGTTTATACTGATTCCCCTTCCCCTACAAAAAATTGAAAATTTCAATTTTAGCCCAGCAATAATTATTATTAGCAATTTTGTAAATAACCTCCTACATTCGTGGCATTTACAAAAAACCTTCTACTATTAATATCAGTAGGATTTTTTTTCTGGCTAATCAAAATACACCGTTTACATATATAATCAGCCTGCCAAATACTAACTACATACACATAATAAAAGCAAATGCGTGATGGCTCAATGTATGCATTTTTATCAAATTTATTTCGACAATAATAAAAACAATAATCTAAGAAAAATACTTATGCCAAAAGACAGATTAGATGAAATCAATCAAGGGGGATGCGACAATAAAATTGCACGTTAAAGGGGTTGTTTTGTAAATATCCAACACATTTGCGGGCCTCGAGGTCCCGAGAACGGGTGTGTGGTCACTGGAGGAGGTGGTTGAAGATTCAAACCGTTTCGGTTCGGTTTCGGCCGAAGTCCCATCCCTACCTTCGTGACACCCTCCGAATCTTCGACCATTTCCGCCTCTCGCCAACTGCTTCTTGGTATTGAAACATCCATAGACAAAAGCGAGAAATATCTCGATCATAGAGTTTTATTTCCGTCTTGTGCTGACCACCGTGTTATGTAAAGAAAAAAAATAATACGATCGAAAATACATTTAAAATTTCAACCAAAATTAAAACCGAAACCAAAATGGGTGGGGGTGGCGCCGAGGATGCATGGGGGCATGAACGTAGTAAATGGGGAGACGGGGGAGGGGGATTAGGGTTCTGTTGCCTCCATGCAGCAGCGCCTTCTCAGTGCCCCATTTAATGTGGGGGTTGGGGTCCTCGCTGTAGGGAAATGGAAAACAGGAGATGAGGCTCAGTCCTCATTTATTGTCATTTGTGGGAGGTTGGAATTGGATGGTGCCTCTCTCCATTCTCAATTTTATTTTTTCTCTCTTCTTTCTTTGTTTCACTCCCATATATCACAAAAAAAAAAAAAGAAAAATCAAATTCTTTTATTACTAATTTAATTTTATTAATATTTTTCCCTCATCCTCATCCTCCTCCTCCTAGGGTTTCTTCAAACTCCATACATAAACCCTAACCCACTCACTTATTTGCTTAATTAATCACTAGTACTACAAATGACGGCTTCTTGGACCGTGATGGCAATCACATTAATGCTTTTAATTCTCAAATGAAGCCATAAATAAATTGGTGTTTTATTAATTAAACGCTGGTTTATCCTTCTAGACATGAATGGATACATGAATGAATGCCTGCCTCCATCTCTTTCAGAGCGGATAGGCTTTGTAGTGGACAGCATGCTTTCCTTCAATTTCCTTTCTAAAATCAATTAATTGATTTTTTTTACCATTCTTTTCATGAAATTAAAACCCCCCTAACAGGCAGTGGAACAGTGGCAAGGCTTCTCATCTTCACAGCTTGGTTAATCTAAGGAGGAGTTTGGTAGCCGTCATTCCTCTCACCATATGCTCTCTCATCTCGTGGAAAAGAAAGTTTAAAATCAAAGACAAAGAAGAAGAAGAAGAAGAAGGTACTTAATCTTTCTCTTTCTTTCTTCTTTGTTTTTCTCTCTCTACTTCTCTTATTTTCTCTCTCTAGAGCAATTACACTGGACCCTCTCAATAAATGCAATTGCACCCTCTCAATGCGCTCTGTAATAACTCCTCGCTCGCCACATCCTCTCCACCTGTTCCCCCTTTCTCCTTCGTCTTCCTTCTCCTTTGTTTTCTTCCTCTTCACTCCCCTCTCCTACCTCTCCAATGGCCTCGCCCATGCACTGAATGGTGTTCTTCTCTCTTTTTTCTGATAGAAAGAGAGAGAGAGACAGACAGAGAAAGAAGCCATAGATCCAGTGAATCAGGAGCTGGTTTGGCTATCAGGTGATACGACGGAAAGAAGGGAAGAAGGAGAACCGACGGGGAGCTAGAATTAGGGTTTTCCGGACGAAGTATGCAAGCAGGGATCATGATTCCGGCAAGGCACGTCCCTTCGATGATGGTAGGAATGGCGGAGCTCCCTACGGGTCCTCGTCGGCGCTGATGCTGGGGCAGGTGAGCAAGAACTCAGCGTTTGAGATCTCTTTTGTGTGGGGTTTGTGCAAATATGAAGCCTAGGTTGTTGCCAATGGAGGCAAAATCCTCCTCGGTTTTGGAGAACCTCTTTTTTAATCATTTTTCTAATTTTCCTTTCTCCCTGCACTAGGGCTTTCATTCTTCTTTCTGCTCCATTTTCAAGTGAAGAGGAAAAGAGAGAGATCTCTCTAGACTTTGATCTCTTCTTCTAGAGAAGAGGAAGAAGTCTGTGTTTTGGATTTTTCAATTAAACATGCACACAAGCAGCGACAGGGAACCTGTTTGACTCTTTTCTTCCTCTTTCCTCTGACTTAATCTTTTATTACTGTATAGAGAGAGAGAAAGAAAAAGAGCTAAGCTGATTCTTCTTCTTCTTCAACCTCTGCCATGAAATGCATTTCTGGTCCATAGATCAAACCTGACAAAAAGGGCTTTTGATTCACATGAATTAGTGCTCCCAGTGGATGGATCTGAGTGTTCTGAATGCCTATCTTGTGTTTTCACCACATAAGTTGCAGCCAAACATGTTAGAAGGACAGCAAATTCCACTGCAGCACCAGCACCAGCTTGATATGGCGCAGACGACGGCGGAGAGCGAGATGGTCCGGGTTAGGGACGAGGACTTTGAGAGCAAGTCGGGCAGCGAGAACATCGAGTGTGCCTCCGGTGACGACCAGGACCCAAACAACCGGCCGAAGAAGAAGCGTTACCACCGCCACACTCAGCACCAAATCCAGGAGATGGAAGCGTATGATCCCTTAAAATGGCTTAAATGCCTAAAATCCTCGTTGTATGGCAATCAGGTTTTGCTATGAATTGTAGTTGATTTGGGGGTTTTCGCATTTTTTTATCAGATTTTTCAAGGAATGTCCTCATCCTGATGACAAGCAAAGGAAGGAGCTGAGCCGGGAGCTGGGGCTTGAGCCACTGCAAGTGAAATTCTGGTTCCAAAACAAGCGCACTCAGATGAAGGTGACTGGAAAACCCTAATTCTGCATGACAACAGTACTAACAGTGTTTTCTTTTTTCTTTTTCTTTTTCTGTTTGGTTTTTAATGCATTTGTAACAGTTAATGGCAGCGTTTTAGTTCTCCCATTTATGTTCTCTTTCGATGGCTCTTCCTCAATTAAAACTCATGGCTCATCTTGTTTTTCTTCTTCTGTGTTGCAGAACCAGCATGAGAGGCAAGAGAACACGCAGCTCCGGTCAGAGAATGAAAAGCTCCGGGCCGAGAATCTGAGGTATAAGGAGGCGCTCAGCAACGCCTCCTGCCCCAACTGTGGCGGCCCTGCCGCCCTCGGCGAGATGTCATTCGACGAACACCACCTCAGGATTGAGAATGCAAGGCTAAGAGAAGAGGTACTTTTAGTGAATCCACTAGAATTCGTCCAGCAAATTCACTACTTTGTCATAATTGTTTTCGCCGTTCTCACCATCTGTTTGGCAGATTGATAGGATATCTGGAATAGCCGCGAAGTATGTCGGAAAGCCGATGGTGTCATACCCGCTGCTCTCATCTCCGATGGCTTCTCGCTCGCCTCTGGATCTCGGTGTCGGAGGGTTCAGGGTGCAACCGGGTATCAGTGGGGAAATGTTTGGTGCAGGGGAGCTACTAAGGTCTGTCTCTGGCCAGCCGGAGATAGAAAAGCCTATGGTGATTGAGCTCGCGGTTGCTGCCATGGAGGAGCTCATCCGAATGGCACAGCTCGGAGAGCCACTGTGGACTCCGGGACTAGATAACTCCATAGAGGCTCTGAATGAAGAGGAGTATGTGAGGACTTTCCCCAGAGGGATCGGGCCGAAGCCCTTCGGGTTGAAATCAGAAGCTTCAAGGGAAACTGCTGTTGTGATAATGAACCACATCAACCTTGTTGGGATCCTAATGGATGTGGTATGAGTTTCTTTTTATGCTTGAACACGATGATTACAGTGTATGATTAACTCCTTACATTTTGGTGATAATGGAATGCCTTGTGATTTGTAGAACCAATGGTCTACTATATTTTCCGGCATCGTGTCGAGGGCGATGACTTTGGAAGTCTTATCAACTGGAGTTGCAGGCAATTACAACGGAGCCTTGCAAGTGGTATTTTACCTGTTCTTCACCCTCCTCCTTGAGATGATTCATTTCATGTGTTTGTTCAAGATGATCTTCCATTAAAGTACTTTGCGTTGTGTTTATGCAAATGTTTGATTCCATGGAAATGAAAATTTTAATCTTCTGAATAACTTACAGATGTCAGCGGAATTCCAAGTGCCATCGCCGCTTGTTCCGACAAGGGAGAGCTTGTTTGTGAGGTACTGCAAGCAACACGGAGATGGAACTTGGGCAGTGGTCGATGTGTCCCTCGATAGCCTGCGCCCGAGCCCCGTAATGAGATGCAGAAGAAGGCCGTCAGGCTGTCTGATCCAAGAAATGCCTAATGGCTACTCAAAGGTGATGCTGCTTATTTAAGAACATGCTTATAAAGTTTAGTCAAACAGTACTGAAACATCAATGTCTGCTGGCCTCAGGTTATATGGGTCGAACACGTGGAAGTCGATGACAGATCTGTGCACAGTATCTACAGGCCTTTGGTTAACTCGGGCTTAGCATTCGGCGCGAAGAGATGGGTGGCTACATTGGATCGCCAATGCGAGCGCCTTGCAAGTGTGATGGCCAGCAACATCCCCTCTAGCGACATCGGCGGTAATGATCTACTTCAAACATTAGACATGTTCAAATGTGTGATTGACTTATTTCGATATTCTGTTCACAGTGATAACAACACCAGAAGGGAGGAAGAGCATGTTGAAGCTGGCAGAGAGGATGGTTATAAGCTTCTGCGGAGGTGTGACTGCTTCCACAACTCACCAATGGACAACTCTATCAGGAAGTGGTGCAGAAGATGTTAGGGTTATGACCAGGAAGAGCATCGACGATCCGGGCCGCCCTCCAGGCATTGTCCTTAATGCTGCTACTTCCTTCTGGCTGCCTGTTCCCTCCAAGAGAGTCTTCGATTTCCTCCGCGATGAGAGTTCACGCAGCGAGGTATTGATTTCTTCCGACTTTAATGATTGATTACTCGTCAATTGCATAATTTACATTATCTAGCACATGAAATATGAATGAGTTGCGCTGCAATATGAATTAATTTGTTTGCAGTGGGATATCCTCTCAAATGGTGGTGTAGTTCAAGAAATGGCTCACATAGCAAATGGAAGAGATCATGGCAATTGTGTCTCTCTTCTAAGGGTCAATGTAAGTGAATATATTCATTTCGCCATTGTTCTAAATTCTAATTGTCATTTGTGAAATTCACCAAGAATGCTCACCCCATTTTCATGACAAATCCTAGAGTGCAAACTCAAACCAGAGCAACATGTTGATACTGCAAGAGAGCTGCACCGATGCGACCGGCTCTTACGTGATATATGCGCCAGTGGATGTAGTTGCCATGAATGTGGTGCTGAATGGAGGCGATCCAGACTACGTGGCGCTGCTCCCGTCAGGGTTCGCCATCCTCCCCGATGGTCCTACCGGAGTCCAAACCAGTGGTATAGGCGAAGTCGGATCGGGTGGCTCGCTCCTGACCGTTGCGTTTCAGATACTTGTGGACTCCGTGCCTACTGCTAAGCTCTCACTTGGATCTGTCGCCACTGTCAATAGCCTCATTGCTTGCACCGTCGAGAGGATCAAGGCTGCAGTCTCTGGCGAGAATGGGCAGTGTGCCTAGATCATGTGTTTGTGTCAATGGTAAGCTTTTGCCTTTCAAGTGCTGCAATATTCCTGATTCTTCTTTGTGCAAATCAATTAATTATGACCAGGTTTATAATTGAAGCAATCTTTCAACGAAACTACTCCTATGTGCTTCCTAATGGTTCAGTGATTGCCACATTAACCTTTTTGGTTTCATCATTATGCAAAATTTGAAGCCCCTGCAATGCATAAACACAGGATATAACACGGCACATCTGAGATAATGATTTCATCAAGATTTAGCTCAACTTCTTGATTACTGATTTTTGATGTATCTAATTGCTCTTGTTCTTTGGTTCGTTTGCAATGTATACATGGGTGGCAGGAGATCAGAAGGGGAGTTTTGGAGTTAATTTCTTCGGCGTGGGAAGTCAAGAACGCACCTTAGATTCTCCTTGCCATGTGGTGTTTGTCCCTCTTGTTATAATTCTCAAGGAGGAAGGAAAGAAAGAAACAAATTGAAGGGCAACCCACCACCATGCAAGGGTGTTGGTTCGGGTATTGACTTCCCCCTTTGATCAAAGTCTACTTCCTCTTTTGGAGCTCTGCACACTAGTACTTGTACTACTACTGCTTATTGTCTACTGCTCTCTGCTACTATGCCTTGTTCCATGTTAGGGTTTTTCCTCCTTGATGTGATAAGAAGACTTGTATTGGTGTGGTCTCTCTGTTGTGCAATCCCTTGTGCCTTCTTTTTACCTAATTGTGTGGCTCTTTGGTGGATACAAGTAACCCACATTGTGACTTGCAGCATTTGCCTCTCCTCTTAATCCAAAGAGTTTCATGTTGAAGACACTGGCCTCTTCTCCAATTCTCATATATGACCTTTTTGGTTTGTATTTTTGTTTTGGAAGTATTTTAGAATTTGATCTCTTTCAATGCTCATATTGTGATATTTTATTCTTGTTTTTTAAATTTTTTTGGAAGATTTTTATTAGTTAATGTATGTTATGCTTATTGTTTGCTCAGTGGAAAAGTTATGAATTATAAATTAGATTTGACCATACCTGATACTGAGTTAGCTCATATTATTTATCACTCTTCGAGGGACACGAAAAGGATAAATGCAAAATAGTTTGAAAAATAAATTAATTAATCTCTTAATTAAATAATATCATCCGTTCTTGTAATGACAGTAATACTAACATCATGCACGTCGTGTACTTGGATATGTCCATCGAGGGTTAGACCTGTGGTGGATGACAAGCAATAAAGTTCGTCGGCTCTTGGCACCTGGCTATCAGTTGGCCTGGAATGCAATAAATGCTTGTTTTGGTGGCAAAATGAATAAAATGCCATAAATTAACCGGTTCTCCGATTTTCTTTTTTTTTTTTTCCTTTGGTTATGCCGGCAGCCTAGTCCACAACCAATGGGTGTGCTTCAATTCAATATTATTTCTTAAAATTCACAATTTTGTTTTGTTATCTTAGGAAAAATAAGATTAAATTTTTTATTATTATCATGAATTATTATGAATTTAAAAAATCACTTATTTTATATTATAATATTTAAAAAATATTTATTTTTTTATTTTGCTGATTAAATTAATTTAAAGGATTAAATTATCTTCAATTTAATTAGTAATAAAAAAATTGAACTGAACTTTACTAAAAAAATATCAACTAATACAAATTATCGCTTTGTTTCTCTCGAAGGACTTCTTCTCCTCTAAGAGAAAATTAGTTTTTTCGATTAAGAGTTGGTTTAAATTTTTATTGAGAACCAAATCGAAACTAATTTAATTTTTTATATTAATTTAATCAATTAAATTAAATCAAAATAAATTTTTTTCCCAAATATTTTAATCAAAAAAGGAGGTAATTTGTTTTATAAATTTATAGAACAAAATAAGTGATTTTTTATTCATATTAATAAAATAGATGATTTTCTAAAAAACTATAATAGAACATATGATTATTATTATTATTATTATTATTTATGGACTCAAAAATGTAAACTTTAAAATTACAGACGCTCAGATATGATTATCCCATTTATCAATGGATCAATGGGTTCACAAATCAACCATTAAAACGGAAAAGCCGAAGATCATTGAAATAACTATGGAAGTTCACCCATGCACCTCCCAAATGTCCGAAAATTGTTTATAAACCATCCTTTTTATTTAAGTGCAAACACACTAAAATTGTGGGAAGTTTTCAAATATATATACTTAAATAAAAAAATTTTGACAAAAAATCACTTGTCTTATAACAAATTTATCAAAATTTATATATTTTATCACTGTTACTAAAAAATAACTCGTTTATAATATAAATTTATAAAAAATAGCTAGATTGAAATATTTAAAAAATATTCTATTTTAATTTAATTTAATTTTACCAATTAAATTAATATAAATATTTAATTATCCTCATTTAATTTTTATTTAAATAATTATTAAATTGATATAAAAAATACTAGTCTTATCCTATTTGACGTAAAGGATTAGTTCTTCTATAAGATCAATTGTTCGATAATTATGAATTAACTCTCCAAATCAAAATCAAATGAAAATAATTTGATATTTTTATATTAATTTAATCAGTAAAATCGAATTAAAATAGAATATTTTTTGAATATTTTAGTTGGGGTGATTTTTTGTGAATTTATAATATAAGACGAGTGTTTTTTTCTAATAGTAATAAGACAAATAGTTTTCACAAATTTATCGTAAGATAGGTACCTTCCCAAAAACTCTAAAAAAAATTAGTTTCAAAGTTACACATGCAAATAAAAATAAAGAGATTTACATGTAATCTATGGTTTCCTCAAAGGCATATTCGCAAAATTTTCAAAAAATTATGAAAAATCCACATTAAGGCACAAATTTTCTACATCTTGATTCATTGTATAGATAGAGCTTGCTTCGTGATCGATTTCGGTTGAAACGTTTCTTGAGATCTTGATCGGCTAAACCCATTTGTCTCTCAATTTATAAGAGAAGAAAATTGTAAAAAAGATCATTGAGAGTTCTTCGACCACGACTATTTTAATGCCCAAATCAATTACCATAAATTTAGAGTGGAACAAAAAAAAGAATTTAGACATTCTCTGCCTTCATTAAGTGTTTTTCTGTTTTACAATGAATTTAGAGAATCAAAATTTACTGTGAGAGCTGGAAATAAGTATACTACTCTTAAGTCTTACTCGACTTGTGCTTATGAGATAAAAAAGCCTAATCAAAAGTATCTGGTATCTTTTTGGTTAGCCATACATAACATATGTCCGGTCAGTCACTTGGCCACAGTTTACTTCATACCCACCCAACTCTAATTAGGTCGGGGGAGCATATCTTGACCTTGCCTTCGATTGATCTCGACTCGATGATTTGGTTTACAAGAACGACTTCGGTTGACGAACTCAACACAATAGGTTCGGTGTATCATTAAATTATTTTGTCATCCTCAAAAAATATCTGCTAGAAAAACAATGCATTCGCCTGCTCGCAAAAGACTGGCAAGAACACTGAATTGAGACGGATCCAATCAAAAAGGAATTTGGGATACACGAGGTTGTGAAGAAAGAGAGCCTATTTGTTATTCTTTCTTACAGAAAACTTTTTTATTTTCATTTATTTTGTGCTGAAACAGGTTTTGAAACTCAGCCGATCCAAGTCAAAACTTAGCCAAAGCAACTCGATGGAAGAAATTTCCTAACTAATGTACTTTTTTTCGAATATGCATCCCTGAACAATCTCTTAATTGCACAGCACCCATATCAACTATAATTAATTTCAGCATTGGATCATAATATCATAATATGCTTGAAGCACGTAGCAGTATCATTCAGTTAAAACACAAATCTCCAGGGAAACATTTTCTCACTGAAAATAAACATCGGAACATCCTGATTACAATGATCGTGTGATCTAAACACATAAAAAAAAAGACTGAATTCAGACCTATATATATTGAAAACCACTTCATGCAACATTTTATCTAGATACAAAGTAAATTGAGGCACATCCAGAGTGGAATATAGGAGAAAATCTCTGCATGAGATGAATAAATTTTCAAACTAACGCCGAACCTTTGATGGTAATCTGTGAAACATAAGAAAGAAAAGGGTCAAACAACAAATCACGCGACACAACTTACATGATAATTTCCTAACCCTGCTGCCGCTTGTAGCAGAAACATTGCTTTTCATGTGCTGCCAAACCTAATGATGAGAAAATTAAAATGTCAACTATTTCTTGTGCAATCATGGGTGAGGAATAAGGTAAAGTATTTAGTAGGCTACAAAAATGAGAACAGAGACATAAAGATCAGCTACCGTGGATCTTACCCACTAGAGACTTCAGGAACACAGGGCTGACGGGTCTAGCTGCAAAACATACAAAACAAACGGAAATGGCGAATGGAGGAATTAATCAACACAAGTTAGAAAATTGAAAACTTCTCTAAAGCTCCATCCAGTCCAAATTTACATGTACATTATAAAACAAGAGGCCCTGGTACACAAGCTTGATTTGTCAATGGTGAGATAAGAAGCCTTTACCATAAAAGGCAGCTATCATGAAAAAAATTTACAGGCTTATCAGCTTATGCAATCTAATGCCTCAGCTTTGTCATCTAATCATGTATATCCCTTTGGGTTTCCTGCAAATAGAATGAGATGTCACTTCAGCTGCTACAGTACTGCATCCAAAGGTAATAAAGTAGAAAAACCTTTAAACTTATTATGATCAAAGTATATTCCATAGAAACAAATACTTCTAGCAACTATGGACAAAACTAGAATAGCTGCAGATTTAGATGAAAGCATCAGCTAGGTAAAAATGCATAGAAGACAGCATGTATCAGTAATTCATTTTACAAAGAAACAAATGTTCACCCTTGATGGCAGATCTGCAATTCAATGATAACATGAGAATTATCCAATTTGATAGCTGATCATTATGAACTTGAAAAGGAGGAACATCAGAAAAAAAAGAGTAAATAAAAAGTGCATTATCCGGAACCCAATAAGCATCAATCCACCATCACAATAAGAACAAAGGTTTTATTGCTCTCCCCAACAAAGTTATTGGTCCACATGAGTTTCCAAGATATAAATAACGTAGATACATTTAGCTTGTGTTTCAACTATAACAGCTTCAGTTTGGCAGTCATTTTTGAAACCACAGATTAATACAATGGACCCTAGAACATGTGAAGTATCTAAAAATTAGAACTTCCATCAGATAGCACATAGGCCTGAATAACCTTCTACTCCTACCAATTTATATCGAATATCCCCTTCAGTCACCTAAAAAGTGGCCCTTCCTTCATAACATGAGAAACAGGAAGTAGCATGATTAGCCTAAGATCTCAAACCTAACATTATGCAAATACCAATAAAATGTAACAAGAAATGCTCAGCCATTTCACAGCTGAGCAATGGAAGAGTTGTAAATTAAAAGAGAGAATTTCCTTATATTTCTGTTCATATTCATTTAAAATTGACTAAGACTCCCTGAAGCACAAATAGGTAACCCCATTTGCTAAAATGAAAAAATATCTAACCTACATCACCCCAGCTGTCAGCAACCATGGGACTAAAGCTCTTGATCAATGTTTCAATTCGATCCACCTCACAAAACAAATGCTCCAATTGATACAATAAGAAACCTCCAAAATGGGTAGATTTCAGTATTTGTCTGTTTTGGTGGCAAAAAAGCATTTTGATAAGTTGAAAAAATATATTTAAAGGCAAAGGGAGAAAACAAATAACATCCAATATGTTGGATTCCAAGTGCCGCAGGGGTGGGGGGCAGGCCATGGACCCCACTCCGTTGCCCTAATCATTGGTTCAAGCCAGCATATATTTCCATGTTGGACCCCTTTTATTTTCTGAATTTTATATATCAAGTAATGTTAAGTCTTTAAAAGGCTCAGTTATTTTGACATCTAGCTGAGATGCCTTCCCAAATATACCTGCATTGATTTAATTCATAGTTGTTCTTCATAGCTTTACAAAAAAACAACAAAAAATCCCTTAAATGACCTGACAACTTAAACACTTCTACTACTCAGACAGGTTTCTATAGTAACTATACTTTTTATATAACTACCTCATTAATAATCCAATACGTTTGACTTCTTTACATTTTCTTTTATTTTATTAAATATATGAACAATCATTAATGGTTCATGACTGTTAAATCCTCTGCGAGTCTCAACTTTGAATTATAATTTTTTTTTTTACTTGCCTTGGATTTGTTGGCAATTAGAAACCCAATGTAATTGATATTGAAGAAAATATCAATCAATCATTGGCTAATGCATTTGTGTTATGATAAAATTTTGATTCGGATGGATAACTATAAAAGTAAACTAAGCAATGCACGATAATTCATTTCTTATTCAAACTATACAACATACATATTTTAGAACTTATGAAGTTACCAGATTTATCTAAAGCTTAATTAAGGTAAGCATATTTACATTCATCTTGCAAGAACAACAAAAACATATAAGAACTATAGGTATTCATTTTGGCTAATACAATTCAGAATTCCTAAAGGATAGATATAGCCTGTTTCATTTGAACTTAATGTGAATAAACATATAGAAAATATTTTCAATAATTTAGAAGTAGAAGCACCTGCCCACAAGCCACCCACCAAGCCTAAAATCCTGGCTCTGCCCTTGGTCATGCTGTTTTTTTAGTTCCTAAAGCTACAACATAATTGCTATACAATGAGACATCTGAGTGAAAATTGACAGCATTGCTAATGATCTACAAAGTACAAAGGAAGCAAACTTCACAATTAAAACATGCTTTTTGAGGTTTATTATTCCTGAAAGCACTCTGTTGTCAAATCAATGCAAAATAAACAACAACAACCCCTTCAATCTTTTGACAAGAACACCCATGGGTTCTACATAACAGAGTGAGACAGCATTGTTTATACCTAATCATTTATACAAGTATTAAACCTAATCATTTATACAAGTATTACCATAAAGAGCACACCTTAAGCAATGCTACTAGATGCCAATTTAGTTAGGCACACCTATAAATTGTAGAAGATAGAACTACATAAAGGTAAAAAAGATGCTAAGTCAATGTTTTGTCTGTTTTAAAGGAACAGGAAGATAACAAATGTTAAGCACTTAAATGCTGATAATTAGAAGGTGCAAAAACAACATTAATGGAGATATTGCGTAAACATCAATCTCTGATAAAGATAAAGATGATGAAGTTAACTCCTAAGCCAAGGTAAAATAAAATTGAATTACCCTTAAGCTGCATGAAACCCTTTGGAAGATTCAGGCCTACACTTTGCATGGATGATGGGGCCTAACTGAGACCTTTCTAAGCCCTCTACATACCCGTCCGGTGCATTCATGTATACTGCTCCCCTGTACATCCACTCTTCAGTCTCATCACTGTAAAACTCCTCAAAAGGCTCTGCACACAATGCACAAACTTTCTGATTTTCATCTGCAGGAACAGCCAATTCTTTGTCTTCTTTTTTCTCTGTAACTGTTTCTGTGGGCAAAAACCCAGGGACAGAATCAGTTCCTAGGGTTTCTGCACCACTAAGCCATTCCTTTGCACTTACAAACCATTTGCGTGAAGGCTTCTGTTTCCGGCTTTTCGATATACGATTTTTTGTTACATGCCAATCCATGTGATTACTATGGTCTTCTTGGCACTTGAACCGCATGCCACATGTCGTACATTGTCTTTTAAGATCAGCATACAAAGCATTTATTGCAGACTCATGCCTTATCTTAAGAATCTCAGGGTTGAATTCAACATTGAAAGAGTCCTACAAAAAAATCATTTCATGTAACTGACCAAGTGTATAAACTTACACATGCAAATGACAACAGAATAAAGGTACCTGCGAAGAAGCTGTTGGTTGCAATGAAATCAAACCTTGTTCCATGAGAGTACTAATCAGTTCTGAGAATGAACCAGCAGATGAACTGGGAGCACTGGAACCAGAATTAATATATGCTGGTCCCATTTGCAATAAGGCAGGAGGTGGCCCAGGAGGTAGAGGAGGGACTGCAATGCCACGAGCTTGTATAGAGTTGTTAGGTATCTTGTGTGTTGCATGAGAGGAAAGAATACCAGACAGTGAATTTGGTAAAACTGTGTCCAAAGAAGCACCCATTCCTTGTACATGAGGGATCAAATGAGATGGAAGTTGAATTGGTTGGGAGCATATTAAGTTTCCATGAGATTCTTGAGGCTGTAATAGCATGCCCTCCCTTTGTAACAGGTGTGTTTGGCTTGGATTGACTGAAACAGAATGTTGATAAGGTAAGTGGTGTAGCTTTTCTGCATCCAAAGCATTTCTTCCAGCAGCATCATAATGCTGAAGGGGTAATAATAAAGATGGTTTTGGCCCTTGGTTGAGAATAGGATTGTTAATTTCCACACCATCAAATTGACTATGAAACTGTTTCTCATGTGGATAAAGTGGGTGTGAAACCATCCGTTGAGATTTATTGACCGCAGGCCATATTACTGAAGGAGGTGGGGAAGAATGGGGCCTTTTTGTCAAATGCTTTTCAGTTGTTGATGTGCTAACGCTTACGGAGTCAGAATGAAGACTAGCTAGTCTCCGAAAGGGTAATTCTGCTTCTGGTATCTTATGTCCAAGTAAAGATTCCCTCCCACTAACTGAAGGTGGCCTCACAAGTTTAGGGGTATTGTATGGCATCTTCGAAGGATCCTGAACATGTCGAGACCTTTGATCCTGAAAAATGGAATATTCCTGTTAAAAACCAAAAAATATTGTTGAACAAGACCAGATATTCTCCAGGAAGAAAAAACAAGGCCTATAAGATAAAATCAGAACAAATACAAAGTAAATGACAAAGGAAACCAGAACACTGGTTATAGGGCTCTGTCAACAATAACTAAAGATCTCCATGAATCGAGCATTCTTTGTGGTGCTCATACTTGGTATCAAGAATATGACTCCATCAGGAACTAAGCATTTACTCACATCAAGCAAAACTTACAAAATAGATGGCAACATGGAATTGATGTAATTTATCACAATTGACAATGAAAGATCACAAGATAAAAGTTCAGACTGAGATTTCAAAACAACCAGAATGAAGGGACTCATTCAAAAACTATAATCACAAGAATAGTGCTAGTTAAACAGTTATCATAAAAATTCATTACCCACAAATCATAGAGCAAACTACAACATGAAATTTTTGACATAATTAATCAACATTATTAATGAGAAAGTATAATCAAAATTTGGTATGCATTGGAGAATTACCACAAGAACTAAGTAATTTCAAAAGATTTGGTATGCACCACAGTGCCACACATACAACAAGCTTCAGAATTTGATTACTCTGTGGCTCTTTTTTTGCAGTATTTCTGTAGGTAAGTAATTATAATAAGACAATTAAAGTGCTTAATGGACAAGCCAAAATTAGACTAATGACTCCTGAAAAATGAAAATTACAACATCAGAAAAATTTTCAAAATGAACAACTCTATAAAAGAACAAATAACACAAATGATCTATATCAGAACCTTATCTGCAGCAATAAATAACAGACTACAGCATTCAGTACAATCCAGAATCAGAAAGAGTAAAAACTTTCAATAGTGAGAAGTAGAAAAACAGGAAAGGCAATGAAACATGGACTTACAATGGGAATCCTGTCTTCAAACTTAAAAGTAGCATCTTCAACACGAGGCAAATGGGTCCGGTTTGTCCAATTAGCCATGCTAACATCAGATTCCACAATTGTGGCACTCTGTCTATTTAAACTAGCCCTTGTATTTAAGGGAACGGCACCATGCCCAAATGGCTGTAGGCTATTCCTTCTGCTTTGATCAGCAAAAGTTGGGCTCATATCCTCCCAAACATACTCTTCTTCCTCAGTATTCTGCCAGTTTCTTGTAGCAATGTCACTACTTGCGCCATTTACCTCCAGGCGTTGTACCTTTGGAAGCTTCTGTTCAAATTTACTTTTCCCTCTATAGTTTCCATATGCATCAATGAGTTCTCTTGTCCGTTGCCTGTTGAAGTTATATGCAGTAAAAGCTTCAGGACGTTGAGCTGCCAAGTCAGAAGGACAGATCCTATCTGTCAAGCCATTCAGCTCATTGACTTTGTCAGGTACAAACCTCTTTCCTGAATTAGATGAATGAGCACCTTCACCAAACCTTACAGGTGAAATCTCCCTTTTCAACTTGTCACCCGATGGTGAAATAGACCTAAATCCAACTCTTGGAGAAGGTGAAGCCCTTAAACCCATGATCTTTGAAGTAGCAATTCCCCCATCCAATTTAACCGCTGAAGCTTCATGTATAGTTGCAGTTTGTGGTGAGCCTCTCCTTGCTAATAGTTGCTGTGAAGGGATCACATCTGGATGATCAAAATCACCTTCACCATAATGAACAGAAGATTTCTGGCCAAAGGCTTGGAGACTGGACGAAGCCCCTCTGACATCTTGATGATCCTGCAGGATTTTAAAGTAAACCGATAACTGTATCAACAACCACAATTATGCACCATGAGTTCAACATGTTTCCTGAATATGAGACAGGAACATAATATAAACAGTCTTATCAAAAAAGAACTAACATTCCAATTGGACTGCATAATTGATTAAAGAGATCCATTTTATAGTCTAAAAGCAAGATTAGTGTTAGACACTTGCTTTTTGAAAATATCGTATTTACACAACCTAAAAGGATGATAATTCTCAAACATCAGAGGTCACTTTCATGATGCAGACAGGTGGTGACCACAAAGTGTCTGCCAGTTTGACAAAGAAAGGATAGGACAGAACATCAATACAAAGTCTTTATCTACATTTTCACCTCAAAAACTATAACCACAATCAATATCAAATGAAAAGCAATCAACATAAGGGGAAGAAACACAACAGGTATCAGAATGACGTAATGACTAAAGGACAAAGGCCATGTTTGGTTTTTAGATGCAAAATGAGGAAAATCTAGGATACATTGTGACACGTTAAAATAAATGACAGTAAGCCAACAATCCTTGTTTATCCATGAACCAAACAAGCCCAAAACCTTAACCCAGAGTGATAAAGTTCTGGGGATCATATTTTTCACTTTTAAAATGAGAAGAACAACGAGAGAGGAAAACATAATCGTCACATATACCTACCCAGAGATATTTACCTGGCTAGTACAGCAGAGGGCATAGTCTTGGAAGAAATACCACAAATTCTTGTAGAAAAAGTGACAAGAACAAACAAATTGCAAAGTTGAAACTTACAGCAGGAGAATGTTCAAGGTGACACCGTGCCTCCAGGTATTTTGGATTGATGTGAATACCATGAGATGGTCCGGTAGGAGATTCAGAATGTCTAGTATTCATCAACATAGCTGGCTGCTTGTTCTCAGGAGTAGAAAATTGCAGTTCATCCTCTATAGCACGAAGTACATAAGATGGGAAGACATGTGCCCAGGTCCCAAATAGATGACGCAGAGCAGGATGCAGGCTCGAATGAACTTGATTGTATGCCAAACAAAAAACCTTGAAATGGACAATTAGAAACAATAAATAAGACCCAAGTGGGTCACAGAGAAACTAAGATGTCAAGAATATTGTACCAGACCAAAAAAAAGGAAGTTGTAAATTTTAGGCAAACATCAGCCTAATATTTACTAATATAAAAGGAATTAGAGGAAGGTCCACTGGTATGACAAAAAGCTCACCTCAGGGAGGCGAGCTGCAAAATGCCTCACATATTCACGACCAATATTCTTTACTATGCTATCCAACAAATACAATGAAGGAAGCTTTTGGTCTACTGGCACCTGAGCAAAAAACCATTCTAAATTATGTATATATACAAACTGAAAAACACACACAAAAGGCTATTTATGAACATATATAGCATAACCTGACAATAGACTTCCATTTTGCCCAGAAAACAACACAGAAAATTTTTACCCTCATCATCCAAGGCCATGAAAATAGATGGCCAATTTAACATGCTCGCAGTTTCTTAAAAACATAGTAGTTTACTGCCAATCATTTGATTCAAGTTCTAAGCTGAGAAATTTCATAAGCTGAAACAAAAGAAGAATAAAAGAATGGCCACTCTGGAGAAGGTTGCCAGTGAACTGCCCAACGTGAGGCCACCAATTGGTCAAGAAATTTTCTATCATCTCACAAGTTAACTACTTGCAGCATCCAGTTCTCAATAATTTGTTCAAAAAAATGTATAAACAAGAAAAAAGATGGCTGACTGACTGGCTTGACATACCACAATGTCTTTGAGCTCCATACATCAAAATTCAAGTTGTCCTGGTGAAAACAATGGTTAAGGCCAAACCTGATTAACTGACTGGATTTGAAGGACAGAGGCCTAGCAAAACTTTAACAAGCACTTTAGAACTGGAGTGATGCAAACAAAAAATACAAGCAAAAGCTACAAGGAGGGCTCCATGAGGCTTAAACATGTAAACATAACCTAGTTGTGGTGATTGACTCTACCTAGGAGAATTAAAATGTGGGCTACAATTGTATTTATTGTCCAAACACACAGTATGATGCTTTTGCTCCTGCAACTCTTCTTCTCCTACACTCACCTATTTCCATTTTTTCACTGTTCTCCACCACTAGTCTTCATTCTCCTGAGAGAGATTTTCAAGGTTGTTGCTACAGGAAATACTTCTATAAATTGGAAATTGGCTGTTCATCCTCTTAATCTATAAGAAATAGCTCAATTTCAATTTTAACCAACAAATGCCTGATGGTCCATGGAAACTTTTTCTAAAACATCAATTAGTTATGATTTTCCATTTCAACATCTTTAAAGTTGAAAGCTTTCACAGTTTATTTCAATAATCGACCATCCTAAACCAATAAGGTCTATGATCTATATATAACCCCTTTTAGCACACACTCCACCGCCACCAACCTAGAAAAATCATTGGAAAACAAAACCATGGTGATCAAGAACATTATGTTAGTTAGCTCCCCTGATTTCATTTGTTTTTTTCAAGACTTCAACAAAAGAAAGCGCATTGTTTGAAACGCATAACTTTCTTTGGTTCTTCACCAATCTATAAAGAAACAAAATACTCACCCACTTCCCCTCCTACCTCTTCAACACACTCATGGATCGTGATACCCAGAGGTAACGTATATCCCTAACACATCTAACTTTACTAATCCACATTTCAATCAATTTCAAACTCAAAGCAAATTTTACAAAAACAAAATCTAAAAATCCAGCAGTGACGCCATTACCCAAACACGTCATTACCAAAAACCCCCCACCTCAAGAATCCTGGCGCAGATGGCCTCGGCGATCCCCTCTCCGCACTCCCGCTGCTCCCCAGCAATTATAGTAAGCTCAGTAATAATCGGCTTCGAATTGAAAGTGAGCTCCGACAGCACCTCCTCATAGAGCCGCACGACCTCCTCCGCAGTCGGCGGCGGGGGTTCCTCCTCGCCGAGGGCCCTGAGCTCCTCCTCTCGGTTCCTGAGCATCGCGCGAAACCGCTCCAGTATCGGCTGCGAGAGCCGGTCCGCTGCGGCCGCGCGCGGGGGGCGGTCGGGGGGGAGACCTAGGGCTCTGGGGTTGTCCCGAGAGCTCGGGAAGCGGTCCTCCTCCATCGACGAGGCTGAGCGGGATCTCGGAGCAGCTATCTGGGGTTAGGGTTTCGGAGGCTTGGGGAGAATGGATCCATAGGCGAGACGACGGGGGAAAGAAAAAGACATGAATTTTGCGATTATCACCGCAGCGCTTGCTCTGTAAACAGGTGGCTTCTCCGTCTGGCTTGTTAGCTTTACGCCTGAATTTCTTCCTCTGCACCTGTGATGGATCTTGCTGTGTACTGTGATGGAAGCTGGACTGGAATTACGGGGGTGGGTTTAAAGGATATCAATGGATTGGTCTACTTGTTTGGGCTTTTAATAGGCTTTCTCGTCTCGGCCCGGCCCGGTAAATGTTGAACGTATTTAATGGATGTATATTGGGGTGTGCACTATTCGGTTAAAACCGAATTAACCGACCAAACCGAAATCGAATAATCGATTCGATTCGAGTTATTCAGTTTTTGGTTCGGTTCGGTTTTGAAAATTGAAATTTTTATTATTTGATTTTGGTTCGGTTATTGAATTTAAAAAACCGTAAAAACCGAACCGAACCGAATTATATATATACCTGTATACTGCCAGTAGATTTTGGTTTTGGGCTAATCGGTTCAAACAGCCCTATATATTATCGCTATCAACAGCGAGCGGTTCGCTGCTCTCGCCACTCTCGCTCTCGCCTCTCATTTCAGCCCTAACCCTAAATCCCGAATTCCCGATCGCCTCTCGCTCTCGCCGCTGCGATGCTACGCCGTGTCGATGACATCACTTTCGTCCACCCCCAGACCCCCCTCCTCCTCTGAGGCTCTGAGTTTCGACTCCCGACGCCTCAATATCTCTCTGATCGACGCTCTGAGCTTCAATCTCTCATTTTTTTACAACGGATTAAGCTGCAAGGTGAGCATATTTAAGAAATTATGAAATTTAGGGTTGATTTTTTGTGAAATTAAATTAGAGTTTTTTGATTTCATACGATTTTATTGTTAGATTAGTAAATCTTCAGTTCCAAGCTGATGATTTTTCTTCTTCTTCACCCCTGCAGCTGCGGTGCTACGCCATGTCGGTGACATCACTTTCGTCCACCCCCGGACCCCCCCTCCTCCTCTGAGGCTCTGAGTTCCGACTCCCAATGCCTCAATATCTCTCTTATCGACACTCTGAACTTCAATCTCTCATTTTTTTACAACGGATTAAGTTGTAAGGTGAGCGTATTTAGGAAATTATGAATTTTAGGGTTGATTTTTTGTGAAATTAAATTAGAGTTTTTTAATTTCATACGATTTTATTATTAGATTAGTAAATCCTCAATTTTGAACTTACGATTTTTCCTATCCTTCATCCCTGCAGCTGCGGTGCTGCGCCGTGTCGGTGACATCGCTTTCGTCCACCCCCAGACCCCCCTCCTCCTCTGAGACTCTGAGTCTCAACGCCTCAATATCTTTCTGGTCGACGCTCTGAGATTTAATCTCTCATTTTTCTACAATGGATTAAGATACAATGTGAGAGTATTTAGGAAATTATGAAATTTAGGATTGATTTTTTGTGAAATTAAATTAGGGTTTTTTTGATTTCATACGATTTTATTTTTAGATCAGTAAATCCTCAGTTTTGAACTGACGATTTTTCTTCTCCTTTATCTCTGCAGCTGCGGTGCTGCACCGTGTCGGTGACATCACTTTCGTCCACCCCCGGACCCCCCTCCTCCTCTGAGGCTCTGAGTCCCAACGCCTCAATATCTCTCTGGTCGACGCTCTGAGCTTCAATCTCTCATTTTTCTACAATGAATTAAGCTGCAAGGTGAGAGTATTTAGGAAATTATGAAATTTAGGATTGATTTTTTGTGAAATTAAATTAGGGTTTTTTTGATTTCATACGATTTTATTGTTAGATCAGTAAATCCTCAGTTCTGAACTGACGATTTTTCTTCTCCTTCATCCCTGCAGCTGCAGTGCTGCGCCGTGTCGGTGACATCACTTTCGTCCACCCCCGGACCCTCCTCCTCCTCTGAGGCTCTGAGTCCCAACCCCTCAATATCTCTCTAGTCGACGCTCTGAGCTTCAATCTCTCATTTTTCTACAACGGATTAAGCTGCAAGGTGAGAGTATTTAGGAAATTATGAAATTTAGGGTTAATTTTTTGTGAAATTAAATTAGGATTTTTTGATTTCATACGATTTTATTGTTAGATCAGTAAATCCTCAGTTCCAAACTGACGATTTTTCTTCTCTTTCATCCCTGCACCTGTGGTGCTGCGCCGTGTCGGTGACATCGCTTTCATTCACCCCCGAATCCCCCTCCTCCTCTAAGGCTCTGAGTCCCGATGCCTTAATATCTCTCTAGTTGACGCTCTGAGCTTTAATCTCTCATTTTTTTACAACGGATTAAACTGCAAGGTGAGAGTATTTAGGAAATTATGAAATTTAGGGTCGATTTTTTGTGAAATTAAATTAGGATTTTTTTTTATTTCATACGATTTTATTGCTACACTTTCGTCCCCCCCCCCCCCCCTCTTCTCCTTTTCTCCTCTGAGGCTCTGACTCTCTAAGTTTCGACGCCTCAATATCTCTCTGGTCGACGCTCTGAGCTTCAATCTCTCATTTTTCTACAACGGATTAAGCTGCAAGTTGAGAGTATTTCGAAAATTATGAAATTTAGGGTTATTTTTTGTGAAATTAAATTAAGATTTTTTGATTTCATACGATTTTATTGTTAGATAAATAAATCCTCAGTTCCGAACTCCCGATTTTTCTTCTCCTTCATCTCCGGTGACATCGCTTTCGTCCACCCCCGGACCCCCCTCCTCCTCTGAGGCTCTGAGTCCCGACGCCTCAATATCTCTTTGTGACTAGCCTTCGACGCTCTAAGCTTCAATATCTCATATTTTTACAACAGCATCATCGGGATCAAATTGCAAGGTGAGTGGATTTATAAAATTATGAAATTTAGGGTTGAATTTTGTGAAATTAAATTAGGGTTTTTTTATTTCATACTATTTAATCTGTAATTCTGTATTTTGCTATTGATAGATGTTGAACGAGGATAATAGTCAGGAGCTTTCAAATACAAATCCAATTATTCCAAATCCAATGTCAATTTCTGCTTCTCAGGAAAGTTCTACGCCTATGGCTATCGAAGTTTCAAACCAAGGCAATGCATCTATGTGTAGTACAAAGCCTCCAATGCCAAGAAAGAGAATGGCAGCACGATCAGCTGTATGGGAGCATTACACAAAGTTCACAGAGTCGGACAAGTCAACCAAAGCCAGATGCAACTACTATGATAATGAATTTTTTTGTGATTCAAAAAAAAAAGGTACTTCTTCTCTTAAACATCACATGAATCAATGAAAGCAATATCCATATAATGTTGATACACATCAAACACAACTTGCTATGCAACCTATTCAAAAAGAAGTAGCAAATGAGTCTATGCTAACTAGCTGGAAGTTTGATCAAGAAAAAATTAGAAAAGCACAGACATACATGATTGTTGTAGATGAACTGCCTTTTAGTTTTATGCAACATGAAGGTTTTCAATACTTTATGTCTCAAGCTTATCCTAGATTTCGAATGCCTTCACGTTGGACTATGACTAGAGACTGTTTTCAACTCTACCATGATGAAAAGGTAAAGTTGAAATAATATTTTAGAGAGTCCAAATAAAGAGTTTGTTTGACCACTGATACTTGGACCTCAATTCAAAACATAAACTATATATGTATCACAGCACATTATATTAATATTGATTGGAACTTGAAGAAAAAACTTTTGCATTTTTGCAAAATTGCAAGTCATAAGGGTGAAGTTATAGGAAAAGCAATTGAAAAATGTCTGTCTGAATGGAGAATTGATAATGTTTTGACTGTTACTGTTAATAATGCCTCTTCAAATGATACTGTTATTTCATATTTGAAGAAAAAATTTTTGAATTGGGGCACTTGTTTGGCACAAGGAAAATATATTCATATGCGTTGCATAGCACATATCATTAATTTTGTGGTGAAAGATGGTTTGAAAGAGATGGCAGATTCCATTGCTCGGGTTAGATCTGCAGTTAAATATGTGAGATATTCTCTAGCAAGATGGCACAGGTTCAAAGAATGTGTGGAAATTGAAAAAATTGAAAGCAAAAAATGTCTTTATTTGGATGTATCCATAAGGTGAAATTCCACCAATATGATGTTTGAAGTAGCTCAAACTTTTGAGAGGGCTTTTAAAAAATTTGAAGAGGAAGATAGCAATTTCTGTCA
Organism: Trichopus zeylanicus subsp. travancoricus; assembly: GCA_005019695.1. NCBI lineage: Eukaryota > Viridiplantae > Streptophyta > Magnoliopsida > Dioscoreales > Dioscoreaceae > Trichopus > Trichopus zeylanicus. The sequence continues at coordinate 48,507 of RXID01010980.1, read as the reverse complement.
TGAGCTTAATAATGAAGATGGAACTCCTCTGTCCTTTGACTGGCAGAATGTTAGGTGACTTATTATATTCTTAGAGCGTTTATATGAGTTGACTCTTCGAGTTTTTGCCTCTATGTATGTTACAAGTAATTTATTTTTTGATGAAATTTATCAAGTTAACCTTCTTTTGAATCTGTAGAAAGTCAGCAGTGATACAAAAGTCCAAGATATGGCAGTTATGATGAAAGACAAATATGACAAGTATTGAGGTGAGACAGAGAAGATTAATATGCTTCTTTTTGTTCCTGTTATCTTTGATCCAAGACGCAAGTTAGAATATGTTGAGTTTGGAGTTAAAAAAATGTATGAAGGTGAAAGAGGTGTCATGATCAGGAGAAACTTGCATGAAGTTATATATGATTTGTTCAAAGAGTACAGGATGCGACTACAGCCGGGAGGAATGTCATCTGGTGAAGGATCAAGTATGCCAAAGATATCAGGAAAGTACATCTTAAGTAGTCTATTTGTTGAGCATAGAAAAAATTTCATGAGTGATGAAATGAAGTCTGAGTTAGACAAGTATTTGTCAGAGGATCTTGAAAAAATGAGCCAAACTTTGATGTTCTGGGCTTCTGAAAAGTGAATAGCTACAGATTTCCTATTCTGTCACATATGGCTCGTGATATATTAGCTATACCTATCTCTACAGTGGCTACTGAATCAGCTTTTAGCATAGAAAGGCGCATACTTGATCATTTTCGTAGCTCTTTGACTCCTACACTAGTACAAGCTCTCGTTTGCACTCAAAATTGGATTAAAAATTCAAAAACAAAAATCAATGTTGAGGAAAGTTTGGAAGAACTTGAAAAGATTCAAGAGAGTAAGATTTACATTACTAATATTTTTATTATTACATTGTATATTTTTTTTATTATGGTCAAATAATCATTGAATGATTTTTTTATTTTAGAGTTGACAAAGATGAAATTGGATGTCACAACCATTGAATTTTGAGAAGTCATCTTAAGGTTTGAATATGCTTACTTATTTTTTATGTATTTCTTTTCATGTTTCTAACTTTCTATGGTCATCTCTTCCAAATTCATTCTTATATATCCTTATCATTCATGTGCATCACAGTATCAGTGCATGTGTGAAGTTATGATCTTACAGTCCTTAGTTCCTTACCTAGTTACCTACTTACATGATATTTTCTTAATTGTTTTTACTGTGATGATATTTTACTATATTTTTTAGGTTCAACAGTATGATCCAACTATCCAGGAACAGGTATGTATCCAACTATTATTTTGTAAGAGCAGGTTGATGCTTGAGGGGAGGCATCTTCGTTTTTGATGATGCATCAAAGCCAAATCTGAGCCTCTTGAATTTTTGCTTTTATTTGAGGTTTTTTTGTCTTTGGTGTTTTGATGCGGAGGTGTTCCAATGGTCCCCTACTCTGACTTCGTCCTCTTCACTTTGTAGCAATGACATGATTGTTTGGATGACCTGTGAAGGCAACCACTACCTACCATTAGCGCATGGGGAGAGCCAGAGAGGGATGCTGAGTTTTGACAATGGATTAAAGGCGAATATGACGGTATAACCCTCTTGGAATTATTTTATGATTTTTTTAATAATTTTTGTTGAATTTTTTATAAGCTGTTTGAGGCAATGAAGATATTGAATCATTGGCTCATTGCCATATGCTATGCTCGCATGTGGGCAAGTGACTGATTGGACGATTATCTCCTTCTTTGGCTTCACCCTAGTAATGTTATGCTGCTTGGAAGTTGAAACTTCTGGCTTCTATTCTATTACTTCTGTACACGGGACCACAAGAGATTTCTCAAGCTTTTCTTAATGGACCATTGGATATGATATAATTTTTCAAAGTTCAAATGCTAAATGATTACTGAATTGATCATATTTATTCTAAACCACATAATTACAGTTGTTGTCTTGCAGCTTGCTGATGCTGAGTTATTTGATTTGTAAGAATGATATTATAGCCTTATAGAGTTATAGGATTGTCCTGTTACTGTACATTATCCTGCAACTCTGCAAGCATGAAGTTGAACTGTTGAAGTGTTCTATAGCAGTGCAACTTACCAGCTTCTGCTACTATACAATATACATTGTCTTGTTGCTCGCCTGCTCCTGCAAGTATGAAGTTGAAGTGTTGAACCGTTGAAGACTTGGAACTTGGAAGTCTTGAAGTGTCTTGCTACATGAAGTTGAACTGTTGAACTATTGAAGTGTTTTGTAGCTTGCTCGCTTCTGCTAGACTGCTACTATACATTGTCCTACTGCTCCTACAACTTGAAGACTTGATTCACTTGAAGTCTTAAAGTGTCTTGCTACATGAAGTTGAACTATTGAAGTGTTTTGCAGCTTACCCGCTTCTGCTAGACTGCTACTATACATTGTCCTGCTGCTCCTGCAACTTGAAGACTTGATTCACTTGAAGTCTTGAAGTGTCTTGCTACATGAAGTTGAACTGTTGAAATGTTTTGCAGCTTGTCCACTTCTGCTAGACTGCTACTATACATTGTCTTGTTGCTCCTGTTGCTTTTGCTACTCCTGCAACTTGAAGACTTGATTCACTTGAAGTCTTGAAGTATCTTGCTACATGAAGTTGAGCTATTGAAGTGTTTTGCAACTTGCCCGCTTCTGCTAGACTGCTACTATACATTGGCCTGCTGCTGCTGCTGCTCCTGCAACTTGAAGACTTGATTTATTTGAAATCTTGAAGTGTCTTGCTCTTACTTGTGCGGTTGTGCTATTGTGGCATGTGAGATACTGAGATTAACTGATTATTTATTGGGTTGCAATTTGCAAACTTGCAATTGGACTGGGTATCAGGGTCAAGGATTCAGGGCATGTATAATGTATCTATTGAATATTCCGTACTAATTTTTTTTTTCCCTTATGCAAATGACCAAATTCATTTATCCAGACAGGATCGTGTAAAAATTCAGTTTGCAATTCAGTTATAACCAAATCGAACCGAAATATTTCGGTTCGGTTCTAATTCGGTTTTTATACTATTCGATTCGATTCAGTTTTAGATTTCAAAATTTCGGAAATTTCGGTTCAATTTATTCGATTCGATTTTAACCGAATGCACAGCTTTAGATGTATAAGCCGATTCTTCTCTCCTCGCCCATGTCGCTAGTTGAGCCAAGAGATTTCATCATATTGAAAAAAAAATCATTATTTATTTATTTGGTTTATTTTAAAAATTTAATCATTGTAGTTCTCCTCGTAAACCGCAAGACAACTCTGATTGGGTCACCACCGCCGTCAAAATGCGACTCGAGATTGGCATCTGATTTGGATACCATCTTCTGCGAACATATCTCGAGATACGGAACCTAATCTCGAGAAAACTGGGGCGGTAGAAATCACCATCTGGATTCTTGTACATGCCGCCACATTGTCCACGTGACCAAATCCCCACAACTGAACCACCTCACGGCTCACGGTGGCCCGCCCAAACCCTCACGTGACCATTAGGGTTGACCCATGCATCCGCCTCCAGAGCGGAAACCGGATCCGAAGCACAAATCGCATGTCATTCCCTCAATTGTCTCGACTCAGTGCACCCCCACTCGACGACCGCCTCAAAATAGAAATCCACGTTGGCGTAAAGGGCAACAAGGTAAATGCATACGAAAACGCTAATTTGACATGTTTTCTAATTTTAGAGTGCTAGTCGAGTAAGCGGCGGGCAACGTTTGGCATTCATTTTTAGAATAATTATATACAACCCTCCTTAATTAGTCTTAATTACTTATAATTTTTCATAATTTTCGAAATCATCGGTACTCTCTCTTTTCTCAAAATATTTACCTACACCCCCTAATTATTATTTAATTAAAATTTTTTCAAAAAATTCCGATTTTACTTCCAGTTATTTTTATAATTAAACCCTAAAAACTTATTTTTTATTATTTAACACCCCGAAATTCGATTTTTTACAAATAACACCCCGAAATTATTTCGATTTACAGAAAAATATTTGAAATTCGGATTTTTGCAAATAACATCCCAAAATTATTTCGATTTGTAGAAAAATCTCCGAAATTATTGCGACGACGGCGAGGGTGGCGGCGCGCGGGTGGCGATGTCGGCCTCGACCTCCGTCCCTGGCACGCGGGTGCAGATGGCCTTGGGCGCGGGTGCGGACGGCCTCGGGCTCGGCCGTCCGCACCCGCGTGCCAGCCTCGGCCTTCGCTCCCGCCGCCGGCCTCCGACGTCGCTGCCCGCGTGCCGCCACCCTCACTACCGTTGTAATAAATTTAGGGACTTTTCTGTAAATCGAAATAATTTCGGGGTGTTATTTGTAAAAATCCGAATTTAGGAGATTTTTCTGTAAATTAGAATAATTTCGGTGTGATATTTGTAAAAAACTGAATTTTGGGTGTTAAATAATAAAAAATAAGTTTTTAGGGGTTTAATTTTAAAAATAAAATTAAAATTTTTTGAAAAAATTTAAATTAAATAATAAGAAAGATAAATATTTTGAGAAAAGAAGATTTAGATAACTCCGGAAATTACGGGATGGTAAGTAATTACTAATTACATGAGGATTATAGGTATTTTTTTTTTTTTTCTCAATATTTGCAAATAACACCCTAACAAATTCTGAATTCTCCAAAGGTTTCCCTCTATATATATGCACCACCAACCTCCTCGCCGGTGATCCGAAGGTCTCCTGCACCTCGCCCTCGCCGCCGATTTCCACTATAAAACCACCACCCGGTACCAATCGCTACCACCACCGCCGACCATGATCGCCGCCTGCAAGCTAACCGCCGCCGCGGCGCCCTCTGCCGCCACCAACCTCCTCCGCCCCAAATCCCCACCCCGAAACCGCACCTTTACCCCGATCTCAACTGGAAAATCTCCTAAAACCCCTCTCCGCGCCTCCGTCTCTGTCCTCCGTAAGCCCCTCTTCATCTCCGAGCTCGCGAAGCCCTGCCGACGGCCCACTGTTTCCTGCCAGGCCTACGAGGCCGACCGATCGGATGGCATCGAGATCCCCGGCGACACTGCCCCGTCGTCGCCTTCGGCCGCAGGGCAGAAGGTGAAGATCGGGATCTACTTCGCGACCTGGTGGGCGCTCAACGTGGTGTTCAACATCTACAATAAGAAAGTCCTCAACGCCTTCCCGTACCCCTGGCTCACCTCCACGCTGTCCCTTGCCGTAGGATCGCTGATAATGCTGGTGTCCTGGGCCGCACGGATTGCTGAGGCGCCGAAGACTGATCTCGACTTCTGGAAGGCCCTTGCTCCAGTGAGAAAACTATTTTGTGTTTTGTTTTTGTGTTTTTTTTTGGGTTGGGGATTTAGAGATGGTGTTTTGGTTGGGGATGAGTAGGTGGCGGTGGCGCACACGGTCGGGCATGTGGCGGCGACTGTGAGTATGGCGAAGGTGGCGGTGTCGTTCACGCACATCATCAAGAGCGCAGAGCCGGCTTTCAGCGTGCTTGTGTCGAGGTTTCTCCTTGGGGAGACGTTCCCAGTGCCGGTTTACTTTTCGCTGGTGCCAATCATCGGTGGTTGCGCACTTGCCGCCGTCACCGAACTCAATTTCAACATGACTGGTGCGAAGCCTTTGCTCTGTTGTTGCAAAAAAATAGTGACTTTTTTCTAGTATCATAAGAATTTTTTTTGTTATCATTAGTCCACCTTGAATTCAAAGATCGCAGCAAACAATGAGAATAATTTCGTCTTATAACTTGTATTAGGTACATTGCATCGTTATTCTGGTCTCTGTGAAAGTGGTTTGTTCCTTTAAAGCTACTTTTGGCAAATTTAGGTTGAAAAAAACCAAATAATAGAACACTAATTCTTGGTAACTACTGTCAATCAGAAAGTAGAAATTTGAACCTTGGGGGAAAGTGTTTGATGTTTGTATGTGATTCCAGGTTTTATGGGAGCGATGATTTCGAATCTTGCATTTGTTTTCCGGAATATCTTCTCAAAGAAAGGGATGAAGGGGAAATTTGTTAGTGGGATGAACTATTATGCCTGCTTGTCTATTCTCTCTCTCTTGATTCTCACGCCATTCGCAATTGCGGTTGAGGGACCCCAGATGTGGGCTGCTGGTTGGCAGCAGGCACTTTCTCAGATTGGTCCCCAGTTCATCTGGTAAGCACAGAGCTTCAACTTGGTCTGTTTCTTCAATACATTTTTTCTTATTATAGCAACCACATGTTTATTTTATTTTACCTGAATTGCTGATGACGTATTCTATTTCCTAAACCTTTTGACAAATGGACTGCAAATTTTTGGAGAAGGATCAGTATCTTGAATAAATGTCTTGTTGTTATCATTAAAAAAATATGCAATAGTTCAAGATATTCATTGATTTTGATGTCATGCAAACGCTATAATTTTATTTCCTCTTGGTTGTTTTCTGAAATCAAACACTCTTCACTTTTCAATTAAAATGCGCTATGTGCTTGTGATGAAAACATTGTATGCTGAAAAGAATATGTTTTTCTTTGTCAAAAATCATGCCTGTTGTTTCATCAATTTTATGAACCAACGAATCTTATCTTTTTTGGCTGATGTGGGTGCTTAAGGAAGCCAATTGTAAACTTGCTTCAAGAATTATAGATAGTTTGTTTTTCTTTTGATATTTCTTCTTGTATTTGACTGAAAATTTGAATTTGTCTGGTTTTGAACTGTCATGGGTAGGTGGGTGGCAGCCCAAAGCGTGTTCTACCATTTGTATAACCAAGTTTCCTACATGTCATTGGATGAAATCTCTCCCTTGACATTTAGTATTGGCAACACCATGAAGAGGATATCTGTCATTGTCTCCTCCATTATAATCTTCCGCACGCCTGTTCAACCTATCAATGCACTTGGCGCAGCCATCGCCATCCTGGGGACATTCCTTTACTCCCAGGTAACTTCTATGAATTTATGTTTCTCAAAACAGAATTTTGAAATTTCTGATAGTTTTGTTGTCTTGTGATGAATTGACACCCTGCCATATTGGACCTCAAACAAACATTTTTGGTGTTCTCTGTGTGTTGATACTTGACAATTATATGGATGTCTCTATCTACAACAAGAGTTACTAGATAGTGGAGGATACCTACCTTGCTGGTGGTTATCTCTTGCAAAAGCATGATTATATGGTCCATGATATAAAATTCAGAGAATTTGTGTTGAAGAAGCCAAGAATCGAATAATACTTCACCCATATAGAAATGTCATTACATGGACAAGAATCGGTAATCTGAACTGGAATTCATATATAATCACCTACTTTGGATCACCATATAGTATATATCGTCATGTTTATATTTTACATTTTTTAAACAGTCAAATTAGTACAGGGATCGGCAAGCCTGACATTCAGCAAACACCTGCACTTCTTCAATCAATCATCCACAATATATTGTGTGAAGAATATGGTTTGATGTCTTAAATGATTATTAGAAAAAAGCAATACCCATGGAAGTTTACCATTTCTCTTGGTGATGCGTGGGAAAGCTCGTTGCACTAGTATGGGTGTTTGGATTTTGGGTTTGGGTTGGTTGTGAAAACAGCTATATTTTGTGTTATTTTATCCAATACTTGTGCATCTGATCTTTGTTCTTTATCCTCTATAGCCTAAGGCCCTAATGATAAGTCCCAGTATTTGTTCAAAAAAAAAATGGCAAATTACATATGCACCGAAGTTAGCCTATTATTGTTGTCACTCTGTCGCCCTCAATGGTGTATGGGTTTGCATTTTTTATTATCTTACCAGCTTTTTTTATTTTTTTCTTGGCAGGCAAAGCAGTAAGCCCTACAGGATGAAATGTTAAAGCAGTCTGAGTTGAAATCCCCGGTTTTACTGAGTGTTTTCTGTAGATAAAATATGGCCGATCAATTCAAATTAGAATAAATTTTGCTGGAATTATCACCCAGAGACAGATTTTGTTTTACATAAATCTATTTTCTTGCAGGTTAGATATACTAGACAAGACATCAGTTTTGGATTATTAGCTGGTGATATGAGCAAAATGTAGTCTGATTGTCATTCTTGATGTTCAAGCAATAAACATATGTGGGCTTTCTAATGTGACCTGTCTCAGCTGGAACTAATTTGTTTCCTTGCTTTTACTAGCTATAATGTTGAGTTACAATTATTGGCTGCTGGCGTTAGGTTAACATCGTTTCCTGTCTCTAAATTTCGGAGGGCATTTTTGCAGCAACATTGCAAGTATCTCGACGACTTACATTTTTGCCCATGTAATTCAAAAGAAAAAAAGGAAAAACTCAAAAAGAAGGTTAAGAGTGGAGACAATTTATTCTATTTATTGGCTCCTGGCATTTAATCGTTAGAAACAAAAACTGAAATATTGTATCCAGTCCACTTCTTTTTTTAAAATCTGAAGAAGCTTTAGGCCCCATTGATTTGAGATTAGAATTAGAAATAGTTCAACTAAAAATTTTATTTTTTTTATAAACAAATTAAAATTAATTATTTTAACTTACTATCAAATTAAATTACAAAAAAGAATTAATTAGTTTTTAAAATTTTAAATTATTGCAGTTAATTTTGAAAAAAAAACTAATATATAAAAATATTTTATTTTCTTCTGGTGGGATTGTTTTATCTTCCAAATAATGTAAAATACAGTATTAATTTCATGAGTACAAGAACAGCACAATAATTATTACAAAGGAAAAAAAAAATCTCCTAAAAGAATGAAAATAGGAGTCACACAAATCATAAGTAGAGGGTAACATATCAGCAGAAATGCTAAAGCACAAATAATTGTGTAAAACATCTGGTTAATGATTCCATAAGCAATCAACAGAAGTTGATAAAATGCTTCCACAAAACGAGATTATTCAATTCTGATGTTACACAAATTGAGCTCAATAAGATCCAGTGATTAACTAGTCGACAAACAAAAACTCGGGGTTCGATGAGTTCATATGAAAACAGACTAGCAGAAATAGATCTAACAATAATCCTCGAGACTCTACACTTTATTGCCAAACCAAAACGTAAAAATGGTGCAAATTAGAAGAGGGATGTCCCCTTTCTTTTCTTGTCTCCACCAATTTCCAAGTGCTAGCACCTCTGCAAGAGTCATATGACAAATGGGAATTAGAAAGGCTATCAATAATTAAATTGGACGACAGATACAACATCGTGAAGATAAAAGCGGTTTTATGCATATAAAAAAAAGATGAGGATGAGTTTCATGCATAGCATTATCTTTAAAAGAAAGTTCATTGTCAGGGTTGACGTAAGGGAACTACCACGACCGAAGAATGTGTCATAAATTCCACAAACACCTTAATTGGATGCTGTGAGATACGCTTGCAGCTCTGGCATTGTAGCTTCAAAACAATATTCTTTGTAGTTTTTGCCTGTCAAAATAGGATGACATCAAATAAGTTTTTACCAGGAAGCTACGTTCTTCGAGGTGCACTCAGACAATAAAGATGCTTATATGCAGAGCATTCGTTCAAGAACCAATCGTTCAACAAATAAAGAGAACATAAAACAGTAAGTTAAGAAAACAACTTTTTGTGGAAAACAGGCTTCCTCTGTCCACCATAACCGGACTGCTTTCTGTCATAACGACGCTTCCCTTGAACAGAAAGACTATCCTTACCTTTCTTGGACTGAGTAGTGACTTTGTGCGCGGTGTGTTTCCTGCACTTATTGTTCTTGCAGTATGTCTTCTTAGTTTTGGAAACGTTCACCTATATGACCAACGGCATATAAGTGATAAAGCTTTGTTATGAATCTACCACAATGAACATAACAAATTAGTAAAGGCAAATAATGTAAAACAATTTCTAGTCTTCATAAATCTAAGACCTACAGAAGCCAACCAATAAAATACACCAACTGAAAGATAAAATCAGGATTGATAAAAATCTTAAAATGCCAGACAAATCAAAAGGAAGCTAGAAGCAGCTGAGTTGTTCAGAGTAAACTATACCTCCATTTGATATCAACCCAATGTCGAGAAGAAGTTCTCATGCATCAACGTCACTTGAAACAAGCAAAATGGTCTATCTGGTTCTCAAAAGCAAAGGTTTACAACCTCACAAAACTCCAGATGTTATTCTACAGAATACATATTTTATTATCATTTTTGAATTTTTTGAACTAAAACCGATCAAAGAAGTGAGTTCCAAAATCATTTAAAACCATATCTGCATAAAAGCCACGGGAAGCTGCACTACATGCAATATCTCCTCCACAGAAGTACGAGATCATAAAAATCCAAGCAACATATGTGAGATCAGCAGCATCAAACAAGAAGCACAAACCATATTCTCTTTCTTCAAACTGATTCATATATTACATATTCTCGATCACAAGCACAACACCGAAAAGCCTGAAACTTTCAGGACACAAAACTCATACTAGATCGAAACCCAACAATCAAACCATTCTAAAACAGCCGTAGATGCCCTTAGGAGGATGACCAACTCTCACCAACAACACAAACCTAAATGAAGAACTGAATTTAAACCCTAAAACATACAGTTTGCACAAAAAAGAAGAGGAAATGACATATTTACTGCATAAGCTATTTTGCGAAACCAGAAACCACACGGAAATTCAATTTGAAACCACAATTCAGATCAGAAAAATCCCGACACCAGATCGAGAAAAGCGAACAAGAATTGTCCATCCGAAGTTTGGAGTTGTCGATCGTTGCCGCCCGGGGCTACCCAAGCAAACGGAGACGGAGACGGACGAACGGCGACCGCCGGCTAAGATTAGGGTTTTGGAGAGAGGCATGTTAAATACCAAATTTACCCCTGTTCCGCTACTAGCGGGCTGAAGTGGCGCGTGTCAGCTTCCGTGGAGTCCTTTATTTTTTCCTTTTTCAAGAAGATGAAATAGAAAGATTAATTAGCAATCGTTAGGATTCAGAGCAAAACAGGTGGGAATTAGCCGCCAATTAGATTAACAAAATCTTGTTAGCATGCAAATAATCAGAAAATGGATTAGTATATTTTTTTGGTAATTGCGGATTGGCATTTGGTATATATCAGCTGTTTTCTCCCTAAAAATTTGCTAAACCACTGTTTAGTGTCTTGAAATCATCTGAATCCCTTTAATTATCATGTAGCTGAGATTAAAAAGATTTTGAGACACAAAAAATTGTTCCAATACACTTCTAATGAGAAAATAGTGACTAATATATACTAATCCATCAGAGAAAATGTAGATTATTTGATTATAATGTTAAATTTCGATTGCTCAAAAAAAAAAAAAAAAAAAACATATTGACTTCTATATACTAATCCATCCTCTGATGACTTAAACATCAAAAACCCATTCAGTTTACAACAGGCAAGCAAATGACCAGAAGGAAAAAATTTTCTAGCTTTCATGAACAAACATACATACATTGGAAGGAGCTTCATAGCCTTTATGAATAAAAATTGGTTAAGTCAAAACAACAGAGCACAGAGCGCAGATGCAACACAAAAGGTTTCTGTCAAACAAAATGGCGACTAGGATTTCCTCCTGGTAATTTGCTAGTTTATAATCAATAAACTAAGCCGGGGAACCATTGTTAAGTTCCAGATGCTTTATGGCAGTCCGGACATCCTTGCTACCTCTCCCACTGCAATTAACGGCCACCTTCGTTCTATTGGGGAGAGTTGGGCATAGGACTTCCAGATGTGCCGAGGCATGCTACGTTTCTAGAGCTGGGATGATGCCCTCCAACCGAGATAGTCGCTTGAAAGCTGTGTACAAAGAAATTCAGTTGTGATGCAGGAAAAACTATGCCAAAGGAGTACATAATCAAATTGAGATGTTAGAACAAAAGAATGGTAAACTGCAGCTTCTATTACCTTCCAAGGCCTTTTGATCAGTGCAACTACAGTATTCAGCTCGTCCAATGTCCTTCAGATAGCTGTGCTCTGGTCCGACACCAGCGTAATCAAGACTACCATATGAAATCAACCAATTATTAGAATAGTGTTTGCAAAACCAGCTGAAAATGCAATTAGTTAAGACATTTGACTAGAAAGTATCTGTAGAATTTTTTATTTGGATGACAAACCCTGCGCTTATAGAGTGAGGTTCAATTATTTGTCCATCATCATCTTGCAATAAATAACTCATGGCCCCATGCAGTACTCCCACCTCTCCCTTGGTCAATGTTGCAGCATGCTTGCCACTGTCTAGTCCAAATCCTGCAGCCTCCACACCAATCAACCGTACATCAACATCATTGACAAACTCATGGAAGAGTCCCAATCGCATTTGAACCCCCGCCAACACAAGCAACCAGAACATCAGGCTTTCCACCCCATTTCTCCATAGCTTGCTTTCTTGTTTCTTTGCCAATTACTGCGTGGAAGTCTCTAACCATCATTGGATAGGGATGTGGACCAGCAACAGAACCCAAAATGTAATGGGTTGACTCAACATTGGTCACCCAATCTCGTATGGCTTCAGATGTCGCGTCCTTCAGCGTTGCAGTCCCAGAATGAACTGCTCTAACCTGCATGGAAACATTATTCCATAATCTTTTGAAAAAATATGCCAAATTGCCACAAGGATGTGGCTGTTTTTCAACAATATAAGACCTAAAAACGAAGCACAGAACAATGGGGAGATTTTCCAAATGGACTCCATAAATACCAAGAATCATATACTTTCATATGCCAGGTCCTCAGAATCATATACAAGAACAAACCTCTGCTCCAAGGAGTTGCATTCGGAAAACATTGAGAGCCTGCCTCTCCATATCTTGAGCACCCGTATAGATGACACGTTCCAAACCAAATCTTGCACAAACCGTGGCAGTGGCAACACCATGTTGACCAGCTCCAGTCTCTGCAATGATGCGTTTTTTCCCCAGACGCTTGGCAAGGAAAGCTTGTGCGATAGCATTGTTGATCTTGTGTGCACCAGTGTGGTTCAGATCTACCCTTTTCAAATATAGGTGTGGGCCCTCACCATTAGAGCCTTTGTAGTAATCTGTAAGCCTTTCTGCAAAGTAGAGTGGGCTCTCTCTTCCAACATAATCTCTAAGAATACCATCCAGTTCGTTCTTAATGAAATCACACAAAGAAGTCAGGAAATTGAAAAGCTACAGAAAAGGAAAATTTTAAACTGAGGACATTAAAGTTAGATATTACCTCATAATGAGGAGTTTTCTTCAAATTCTAAAAGAGCGTATTCTTAAAAGAGTTGAACATAAACTATTATCTTGATGCAGAATTTTACTAGCTGACTAAAAAGTGACAAGAAAGAACAAAGAGTCACTGCTTTGCCGCAGCCATGCCGAGCAGGTGAGCATGATCTAGACAAAAATAGATGTCCAACAAAATCCAATGTTACACCATCTAGGAAAGGAGGCACACTAACTAACTAACGTCTTTTCAATCTAAAATCAAAGACAGCTATAAATTAATGAGTTGTTCATGGGTACTAAGAAATAAAAAGCTATCTCTAAATGACCTGCCACACATGTCCATGCTGCGATAGATCAAATAAAAATGAAAGAAACTCTCGTAATGGCACAGGTATTGTGCCAGTTTTATTCCTTGCTTAGGCAAGGCTATTAATAATAAATCCCAATTGCTCAAAAAAAAAAAAAAAATGAAAGGAAGTCTAAACTGCTCCATTGCTTTAAGTTGGGTAGCCCAACCTCACCTTAGGCATGGGCTGCGTGGCTCTTTGTATGCTAATCATGAAGAAGGAAAAGTATGGTGCCCGACTACTGTCTTCCGCACTAACTTTTTGATGAGAAGGGACGGGCATCCTTTTATTGTGCTACAGCAAACCTAGCTAGTGGATTTCATCTTAGTGGACTCACAGGTAGCATGGCTCTTATAAGAATTTCAGGATTAAGTTGAAATTAGCAGGTACTCAGATTTCATCAAAGAACTATGATTAAGTTGAACCCAAAGTGGTACCCAGAAGGGCCATTTCTCTGCTTGAAGGTTAGTGAAAGATGTGCAACTAAGTTTAGAAGTCCAACACACTTCTAATGCATAACTAATCACCATTAAACTCATCTAGTTTTCGAGTCAATCTAGCAAGGTGAACTGTGGTAGCTTGTATATATTCCCACAATGCATTCACATGAGAGTTGAAAACCACAACTATCAGTCTCCGTCATATCTTGGACATGAGTTTTTCAGATTAGGCTGTTAATTTTGTTTCATAGTTTAAGGACAGCAATGGATAATTGAAATTGAGGCAAGGGAATTCAAAAATTGCTTCAGTAACTGATTCATAACCTAGCAGACCAGGAATGCGAATTTAATTAAACTCATTCACATATCTACACAGAGAATCCTAATGCACAGCCTTTTCTATATTAAACATGAAAAGACAAATCAAATTCGAGCATTTGCGCAACATAATCAGTCGTTATTCGAAGACCTAAGAAATCGTTTCCAATCTCAAATCTATCCAAACGAAAAACATACACAACCAATCAAACAATCCACGGAGCATAGCGGAAACAAGGATACAATCAGACCTGGAAATCTTCGTCCGTGGAGAGGGACTTGAACGCGGCGTCAAGCTCCGTGAGCGCATGCATTAGGGTTTCCGGGACATACTTCCCGCCAAATTTCCCGAAGCGCCCGAAAGAGTCCGACCGGAGAGCCGCCGGGCCCATGGTGACGGGCTCGCAGGTTAGGGTGCAGGAGATGGCAGCGTGGCGTCGCAGCGGAGAAGGCGGCTTTGCCGTCGAAGGGCGGATCTGGCCGAGCCGGAGCGGCGAGGGCTTCGACAGAGTCGGGTTCCCGCAAGCGGAGCTTGTGGAAATGGCGGCCATCGTCTCTTTCAGGGATTTCGCTTCCGCGGGTCGGGGTCGGGGTCGGGGTCGGTTCTATGGGTCTCGGTTTTAACTGGAAGGCCGGTTGGGTTTCAGAACGCGGTCAACAGTGTTCGGGTTTCGGATATTATCGCGCCGCCTCCGTCTCCGGCGACGTCTCCGCTTCCGTCTCCGGCGACGTGGCCGCCTGTTGACGACGTATCCGCTTCCGCCTCCAGTCGACACCGCGACGAACTCCAACTTTTGCTGCTTCTATTCCGTCCCCCGTCATCTTTTTCTTCGGCTTCCACCGTCTCCTTCTCCAAAAGGCTCAAAGTCACAGCTGTTCTCGGCCTCCGCCGCTTCTTTCACCGTGCCGTCTCGTTCTCCGATGTTGTCTTGTGTCCCACTCGAGTATTATTTTCAATCGAGCACAGATTTCTCTTGAGCTACAAACGAATTTCTAATCCTACTTTCCATTTATTGAGTTGGTTTCTTAATTTTTATCATATATTATTTTTTCTGATTTTTCTAATCCTTAACTCCATTTAATTTGGAATGATATTGTTTTTATGTGAACTAACTAATCTCAATTTAAATTTAAATTAAATTAAAAATATTATTTTTAAAATGAAATTATTTTGTTTTTCACATGGTTCGCGGTTTCGGCCGGTCCCGAACCGAAACCTAATTTTTCGTTTCGGTTAGGGTTTACTGTTCATAGTTATTGTTCATCTTCGCCGGAGCGCGAGCGGGAACGCGTGCTGACGAGCGCGCGGGAGCGGGAGCTCGCCGGGCTCGAGTCCGGGCGGGCGGGCGGGCGGGAGCTCGCCGGGCTAGAGCGCGGACAGGCGGGAGCTCGCCGGGCTCGAGCCCGGGCGGGCGGGCGGGAGCTCGCCGGGCTCGAGCCCGGGCAGGCGGGAGTTCGCCGGGCTCGAGCCCGCGAGGGGAGGGGGAGGGGGCGAGGGGCGGAGAGAGGAACTCGCGCTGGTTTCGTGTCCGAGCCCAAGGGCCATGCGCACTCGCTGATTTATCGGCACTCTATCGCTTATCTCGCGCCCTCACCGACCTGACCCGTACTTCCGCAAGATGAAGCCGACCTTACACTGAGGCCAACACTATCGCCAATTTGATTTCGGCGTCAGTATCGATTTCTGTCAGATACTGTTCACGTACATAATATTTTTTACGTAATTATTCATTATTTTTTTAAATTTTTAAACATATTATAATTTTTTAATTTGAAGTTAAAAAATAATTGAAATAAAGTTAAATTTTAGTCAAAATATGATTTTCATTTTAGACATTCGATATATGATTATACTTCAGAACCGCTGCCACGAGACCGTGCAGAACTAGTTGTTCTGGCTCATATGTCTACAAATGCTCGTCCGAATCATCCAGGTACTGAATTTGTAGTTCCACACCCAGATGTTCCAAACTCAACTGATGATGATTATGATGATTAGTTGTATTATCTTAAAATTTATAAAATTATGTATGTGTGAAGTACATTTTAATGAAAAGTTAAATGTGCTTATGCTAATTTTAACTTTTAATCATATTCATGTTATTTCTTATATTTTTTTTAATATACTAATATATATTAAAAGTAGACAATATCAGTGACTAACTATCAAAATTAATATTAATTAACTAAAATAATATTTAATATTATGGTAATATTAAGTATAAATTCATTCCTAATTTTTCAAATTTTTTCATATTTTTTTTAATATTTTATCATATTTTTAATTTGAAGTCAAAGTACAGTCAAAATATAGTCAAACTCTGGTCAACACCCAATTAATAATTTTAAAAAATCTTTCGGCCGAAACCGAAACGGCTGAAACTGAAACCGAAACGGCCGAAACGGCCGAAACGTATCCGTTTCGCTGGGTCCCGAAACCGAAACCGAAACCGAAACGGTAAACCTTGGTTTTTCAGGTCATTGGTAATTTAGGTTTTGCAGCACTTCGATTGAATATGAAGTTGGTTTGTGACTTGTCTTTTGGGTTTTTTATTTTCTTGACAATTAATTCTCTTTTTTTTTAAAAAAAGTAATTTTTAAAACTTATTTGATAGTTTTTATGATTTCGGTCCCAAAATTTATATATTTAATAAAATTTTATATAATTACAATAATCTTAGAGGCTAGTATGTAAATTATTTATGGAATTATTTTATACCATTTATGAAATTTAAGAAAATAGAAATTTTTTTAATTTAAATACTAATATTTTATTTAAAATTAGTTTAAACGGACCGGTGGAATTTTTAATGGATTTAGTTTAAATTAGACAACCGACTTTTAACAAGTTTATTAAAAAAAAATCGGATCTTAAGGTTCTGTTTTGTTTTAGATGGTGTAAGATAATCGGATTAAAATTAATTCGACTATAAAAAAATAATTCGACTATTTTTTATGTTTATTTATTAATTTGATTAGCAAAATATTTATAATTTTTTTCCAAAATTATTCTGATTTTGTTCAAAACAAAGAGAGAAATTAAGTTAAAAATAAATTAGTTATTTTATTTATTTTTTAGTAAAAAAACTTAATTTAATTTAATTTTATATATTATAATTGCTAGCCAAATAAAAAATGAGATTACCTTATTTTCTAATCCGAAACCAAACTATTACAAATTTTCTTCTTGTTTTCCCTTTTCCTAATTTCTTCGTATCTTTATAGAACTTCTCAAAATTCTGTGACAACACTGATGTGAATCACGAGGAAGGGGAACGGTCTTGATAGGCCAGAGGACAAATATCGGAGTCAAACGCGTTTACGAGTCCCTCTTCCGGCTGAAGTGAAGGGACGCCGCGTTCGGTCAGAAATTAGAATTCCTCGATTGCGTCGATTTGATCTTTCTGTTTCCGTAATTCGTCCGAGTTTGTGAAAAATCTTGGAAAAAATTGAAACTTTTGGGCTGAAATCGATCCCTGCTTCGTTTTTGATCGACGATTAGTGCCATTTTAGTGTGTGTTCTGCTTCTGATTCATGGTGTTTGGCACTGGCTTCTTGGTTGTTGAGCTAGGTTGAGATCGCCGACGAGGAAGAATGAGCAGGCCTGTGCCGAGGAGGGAGAGCCCGTGGGGATTGCCGGAAGGCGACACTCGCCAGCCCCAGCCTCACCGGTGCAACGATAGAGCTGAGGATGTCATCCAGGTATCTTGTGACTGCGCTTATCCATATGCTGTAATTTTTTCCTATCTTGAAAATATGGTTTTTTTGTTAGTGAAATTGGTATTTGACACTGGGGCTTTAGCTTCTAGTCAATGCATTGGAGGATATGACTTTGTTTGAGTTTAGGTGCTTAGGTGATTGTGTAGACAGCTATATATAGTAATTATTTTAGTTGGTATATGTGTATATTAACTAGCTAGTTTGGATAAAAGCGTGAATTCATGATGGTTTATACTTGAATATGGGACCCTATGGCAATTGCCTGGGGACAATCATGAGCACAGGCCCAACATGTCATGGAACTAGGATGGTCTTGTCTTTGGGTAAAATGCCTGGGTGGAGGATGGATGCTTTTAACTGCATCAGATTATAGCTCTCTTGATTTGGTGGTTTGTGGGAAACCTTTTTGTGCCACATCAGGATCAGTCTGTTTCAAATTTTTATGTAGAAGTTTTTGGATTTTATGCAATTCTCTACAATGCAGCTTCTGTAGATAAATTTTCAGTCAGCTCTGTTAGTGTAATCGTTGTCTTGGGTTCCATTCCCCTCAACCAATATCCTTGTTAGGGTCTTGTTTCTATCCAATGTTGGTTTTTTTGCCTTGTGATGAGCGAACTTCAATCTGGAACTTAATATTTTGACAAGAGCCATATTCTTGCAATATATCATTGCATCATGTAAGTTCATAGTGTTTTGTACTTGCCAGATTGGCTTTCGCAATTGTTTTTTGAGATTTATCAGTGCTTCAATTAGAATTATGACAGTTACCTGTTTTGTGATGGACTTGCTCATAAATATGCAGCACACAAGTAAGCTGTGCACCTGGGCATAGAAATGAGTTTAACCCCCTTTGCAGTTTCATATATGAAGTTTGAAATTACTTTTCCTTCATTATTACTCAATACATTATGCTTAATGCAATAAGACTCAACTCTACTGGACTTCTTCAAATTTATATGCAAAATCTTGATGTACACCTGTTGCCATAGAAGGGGCCAAAGTTCTGTTGTTTTCTTTTTCTACTGCTTGTAATTATAAGCTGCTTGCTTCTTTTGAGCATGACATGATGTGTAGATATAGCTGCCAATATTCATTTAAGTTTGAGTTCTATTATCCTATTTCATTGTTTTTGCATAGGTGTTAATTCCATGTCTGTAGTTTGTATTAACAGCCGTTACTGATAGGTCTTGTGTTATAACTTATCAGTTTCAAACTATTTTTATCTATTGCTGGCATAAGTTCAACTTACAACTTCCTATATTCTGAAGTAGATTAGGGCATGAGTTGTTAGCTATTTCAACTGGAGCCTCTAATTATGGGAATGCTAAATTCCCTACTGAGGTGGCTCATGTCTGTGTATATGTCAAAGACCTTTTCTAAATGAATGAAAAGCACTTTTGACCGCACGTGCACGCACCCCCATTTGTTTAAATCAGAAAGAAAATGGAAGATACTGTACAAGTTTATAGGAATTTTACATATAGTTATCAATGCACATTCAAGTGCAAACACCTTTGTTTTCTTTTATTTCCAATCTGAAGTTTTGGCCTTTCCCTAATTTCTTTTGAGGGCTATCTTAACTCCAATTTTCTTAGGATTCAAAATATAATTCTGACAATTTTCCCTTTCTTATATCTCTGCAGGCTTGTTTTGAAGGAAACCCATTTAAAACAGTCCCTGGTCCTTTCAAACTCTTTTGGCAATGCATGCGCTCAAAGCCTGGGTATGTTTAATGCAGCCTGCATACACATCTTGTATTTCAATCCTCTAACCAGTGAAAATATAGAGAACCCAGATCAAGTCCTTCCTCTAGTTTGATGAATTATATGCATATAGGCATCCCCAAATTCCAACCGAAGTATATCTCTGTGGTTTGTTATCAGTCTTGGGGCATTATTCTGGTTGAAGGACTTATATATTGAGTCCACCATGAAGTCATGATAGTGGTGCATCAACTACCAACCTTGAAGAAATCTTTGAGTCTATCCCCGTAAATGCCTTCTTGTTCTTTGTCGTTACAGCTTCAAGGTGTTTGGGCAGCTCAAATAAGCTTAGTTAATCCGCTTGGAATTGGCAAATTGCATTTTTGACCAAACTATGAAGGACAGAAAATATTGTAGAAGTTAAACATATATATTTCTCTTTTTATTTTTCTTTCTTTTTTTTCCTTTTCCTTGTGAGAGTGGAGCATCATTTAAATTTTGTCTGGCCTCAAGTGATTGGTTGATCAACCTGGTTGATTTTGCAGGGAAGAGCCAATAGAACCTTTCTACTACTTGGAGATGGATCCTCCACAGAGAGAAGTCAAACTTGAATGAACTCAAAAGAGAACTTTGCAAATAAATGGGCTAGTTTTGAATGCTTATCTCTGGCCTTTTTTTTTTCTTTTGAATGAGGTTTAACTCAGACTCGAAGTCCACATATGTAGATTTGGGGAATGCATCCATGCAGCTGCCCTCTAGAGTCAGGGCCTCTTTGTTCCTGTCATGACAACAATGTTGAGGAATACAGTGCAAAGAAAATATTTTGGCTTACTGCACTTCCATTTGCTAAGCGCTATGGATATGCTACTGCTTGAATCGTAGGCAGATTTACATGATTATATAGTTGATCACTAAAGTACATGATTTATGTATTTCTCCAAACACAGGATTGTGTTTGCCTCTATGCTATGCAAACTTGTTTCTCGTAGTTGGTGACTTCACCAACTAAAGCTTAACTTTTCTGCATATTTTTGGCTGCAAAAATTTGGGAAGTTTAAGAATGTAGAGGTGACTCTAAGTACTACTAATATCTTTTGGCTTAATTTGATAAAATATTAAAATTTGTTAATTAATATAAAAAAATTTAGTAAAAATATATTTATTTTATTGTAAATTTATGAAAAATCACTTACTTTATCATTATTAGTAAAAAATCATCTGTTTTATACTTAAAATTATAAAAAATTATCTGAATTTAGAATATTAAAAAAATATTTTAATTCAATTTTATTGATTAAATTAAATAAAAAATATTTTTATTTAATTTTAGTTTGGATAATCGTTAAATTAATATAAAATAATTGATCCGATGTTAATTTTTATGAAAGATTGGTTGTTCAATTTTATTAAAATTTGATTTTATGAAATCTGTTATTTGATAATTATAAACCGGTTGTTTAAAGTAAAATCAAATGAAAATAATTTATCTTTTATATTAATTTAACTAATTTCCCTAAAATTAAATTAAAATAAAATATTTTAAAATGTTTTAATCTTGATGATTTTTTTGTAAATTTATAATATAAAATGAGTAATTTTTTTATTGATAATGATAAGGTTGATAATTTTTTATAGATTCGCATGTTTTACTAAAAAATTTTAATATAAATAAACATAATTATTACATTATATTGTTATCTTGCGCTGAACAACCTCCAACCGGCAAAGATGCCATCCTCCAATAAAATCTAGAATTGCAAAACAGGGATGCCATCATTTTGTAGATAACTAAATCAGGGACTCAGATTTTTTTCAGTAGACATGGCGAAAGAGGGAGTCAGATTGTTGCGATAGGAAAGTGCTGTCTCCTTTATGAGACAGACCTTGGAAATTCACGTTATCTTGTTTAGAACCCTAAACGAGAATTGGAATCTGAATATTGAACCTGCAATAAGGTGCCCTTTGGATAATTCCGAATTTCGGAATTCAAGGAATTGCCAATTCGGTCAATTACGGGGAATTGAGGGAATTGGCCGAATTTGATAATTTCGGTATTTGGGTGTACTTTTTGAGCAAAGAAAAAGAATTATCAGTCAATTCTATGAATTCGGTTGTTTGGAATGTAAATTGAAATCAACGAATTCCGTCAATTCCCTCAATTCCGGTGTTTGGTTGGATTTAGAATTGGAGATATGATCACCCAATTCTTAATGGGTGAAATTACCCCCATTTTTTAATATTTTTTATATTTAATTTTAAAATAAATATATATATTGAATTAATAAAATAATTAGACATATTTTTGAGGTTTTAAAAATAAATAATATTAGAATTACATATTAATAATATCTATTTTTTTAAAAAATAATTGATTTAAATAATATTAAATCAATAAAATATTTTTTATCATAAACTATCTCAATTTTACTAAGCATGATCTAATCGTGTTCCTTTAGCATTATTAAACTTTTCTTTTTTTCGTTAAAAATACAAAAATCAAGTATAAAAATACTATTTTCGACAAGAGAAATATCACTTCATCACTTCCGATACCTCAGCAATTCAACCTGTAACTCTTACTGCTCGTTTGCTGATAGATAAAAACTAAAGCTAATATAATATCTCGATATCAAACTAAATTTTTTATTATTTTTTTACATAAAAAAATATTTTATTGAAATAATTTTTTTATTTTTTAAAAACAATCTCCTTCTGCGGCACTCAAAACCAGTCGTCGAAAGCTATCTTCAGCCCATGAGCTTTGATGCTTGGAGGCCGTCGTTTGCCACGAACTTGGCCAAAGGAGCTATCCTGCTTCGAGCTTCCTTCCCATCTCCTTCTCCGGTGGTCGGAGTTCGTCGTCTGGCACGATCTAGCGACGATCTCGGCCCATGCGTCATCGTCGGCAACTCGGGCTCGAGCTCGGGGACGACGGGCGTCGGGGCTCGGGTACGACGGGCGTCGGGGCTCGGGGACGACGGGCGTCGGGCGTCGGGGACGACGGGCTCTCGGGCTCAGGGACGACGGGCGTCGGGGCTCGGGGACGGACCATCGCTCGGGCTCGGGGACGACGGCGGTCGGGCTCGAGCTCGGGGACGACGGGCGTCGGGCTCGAGGCAGAGGGTGACAGCGGTCGGGCTCGGGGACGACGGCGGTTGGGCTCGGACCGCCGAGCCCGCGGGTGACAGGAATTCAGCCGGCTGGTATTTACGCGGGTGAAATAGGATTTCGGTTCGTGGTGGGGCCCACTCAAATTCGGATCCGAAATTGTGAATTCGTCTGTTCTAATCCCGAATTCAAGTTCTGATCTCGAATTCAAATTCGAAATTGGAAATTATGAAAATTGAGAATTCACCCAATTTCGAATTTTTATTTAATTACCAAACAATCGAGGGAATTGAATTTCCAATTCTCCTAATTCGGCCAATTCGCCTAATTCGGCTTACCAAACAGCCCTAAGCATCCCTATTGCCAACTTGCCGGTACAATCAACATCCAATTTTCCCAATTTTTAGGACTAATATGTATAATTAAAATCCAATCCAACGGCCCTAAACTTAATCCGCATTCAATCCGTACCGTTGTCAGTAGGTGGGCTTCATATTCACTCTCGCCCAACTTCGGGCCCTCTCGGGCTCCTCAGCTCCGCCCCCCTATAAAACCCTCTTCTGTTCTCCCTACGTATATACCACCACCACCACATTCTTCTCCCCCAACAGCACCACCGCCACCGCCTTCTCCTCCTTGAAATCCTAACAGCAGCCATGGATCTCATCGACCTCCTCCTCCTCCTCACCGTCCCCCTCCTCACCTTCCTCTGGCTCCGCCACTTCTCTCCTCCTCCTCCTCCTCCTTCTTTGTCCTCTTCCTCCTCCCTTCCACCCGGCCCCCGCGGCTGGCCGATCTTCGGTAACCTCTTCCAGATCCTCCTCCAGCGCCGCCCCTTCATGTACATTGCCCGCGACCTGCGCTCCCAATACGGCCCCATCTTCTCCCTCCGCATGGGCCAGCGCCTCCTTATCGTCGTCACCAGCTCCGACCTCATCCACGAGGCCCTCGTCCAAAAGGGCCCTCTCTTCGCCAGCCGGCCCCCTGACTCTCCCATCCGCCTCCTCTTCTCCGTCGACAAGTGCTCAATCAACTCCGCCGAGTACGGCCCCCTGTGGCGCGCCCTCCGCCGCAACTTCGTCGGCGAGCTCGTCTCCCCTGCCCGCGTCAGATCCTTCGGTTGGATCCGTTATTGGGCTCTCCAAAACCACCTCGCCCGCCTCCGCGCCGACCAGAGACAAAAGGGCTTCGTCGAACTCATGAGCCACTGCCGCCTCACTATCTGCAGCATCCTCGCTTGCATCTGCTTCGGCGCCCGGGTGCCGGAGGACCACGTGCGCGATGTCGAGAACGTACTCAAGGAAGTGATGATGATGACGACGCTCAAGCTGCCGGATTTTCTCCCCGCGCTGACGCCGCTATTTAGCCGTCGGCTCGGCGAGGCCAAGAAGCTCCGGCGGAGGCAGATGCAGTGCCTGCTGCCCCTGGTGCGGGCGCGGCGAGCGTTCGTGGAGTCCGGCGGGAAGCCGGACCCGGCGAGCGGCGTGGAGATGGTGAGCCCTGTCGGGGAGGCATACATTGATTCGCTGTTTTCGCTCGAGCCGGCGGAGAGAGGCCGCCTCGGAGAGGAGGAGCTGGTGACGCTGTGCTCGGAGGTGATGAGCGCCGGCACAGACACCAGCGCCACAGCATTAGAATGGACAATGCTCCGCCTGGTGCTCGACCAGGCGGCGCAGAGCAAGCTCTACAAGGAAGTGTCCTCTTGTTCGGAGGACACGAAGAATATCACCGAGGCGGAGGTGGAGAATATGGGGTACTTGCACGCGGTGGTGAAGGAGACGTTGCGGCGGCATCCGCCGAGCCACTTCGTGCTTTCGCACGCGGCGACAAGGGAGACGGAGCTGGGAGGGTACCGGGTGCCGGCTGGGGTGAACGTGGAGTTCTACACGGCTTGGCTGACTCAGGACCCGGAGACGTGGAAGGATCCCGGCGAGTGGCGGCCGGAGAGGTTCATGGAGGGCGGGGAGGGGTGGGAGGTGGACGTCACCGGAGCGCGGGGAGTGAGAATGATGCCGTTCGGGGTCGGGCGGAGAATATGCCCGGCGGCGAGCTTGGGGATGCTGCATGTGCAATTGATGGTGGCGAGGATGGTGGCGGAGTTCAGGTGGGAGGCCGTCGCCGGAGAGAAGCCGGATCCGACCGAGACGTTCGCCTTCACGGTGGTGATGAGGAATCCATTGAGAGCTGTGATTAAGGAGAGAGAGTAAATTAGAAGTTTGGTCTTTGATTTGGAGGGAAATTGAGGTCAGTCATTTGAGGTTCTAAAACATTGTCAAAATAAAAATACATGTATTTTGGTGAGGTTTTTTTTTTTGTTGAAATTCTTATTTTTAATCTGAGAGTGGGAATGTTTTATTTTGATTATTGTTTGTGCTGTTGTTGCTTTTTTTCAGATGAATTTATTAGTTTTCTTTTAGTTTGTGATCATACTTTTAGTCTTGTTAATCACAATAATCTCATTTTTAACTCATTTTCCAAACGAATTTTTGATATTTTTGGCATCGATAAAATTGAATTTGTGCATTGAGAAATGACTTTTTTAAAAGAATATATGTGGACTTTCGAATAGAAACCACAAAAAGAGCTCTTTATCAGAGAAATAGACTAATTGAAAGCTTAATTACAGAAGAATCAATTAAAAAATATCATTACTTAAATAATTATAAAAAAGATGAAGGGGGTAAAATCAAATTAATACAGCGAAGCACATATTTGATGTAAAATTAATTCCTGATATTATAAATAAATAGAGTATTTTTATGTCAAATATCAAAGACATTGAATTATGGTGATGGTTTCTTTCTGACAAAGACACAGACGGCCGCCACGCATGGCTACAACTCGGGGTGGTCTGATTGGTTCCCAAATACATTTGAAAATGTTTGAGACTGTTTAATTCTGAATCTAATATTTTTGTAAATTAATTTTTTTATCAAAATTAACGTTTTAATAATTTAAAATTCGAAAAATTATTTAATTTTTTATAATAATTTAATTTAATAACAGTATACAATAAATAATATTAATTTTATAAATAAATAATTCTAAAATAAATTCATCCTGATACCAATTCGAAACCAAATGGAGCCTTTTTGATCGGGTAGGGGGCTGTGTTGGGTGCAAACGTGCAACTCACTTGTTGTTAGGGGTTTTTTGTCCGTGGTCAATTGAAAATTTGGATTTTTAAATTATTTTTTTGCTTGGAAATTAAATCTCACTATGTTTGCAAAAGGCCCTTCATTAACTTTATAATATTTATTTTTTTAGTACATTTTTTATTGCCGAAAACTCTTCATAAATTTTTTGCTATCTATTTTTTATATATATTTTGGACAAAAAATAACCAAATTCTATGATGAATTTTTTAAAAATATCAATCTTATTTTATCGCTATTAATAAAAAATAGCTTATTTTATATTAAAATTTATATAATATTATATCAATTAAAATACTAAAAAAATATTTTAATTTTAATTAAATTAATATAAAAATTCATTTATCTTTATTTGTTTCAAATAACTATTTAATTAATATAAAAAAAGCTACTCGTGTTATTCTATTTTTATAAAAAATTGACTATTCGATATTATGAAAATAAAATTCATAATCTAGTTTTATCACATCAATTGTTTGTTATTTATAAATCGGTGGTCCGAAGTAAAATTAAATTAAATAATTTATTTTTATTAATTTAATCGATAATATTGAATTTAAATAAATGTTTTTAATTTTTTTCACTGAGTTAATTTTATATAAATTTATAATGTGAAACAAGTAATTTTTCATTAATAGTTGGTATGTTCGTATAACTCATCACTTTGTTAAAAATGTCCAATTATAGCTTTGCTTGTTCCAAACTTGCTGACGGCAAGGAGCTTCACCTAAGAATGAATTGGTTTTCAAGGACAATACGGTCATTTGCCAATTATATATTTTTTTTACTATTTCCTTTAGGGCGTGTTTGATTCGTTTCGCTGAACCCGGAATCGGGGGAACAATTCCCTTTATTCTCCTGTTTGGGTCTATTCCCACGAACCGGAATCGAGAGAATCCCACGATCTCAACTGCTCTCGATTCCGGATTTTTTTCCCCGGCGAAACCAGAGGAAAACACTGTTTCCGGAGGAATTCGGCGTTGGGTTCCACCGCCGAATTCCGAACCAACGCCGAATTCCTCCTTTTCTCTGTTTTCCTCGTCATTTCCCTACACTTTCCCTACTTTCCCACAATTCCAGCTGAGGTCGTCGTCCTCCTTCAATTCGAACTCGTGAGCTGTTCCAACGCAGTCGTCCTCCTCCTCCCTCCTTCAATTTGAACTCATGAGCTGCTCAGCGCTGAGGTCGTCATCCTCATTCGATTCGAACTCGTGAGCTGTTCCAATGCAGTCGTTGTCCTCCTCCCATCCCCTGTCTGCCATCCCTCGTCCCCTGTCTGCCATCCCTCGTCCCCCGTCCCCCATCCCGATTTGTCCCAGATCTTGCCCTTCATCCCCAAAAGACCTCGAGATCTCCGATTCTCGTCATCAATCTAGATTCTGAGGTGTCCCTGTTGTGGTCTTAGCATGTAGGAGACTGACAGGCGACAATGGGAGGCGTGCCGTCGACGCCAAGGGTGACGGCGAGGCCGCGAGAGGCTGCGGAGTACCTCATCGGGGCTTTGGTCGGCGAGCGGGCATACCCGATCTCGTCCGACTTCTGGCATATAGCAGCCTAATTGCTCTACTCATCCTTGTTCATTATCGAAGGCATATTCTGGAAGATGAATCTGTTGCAAATAGTGATGTGGAGACTTCTGGTGTTAATTTGTACATGAAACAGACATCATTTTATGACAATCCTTACTGCAAGACATTAGAAAATGCTAGAGATATTCACTGTAAGGCCTGTTCTTCTGCATATGTAATTCTCTATTTGATAGCATTATACATAAGTTTATGCTGAAAATAATAACAACTTATTTTAGAAAATAATAACAAAATTATATTAAATAAATTTGTAATTGATTATAATAAGTTACTTACATAGTCTGTCTTTTTTTTTGACTTTTTTAAAATATTTATTATTATTTATTATTTTTATATATTAATAATAACATTATTATACTTTTCTAATTATTTACAAATAAAATATGATAAGAAAGAAACTATTTTTTTTTAAAAAATATTTTACATGAAAATAATAATATTATATTAAATAATAATAATTAGTTAACATATATTTCTATAATTATAAATTTTTAAATTAAGTTTATTATATTTTTGTATTAATTTATATATAAATTAATATTTTGTATAATATGCTAATTCTCAATTTTCACGTCAATCAAACACAAGAATTTAACAATTTGTGGAATTGATTAATTCTATTTGTCAACCAAACAATGGAATTTAGAATTTAAGAATTAGCCAATTTTTAATTTTTTAAAATAAATACTCATCCAAACACTGGAATTATCTAATTCCTTCAACTCCCTGGAATCACTCAATTCCCCCGATTCCACAATTTCTGAAGCTGAAATCGAACAGGCCCTTAATGTAAGTCCGTAAATTGAGTTTTTAAGTTTTGGTTTATCCAAACGGATAGATTTGGTCCATTTCGTTTCTAATTTTAATGTATGTCAAATATTTTATGATATTAAAAATATTAAAATTTGAAAATAATTTTAAATTTATTTTGTTATTTTTTTAAATTAAAATGGATAAGTTTCAATAATTTCGATCAAAATTTGAAAACGCTGCCGAATAAGTTTAGGCGATTCTCTGAGAAAATCCTCGCTTAAGCAAAATGTGTTATCCGAAATATTTTATTTATTGCAGGTGCATTGCTATTACTTGGTATTGCTAATTTCTGCATTGTAGTATCTCCGGAATGATTCCGAAAAAATACAAAAGCAGCAGCTATTCTTAGAATAGTAGTGTATCACTGCATGCAGTGCGTTAATGCCTCAATTCTATCGCAAACTGCGTGGTGCATTAAATCCATCTGCATTGCGTTTAATACACGATGGGCTCTGCTCCACCTTCTCCATATTTGCTTTCAATTTTCAGTAAACAAACAAATCTCTCGACAATATTTTGCTGGTGCGCCAACCGCATCTGCATGTGGCCTCTTTTTATTTAAGAAATACATGGAAAACTCCAGAAAAATTAGGACTATCGATGGCAATATTAGAGCATTTTAGGGTTTTAGCTTATAATACTGAATTTGTTTTTCTAAAAAAGCACTGCGAGGTTGATCACCAAACTTCAACTTGAAAAGGGGAAACAGAGATATGGTCAAGCTTGAATTTAGTAGTCTGCGTTGGTCTGCATGAAGTGTCCATTTACTCGGACCACATGATCCCTGCAAGCACAACCGAGACCTCTGTTTCACAAGTAAATGAAGGTGCATTGATGAAGGCCAACTGCACAAATGCATCGCTACTATAAATGTGCCTCCAGCCAATTGCACTTTATAGGAATCCGATTCTTGACTCCACCTCGGATTGCTGGTCCACCTGTTGTGGACCGCCTTGATTAGACTGTGATCCACCGTATAAGTTATGTGATCTATTTTATAAATTCAAAAATTATTAAAATATCGTTTGTGTTATTTGTATTGTACAAATTAAGGTAGTCAAAATGTACACTGTACTGGATAACAAATATTTAAAATCATGAAACTCATATTTAATACTATATTATAAATGCAAATATTTGTTTGTAAATTTCAATATTTTAAGTATTAGTTTCGGGATGGATTCCACATTCAGATAAATTGATACGTTTTGATTATTTTAACTGAAATGATTCTTGTTTTGATTTCGGTCAAAATATTTTTTTTTATCATGTTTTAATTATACTTTAACTATATTTTTAACTATATTTTGACTTCAAATTAAAAAAATTATAAATTTTTTAACAAATTTTAAAAATATTTATGACTAATTTTACCATAATATTAAATAATATTTTAATTAATTTAAACTAATTTTGATAATTAATTTCTTGTGTAGTCAATTTTTCTATATTACTATATTAAAAATAAAAAGTAAAGAGAAAAATATGAAAAAGTTTAATAACTAAAAAAAGTAATATAAACAAATTTAACTTATCATTAAAATTTACTTTAAACATAAATAATCTATTGATTATAATATAATACAATCAACCATTATCATCATCATTATCAGTTGAGTTTACAATATTTAAGTGTGAAATTATAAATTCAGTAAATAAATAATTAAGACGAGCGTTTGTGATCGAGTGAACAAAAACAACCAACTTTTAGTAATCTTGTTATAGTGATTCCAAAGTATAACTAAACATTGAAAATTCAAAATGAAAATGATAATTTTGCTAGTCCATAATACATAATAAAAGTGATCCAATAACTCGTATCACACTATGTAAAGTGCTCAGGGGTAATTATGATAAGACGATGATTTATAGTATTTAGCAGACTTTATTGAGAAATATGATAAATTTGATTATTTATTTTTTATAATATTTTAATATTTGCTCAATTAAAACTTGTCTAAACATATCATAAGCTAGATGTGAAATCTTTCTATAGCAGAATAAATGTTTTTGGTGAAGAACGAACAAAATGATTCTTCCCACTTCAAGTGTAATTTGGTCTAAAATTATGATATAATCATCAGAATTTATCATTATTTATTTTAAAAAACATAATATAGTCGTCAAGATTCATAAATATAAAATAAATGATGATAAATATTAGAAGAAAAATACAACAATACAATGTGATAATGAAGTTTAAAAATTATCGCAGTATAAAATTAACCATAGACACATTAAATTTGAATTTCATAAAATTACAATAATATAATATGTACATTGACTACATATATAATACCAAGTATATTAATTTAATACTAAGAAAAATATCATATCATAGGTTAGCATGAACCATATGTTATAACCATATACTATTTCAAGGAGGAACTCGAAGAGATTTGTATTTTTCATCATCGTCATTATCGGTCCGAAGGAGTTGTGAGCTGTAGTATTATTCAACATATGAATAGTATAAAATCATATATTCTGCATCAAGTAATGTGGAATACATATTATTGAATGATGAAAATTCTAGTATTGACTGATGATATCTTTGATTGAAAGAAAAAATTGAGTTATGATATTGGTTATAGTATCTGGAGTCCATACTATATATTGGATCTTGACTACCATTTTATCCACTATATGGAGCATATTGATATTATGGTCCATAACCACCAATGTAAATTAAACTCAAAAAACTCGTTTCCTCTATGACATGAAAAAAATGAAGACGAGTTCTCGTATTGCGTTTGTTAAAAATTAGCCTCATTAGCTGTATCACCATTACTACTATCACTGTTATCAACAATATTGTCCGCTAAGTTAGCTTTCTCTTCCAATGCTTTTTCTAAAATACAACGAATAGCTTCTTGTATTTGAAGATGATTTAAGATAAATTCTTTTATTTCTTGAATCTACTATGTTAAAGGATTTTCATCTTCAAATATAACAGACAAGTTAATTATTTTATTCTTTAGTGTTGTTCTCCCTTATAAGTTTTGGGCTCTTAAACATATATTATAATGATGAAAATAAGTTTTTCCAAGCTCTCCATTTTAATTTTGTTTTTCATATTTGTGTAAATTAATTCAAAAGTTATCCAATTCCTTTCGCATTGTGAATTTAAAATATTTTGAATTAAAATTCTAATTATTATCTTTACAAGATGAGGTGTTGTGTACTAACTAGAAATACTCCACCATCTGGTTGTAATTTATCCAAACATATTTATAAAAATTGGTTATTATTTAAGTTAGCAAATATATATTATTCTTAAACATCAAATATACCAAGAGTATTACCCATAATAGCTATAATTGTTTATTGCATGCTTAAGTCCTTGACTTTATTTTGGAAGTCATCTGTCTGTTCAATAAACATACTCAAGTTAAAATTTTTTATAAAATTTAAAAATAAATAAAAATAAATGATTTTGAATAAGGTTTTAAGTTACAATTTTGGTATCAATTTCGGCACCCATTGAGAGGATTTGAACTTGAGTCACTTGTAACTTGAGTTTAAGCCTTAACAACTAGGCTAATAATTTTTTGTGATATAAATACAATATATAAATATAAATAATATATTTTTTAAATTTGAAATCGATACTAAGGCCAAAATATTTCAGTCAAAATAGAAAAATATGATTTTGAATATACCTCGCGCAATACCAATATTTTGGTGGTCATATATGGTTCCATCCTTTTGATTACCTTATGTAATATTTCAAGAATTGTATTAGTATTGTTAATATCATCTACATATTGAAATATTGGATTTAAAAAGTATCCTGCAATATGATTAAATGTTAAATATCTATTGTAATTGCAACAAGTTAAAATGTTATAGAATGACATTATACTCAATTACCAGCAACATAAATATCCCTAGATAATGTTTTGTCCCAACGATGGTCAATCATCTTATCCCATTTATAGAATTTATTAGTTTTTGTATTTTTCATTATCTGTAATTTTACTCGTTCTATTACTTCATAAAAGAATTTCATATGAGAATGATTATATGAGATAACAATTTATAGCATCTTAGTTATTGGAGTAAAAATACCAATTATATTTTCAACTGATTTCCAAAATTACTCGTTAAAGACTTAATTGTAAAGTTTTTCACAAACATGTTTTTCTAACCATTTCAACTTGAAATAATACTTGTTATATTCCTCACTAGTAAATAATCTCTTCAACATTTGTCGATGGGTATACAAAAAATCCAAGGAGATGAATTATATAATAAATTGAGTAATGTCTGGTCTGATAATCTCTCGACCCGTGTTTTTTTTTCATCAGTTCAAGATACTAAGCATGGTTATAAATGAATAACATCAACTTTTGACTTTATTAACAACTTTCTTGATATCATGATTTTTATCCATATCCTTTAACATTAAGTCAATAGAGTATGCAATATAAGGTGTTCAGAAGAGATATTTCCTTCTTTATATTAACTTCTTCTTAGAATATACCAAATGAGTTACATTGTCAATTACGACCTATATTATTCTTGATTCACCAATCTCCTTAATGATGTTGTCAATCCAATAGTACAAGAATTTGCTAATTTTCAACTACTGTGATGTGTCGACTAATTTTTTAAAAAAATTATGCATTTAATATAATATACAAAAAAATTTATTAAATTTTTACTATTTTGTGTCTTCCATCTATCACACATTAAGGTGCAATCAAATTCATCTCAATATTTAGCAAAGGTCTACATGAAAGTAGACATCTCTTTGATCTCAAGATCTAAATAATTTTTAGAAATCTCATAGATACTTGGTAGGGGAACTCTTGGGTTAACCTCTTGAGCGACATGTATTATCCTATGATAGTAATTGTCATTCACTAAATAAAATAGACCATGGTTGTAGAAAAATAGTTTAGATACTGTCCTACTTAACTATTATTTTGCTTTCTAGAAACCACTTAAGGTTATTCTCAAATTTAGTTAAGTATCATCTCTTAGCTTCAATAGAAATGGGCCAACATGAGAAATATTAATAGATCTAATATCAATAAATGAAAATATCCTCTAGCTCCCGAAAGAGCAGTTGCATTGTTATGTATGTTATTTTCTAAGACTAGTAGATTGGTGACTACAAAAAGTAAAATGAACCTCTAGTATGTTACTCACGAAATGTTTTAGAAGGGTCTGCATCACTTTGAGTTTTCTCATATAATTTTCAGCTCTCATGAATAACTTCTTGAATCTCATTATCCTCTTCTTTATCATCATAAACTTGTTCAAAATTAGGATTACAGCTGCTCATAAGTTTCTTTTCAAATCGTAATTTTTTTTGCCTTATTCTTATTTCTTTGTTCTCTACTACTTGTACTTTTGCCCAAAACATTTGTTTCACTTCATTGGGAACCTTCTCAAAAGTTCAAACTATGCTGGTTATTCCTACTAAATACTTTCTTAATTTTGTGATTCCAAAATTAACTATATAACCACATTATTTACAATAAACTTTTCTAAGACCCGCATCCACTAATTCACAGTATTGTCATGTGATATTGTCATTGTGAGTAGATCATTATGTTTTTTTGTGTGGGAGTCATCATAACAAAAACACAATAATAGCAGCAGTAGAACAACAATACCAACAATAGAAGAACAACAGAAGTAGCAAAAGGACAGCAACAACAACAACATAAGAATACCAACAACAACACAATAAGCAGAGTTCTTTATAAGCTCAATAATTATATTAAAGTAAGTATAACTTGAAAACAAGGACCATTGACTCTAGCTATAAGGCAAACAAGGACTAGATAAGGAAACTAAGGGATGATATCATTGAAACACTTTCATAAATTAAAATAAGCATAACACAGAGCCATGAAAATAGCAAGTACTAGCCGAAATGGAAACAACAAGAGTCTCAAATCCAAGCTCAAAATTCATGGTACATAAATATCATGTGTAGAATTTACAAAAAATTTATAAAGTTCAAAAAGAAAGCCATCCATGACAAATAATTGCAATTCTTATAAGAATATAAATAAAATTTCAGAAATTTTTGGGACTATCGAACAAAAAACAATAAGTTTAATGAGCTTCATATCAAGGCTAACTCTAGATCCAAAAGGAGAGATAATTGAGTCATAATTTTCTCAACTTGAAAAACATAATTAGACCAAAAAGATCAAGAGAAATAATCTCCATTGTTGAGTACAAAATGACTCAAATTTGTTGAACTTATTCCATGTAATATTCTAATTACAAAAAAAATAATAGTCTATTTTCTCTTGGTCATCCAAGTAACCTAAAACATATTAAAGAATCTTGACTCTATTTCCAAATAAGATTGTTTTATTTTGGAAGCTGAGCAAAAGAAGAAGCAAGAGAAATGTCAAATGTCATCAAATACAAATAGCTAGGGTTTGTATCTTTACTCCAACCAAGTCATAATTCATTGTCTATGCAGAGTCTAATCCTATGCATCATTACTGACTCAAGCTATTCATTTTCATAGTAAGGTTAGACCAAAACTTCAATCATGTCTAATATTGAACACTATGAAGTGTTTGAAAATTCATCCTTATCTTGTGATAACAGTGATTTGGAGAAGATGGTGTAACCTATCCTTCTCCATTACAATTACCTTATATTCGTGTGGCTAGGGTTTGAAGCATGGGCATAACGTGAGCACTGTACCCTTGCCAACATATCCTTCTCCACGTGTTGAAGCATGGGCATAACACGAGACTAAGGCCCACCAAGGCCCTAGAAAATGTAGAATGCTATGGATCGTGAAATTAAACTAGGAAGTGTTCATTAACACCATGATTAGGTTAGGATCACTAAAGAAAGATAGAAAAGAAGAATCGGATTAGTACCAACATGAGAGTGAGGGTCAGAAAAATAATAATAGTTAGTATAATAATAACAATAACAACAACAACACAATGTTTTGAAGAGAAAGCACCAATAAAAAGCCCCAAGTATAACGATTTGTAGAATGCTGGCTTCATATAATAGATATAAATAATGTCCAACCCTCTTCTATTACCGACTTTAGTTGCCTCACTTTGAAAAAAATACAACAAGAAGTCCCATGCATATCAGTATATTGTCTTGCTTGCCTTTTATCCAATAAAAAAAAATACAAGAAGAAGCTAGATGACAAACCTAACAAATAGAATTGATGTGATAAAAAGCTAAAATAACCAAGTCGCATTTCAACTAAAAGTTGTTAGCATAATCAGTCAAAAAAGCTAAAGCCCATATCCTCATCCGACTACTCAACGTTCTTCTTTCTTTACGAGTACTTAAATAGTTGGCCATCTCGCCTGTGTGGCCTGTTTTGCAGAGGCAGTGAACTTCTTGCGTCGTTTAATGAGACGTTGGGCATTGTGGGAGGGGGAAGACATTGACTCAAGGGCCACCATGACATCTTCCTCCTTCTTGCTCATTGGAGACTCCAACTATTGATAGATAAGCTGGTGGACAGTGACCCGAACATCAATCTCTACACGCAGCTCTTCATGAGTCTTTGTGGCCTTCTTGATCCCGTTGGGCCGGTGAGGAGCAGCAGGGACGAGCCCCACCTTGGCAGGGTCCTTAGCTATCCTTATTCCAGTTGAGGCTGACGATGTTGAAGCTAGGGTTGAGCATCTTGTTGAGGAAGTCAAGACCAAGCTACGAAGCTTTTGTCAAGGTGGACGGTGAACTCTTCGCAAACCCTAAAAACCAAAAGCCTAAAATAGAGTACTGGTAACCCCCATCGATTCTTTTTGTCTCCGTCTTCGCGGCATTGCTTGTATCACTGCAAATTCCCATTTTAGAGCTCCGGATCAAAGTTAGAGCATAATATTTTGAGCTATGCCCTCAATTTGATGATTCTTGATTGTTGCTTCGTGTTTCTCTTGAGATTGATTGAATTCATCGATTCAAATTTATGGCTGGTTTAATTCGAAAAATTTCCATTGTCGAAGATCATCTTTTTAGGTTTTCTTTGTCGATGCAATTTATGGATTTTGCGTAGTTCAGTTGGCATGGGAACGTTATTCGCCCTAAAAGATTCTTTCTTTATTTTTTTTTCGGCATTTCTGTGGAAATTTTGTGTTGAGATATGGATTTTCTACAGTTTGAGATGCTAATAGCTCAAAAACTTTGAACTTTGAAGCTGAAATAGACCTCCTACTCGGATACTACGGCAATTTCAAATTATGCTAAATTTTATTGGGCTTTCACACACTAGCCAGTGTTTTGATGCTGTTGTTTGTACTAACTTTGAATCTGAACCGCACTTCCTAATTTCGATAGTTCAGCAATTTGAAATCTAAGTTTCTTGGGGAAATTAGTGGCATTCGCATTCCGAGTTGCTCTGTTAGCTGGGTTGGGTTTTTCAAGAAGCCAGTGGAGTGCAAAGAATCTAGAATAGGAAAGAGGCCGATTGAGGTGCCATCTAATGTGAACATTACATTGGAGGGGCAGGATTTGAAGGTTGAGGGTCCATTGGGCGAACTTTTTATAGCTTACCCTCGTGAAGTGAGACTTGAGAGAGGAGTCAGGAAGTCTGAAGGTCTCTAAAGCTGTGGATACCAGAGGAGCCAATCAAATGCATGGACTTTTCAGGTATAAGTTGTTTTTGAGTGTTTTTGAATATTTTTGTAGTAACTATTCAATCCTCTCTTTATCATATATTCTTTCTGAAAGTTTCTCTTTGCCATATTTTGTTTTTTGATTGAAGCTTTTACAATGTTCATTTTTATGCCTATGGAGTATGAAATGTAGAATTTATTCTTGTTCTGCAGGAGAAAGTAACACATGCATATCCTGCCTTCTAGAATTTGCTTTGCTGGCATTGCAATTACCTTCTCTGTATTTCTAGTAAATGTGTGTCCTGTACATGTTTGAAGTGCTCATACATATAATGCTGAGCGAGGAATCTCAAAAATTCCTAAAATGCTAGCATGGTATTGGGACTTTCCCATGCGTCATACCCATATGAACAATAGTTGAATATTTATCTAACAATTGCCATGTGCCTTTGGTCAGTGTGCAATATATCTTTTCTATTACCAATGTTCAGTCTGTAGTTCTCATCCTTTGCGATGAATGTTTTAATAATGCATCCCCTTGAAAGTTCCGCGTGTTGTGCTGTAAAAATTGTGACAAATGATGCATTTTTCTTATTGCTTCAAATTGCCCTGATTATTTGTTTTGAAGCAAATAGCACCTTTATTGGTATAGTGAGTGGGGAACATGCCCATTAGAGGCATGGTTATTCTCAGAGAGATTGAAGTTTGGAGACAATGTAATGTTGGCTTGTTTCTTTTGAATTGCACTACAAACTTAAGCGGAAGAAACCATGAGAACTACTTGCTGATCCTTGACAAGAGTGAAACTTTCTTATTTGTGGGCACTCTTCCTGTAATTATTCATCCAGAGCACTGATAAACACTTACAATTTCAGTAATAGACCACTACCAGTTTAGTATAGAGGTCTTGGACAGATAAAATCCAACATCAAGTAATTAAGTAATTCATCAAGTGGAGAGTTTTGATGATGGTTTTGTTCAAAATCTTTTTCGTTGGCTTTATCCAAATACAATAGTTGTGTTTAGAGCTGAAAATGGGTTGGATAATATCTGACGGGATCCACATCTATATTCTAATGAATACGAACATGGGTAGGATTTTTTTATCCCACATGGATATGGATATGGATACGGATATTATTTTCATAATATTTCCAAATCTGACTTCAGGTCTGAATAGGAATATCCAAGCAACTGATTTACAAGTAGTTCAAAAATACAATTCGATCTATATCCATATCCGAATAAACTAAATCTGGTATGAATTTTAGATAATGTTTTGTATACTTATTTGAATTTGTATTCGTTCAGCTAAAATGGATACAAATATAATAATGTTAATATCTGAACCATATCCAATCTGTTTTCAGCACTAGTTGTGTTGGAAAACAAATTTCACATAATAATGCTGGTCTTTCAATAACATCACTCTCTGCCTTACGAAGTCCACATGCAATATTTGTTTTGGGCCAATTCACAAAACATGTGTCAATCCGTAATTTTTTTGGCTAGAGCTAGATTGAGACATTTATTTGGCCTGATAAGGGAAGAATTTTTTGCATCTTTTTCCTTCCCTAGTAGTTGTAGTGGAAAGAAGTTGCCAAAATTTGAGTGAGAAAGGAAAAGGATTGATTTGGATAGTGGTAATTGGGGCGCATTTACTCTTTCCCTGCAAGGTTTCCTGGTTCTTGTATGAGTCATAGAAACACCAGGGTTTTTTATAAACAAATAGTCAGAATGTTGGGATTGTTGTCCCCTTATGAATGTTATGTAGAGGCTGATTGATTACAACCTTTTATCTTATAGTGCTAACTTATGAACTAATGGACATAAATAGGTTGTCTTACACATGGAGAAACGGGCAGGCAGAGCAGATGCAAAATTCCTAAAATTGAAAACTTTGACATATGGGGTTACTAATCTCCATCCTATATACTCCACATATTTTATTTTGTTGGCATATTTGTGATCATATTTGGGCATGACTACGTTAATATAAAATTTAGACTAATTGACATCTTTTTGTGCACTCGTCCAGTGTCCAGGGTCTGCAACAGATCTGGTTCCATATTGGATGTCATTTGGTCCTTCAGACTAAGTGATGTGAATTCATGTATTCACTAATCATAGATGCTTGTATTTTATGTGATCTTACACCCCATAGAGCTAATGCAACTTTTGTGTAATGTTGAAACTTGAAGGAAAATAATATTGCCAGAAAGTGGAACTGTTGGCTGTGACTAATTTATAGTTTGGGTTTCAGCTTTTGCTGTGTTTTCATTTGACAAACTTTTCATGACTACCTTCAAAAATCGCGTTGTAATACCAAGCCATCAACATAGATAATTTGTATGCCATGCCAAGAAATTAGCCATTTCTTTTACTCGACTACGTGTAGATTGGACTTGGTCAAAACATGTATGATAAATTATTGCCAAACATGTTAGTTGATGGTGTTTACTGGTCTTATTGCTTGTTTAACTGATAATTCTATGACCCACCACTATGCTAAGGGAAATGGCACGTCCTGTTTGTTGGGTGACAACGCCAATATGTCTTTTCTGGATGTTAAAAGCTTCATTCTAGTCATGCTCTTTTTGCTATTGTTGGCTAAGTAGCATTTAGCCTATGATATCATTAGTATATTGTTTTGGCTCTGGAACATTATGTTCGTTCCTTGTCTTGGACTTCATACGTTGGCTATCATATATGTTGTATGATTCTTTCTTTCTCTCTCTCTCTCCCTCGTTTTCAGAGGAGATACTGTATAATTCTCATCTCATTTCTAATTTATTATCTTTTGGAAATCTCATTCACAAGAACTTTCTAATTTTTTTTCTCAACCAATTTCAATAACAACATGGTCGTTGGGGTCTCCAAAGGATTCGAGAAAAGGCTTCAAATGGTTGGGGTAGGATATCGTGCTATTCTGGAAAGCAAGGACTTGGTGCTGAATCTGTGGTTCTCGCACCTGGTTCGGATGGCAATTCCAGAGGAGTTAAAAGCAGAGGAGGAGGAAAACACCCGAATTGCCGTAAGCGGGTAGGGCAAGAGTGCCATTTGTGAGTTTGTGGGTATGATCAGAAAGTGGAGGCCTCCTGAGCCCTACAAGGGGAAGGGTGTCACGTACGCTGATGAAGTTGTGAGGAGAAAACAAGGCAAGGCTGGGAAGAAGACGTAGAATCTGCGATTACTTTTTTGTCGTTCTGCAAGTTCTGTTTTTCTGTTCAATTTTCTGTTGTGCAGGCTTTATAATGCACGAACTCCTATGTTGCTAACAGATCTGCTTCAATTTTTTTGGCATTTTGTAAAATTACTCATGTTAGGTGCTTTTTTGAAAAAAAAAGTTGGGGTAATGTGCATGTGCATTTGGTAAAATGATGGGTGATATCTGCAAAATATTGGGTTCCAGTAGCACAAACAGTCCATCATGAAATTCTTAAAATAACTGTCCCTTCTTTTCATAATTCCCAGAGCATAAGAAATTTGGAGATGTAGAGGGGAGTATATGAAATAATTACAAACCATCAAGAAATTATTTATATCAATAGGGGTATATGTGCAAATGTCTGTACAAATTGATCTGATTTGGGTTCAACTACCGAGCCGGTCCAGACTCCCATGTCCTCCTTCGAGCCGGAAGAGGCAAGGAGGAGAAGAAAATCAGAGCTCGAGATCTGAAGCAGCTTGAGCTCGAGATCTCCATCCAATAATGGCGGCAGTGTCCCCTCGGATCCCACCTTCTTCTCCTTTACAGCGTCTGGCCACTTTCAAGGACCCCTCTCCGCCTCCATCCTCCTCGCAGCAATTGCCGTTGTCGTCCCCTCTCGAATCCTTCGCCGCTGATCCCGTCTTCTCCGCCTTCCTCTCCCCCGACTTCGACTCCGCCCGCTTCTCCTCCCAGGCCCTCAGTTCGACCTCGCCTCCCCACTCCGCCAGGCCCGCCACCACGCCCTCCAGCTCTCCAACCTCCACTCGGCCGCCGACCTCCTCCACAACTCGGGCCGCCTCCTTCGCCTATCCAACCGCCTCCGCTCCCTCCTTGCCGACCGCCGCGATCTTGCCAAGGCCGCCGAGCTTCACCGCGAGATCTCGCTGCTCTATGAAGAGCGCGGCCTCGATGGCATCTCCGCCGTCGAGGCAGAGATGAAGTGGCTGGCGGAGACCGGGGACCAGCTCCGATCCGAGGCCATGAGGGCTGTCGAGAAGGGGATGGAGGAGGGGAACCAGAACGACATCTGGTGTGGGCTTCAGGTATTCTACAACCTCGGGGAGCTGGCGCCGACGGTGGACGCGCTGGTGAGCAAGTACAAGGGCGTTGGGGTTAAAAGCGTGAGCGCGTCGCTTGATATGAAGGCAATATCTGCTGCATCATCGTCGGCTGGGTTTGGAGGACCGGGGGGAGTGCAGAGGAGCGGGACGCCGCAGATCGGGGGCGGGAAGAGGGCCGGGGAGGCGTTGTGGGAGACGATGGGGAGGTGCATGGACGAGTTGCATAAGGTTGTGAGTTGCATAAGGTTGTGAGTGCATAAGGTTGTGAGTGCAGTGTGGCAGCTGCAGACCGTCTTGTCTAAGAAAAGAGTGCCATTCACGCGGGTCTTGTTCCTTCACGAAGTCTGGCAGGTGAGTTAGCATCTCCATCTACTTCGCCTGAAAAATGGATTCAGCTGTTGTTAGGTTTTTCTTTGCTGTAATGAAGAAGATGCTGTGCTTGGACAAATAACATTTGGTTAGTTTCTGATCAAATGCTTCTAAGGAAAAGTTTGATTGGCATATTGTCAGCTGATGTATGTATTTCGTGCATCTTATTGTAGTTATCTGGAAGTGATGATCTTGCCTGTGAAAAAGTTTTGGTGGCTCTCTTAATTGGTTCCACTTTATGTTTCACCTCTATTTTAGGTTGTTAATGAACATGCCCTTTTTGTATCTTCATAGATCTTTAGTTTATTTATTGTGTGTGTCATGTAAAATTTAATAGTGACAGCAGGTTAAACTGCATGATTATTTGCTGTTTGCTGCCAAGCTTATACTTCCATGTGTCAATGTAGTTTAAGTCTTGGTTTGGTAGTAGAGTATAATATTATTCTGCTGTTCCATTTATGAATTGGAGCTTTGCTTCACTATATCCCGTTATGCTTCTACTTTTGTAGGATAATGGCTTTTGTGGGCAGGGTACAGGAACAAACACTTCTTTTTTTCTCTGGAAAACAAAGATCATTGATATCTTCCTTCTTTTGTACTTTCTTTATACTGTATAAAGGAGAAGTTCATTTATGTTTTGCTCATGTGTAGTACTCCTTTTGACTTGAGGGATGTGCATATTTGTGAGAAAACTTGTTTATAAATCCATGCTCCTGAGAATTTCTATCTATTTTTACATGTCTGTTTTGGATTCTTGTTAGAATGAAGATGAATTCTTGTGCAGGAAGGTGATCCATTGCTCACTGAACGAGTCTGGGAAGCACTTGTTAAATATTTTGCAACCCAAATGAAATCAGCTTCCACCACTTCAAGCTTTGTCAAAGAGGTTTTTACTCATGGATATCCGAGGCTATTCTCCATGGTGGAAAATTTACTTGAAAGGATTTCACGTGATACTGATGTGAAGGGGGTTCTTCCAGCCTTCACTCCAGAAGGGAAGGACCAAATGGTGGCGGCCATCGAAATTTTCCAAACAGCCTTTTTGGGCCTTGTCCTGAGTCGCCTGTCAGACTATGTTAACTCTATATTTCCCGTGTCTAGCAGAGGAAGTATCCCATCGAAAGACCAGATTTCTAGAATTATATTGAACATACAGG
Organism: Trichopus zeylanicus subsp. travancoricus; assembly: GCA_005019695.1. Lineage (NCBI taxonomy): Eukaryota > Viridiplantae > Streptophyta > Magnoliopsida > Dioscoreales > Dioscoreaceae > Trichopus > Trichopus zeylanicus. The sequence continues at coordinate 5,816 of RXID01010980.1, read as the reverse complement.
AAGAAATAGAAGTTGTTAAAGTTCATGGGCACCTAATGCTTCTTGTCCTAAGGGAAATTGGAAAAGGCTTGTTGTTATTAGCTGAGAGAGCAGAGTACCAGGTATATTTCTTTTTTTTTGGATAGTTTCGTCAGTTTTTCTTCTTTGTAATCAAATTAGTAAATCCCTTTCATGTTAATCACAATAGCATGCAACTACCATGACAAGATGTTGAACCTTTTGAGGTATTTGGTAAAGTAATTGATACAATTAAGCATAATTATAAAAACACCAAGTTGGAAGAAGCTCCTTACCTCTTAACTGTTCTCTTGGGATCCCTGCTATACAAATGGATAACATTTAGATTTCACAAATGAACCAACAAGGAATTTTGTTCTTGTAATGCATACTGGACCCTTGATGACCACAGTGGAAAATCTTCCCACACAAACAGTGGAAATTTCCTTAAGAGTCCTCTGCTTCGGTTAATGCATGTGAAAAACACAAGTGCTCTCTTTTCTTGAATAAATCAACACGGCTTCTGGTCATTTAGTGTTATCAGGGAGCAAAGACTTCATGGTGTTAACTGATTAAAGATGCTAATGTCTGAAAATTCCAGTATAAAACAACATATTTTGAGGACATGCTTTTCTCTTATAAATTGTCAATATGAAAGTAGCCAAGTTTAGATACTCCTCCAATTTGTTTTGAGATTTCTAATCAAGACATGTTACTTGGTTCTCTGGTTTGTCTTTGCTTAGAAACTAGACTTCCCACTTCAAATCTTTTGACCTTTTCTGTGCTGATTCTGTCATTTGCTTATTGGCTGAACTTAGGACCATGCATAGTTTAAATAGTCAATTGCCTGGTTTAGCAATCATGCAAATTTTCTAGCCATCTAGATTCACAAGACAAATAAAGTGACAATCTGATTGTGATTGTTTGGGTTTAGCTTCATCATTTAAAGCATCTGGTCTCTATTGCAGATATCTACTGGCCCTGAGGCTTGTCAAGTTACAGGTCCTGCAACTCCATCCCAACTCAAGAACTTTGCTCTTTGCCAGCATCTGCAGGAGGTCCACTCACGGATATCAAACACTGCCTCGTCTGTACCGCGTGTTGCAGCCGATGTGTTATCCCCTTCTCTTGGTGTTATCTACGGAGTTGCTTGTGACTCTGTGGCTTCTCTTTTCCAAGCAATGCTTGATAGCCTTGAATCTTGTATCCTGCAAATCCATGAGCAGGAATTTGGAGCCCATGGAATGGATGCTGTCATGGATGACAATGCCTCTTCATACGTGGAAGAGTTGCAGAAATGCACGGTTCACTTCTGAACTGAGTTCCCGTCAAAACTTCTGCCGTCATCTGCTTCTCGTTCAGATACCATATGCACAAGTCTTGTCCGGAGAATGGCTTCCCGTGTTTTAATATTCTTTATCCGGCATGCTTCTCTTGTCAGGCCTCTTTCTGAGTCAGGCAAGCTGAGGATGGCAAGGGACATGGCTGAGTTGGAGCTTGCTGTTGGCCAGAACTTGTTCCCCATCGAGCAGCTAGGTGCACCATACCGAGCACTGCGTGCTTTCCGGCCTATTATATTCTTGGAAACATCTCAACTTGTTGGATCTCCACTCCTCCAAGATCTGCCACGAAGTGTGATACTTTGTTGCGGAAAATATCGATGTCCACCACAATTCACAATATAGAGGAAGAACAGAAAAGAGGAAAAGATAGCACACAAGAGATATATGTGGGAAGACAATCCAGAGAATATTGTATTGATGAGGAAGAGAAAAGAGAATATTACAACGACGGAGACGAAACTCCAATATCACCAACTCTCGCTCTCTATTTTCTATATCTTGAGACCCTTACATCAATGGTGTATTTATAGATGTGGCCTAATGATGTTTGAGTCAAAATAGAAGACTGATTCAAATAAGACTTCTACTAATTTAAGACTTCTAGAAGATAAATCTAGATAAGGATTAGGTCCAGTAATATAATTAAGACTATCCGGAAAATCCGGATTCGAGACACCATAAAGCCAACAATCTCCACCTTGGCTCGAATCATCTTATTCTCTGAATTTGAATCTTCAATAGATGTCTTTACCATTACCTCCTGGGATAGGATCAACGACCTTGAATATTGATCAAGTCCAAACAGAGGTTGAACTTATCAAGCGGAATCACCTTCGTCAACATATCTGCAGGATTTCTTGAAGTATGAATCTTTTGTAAAGAAATCTCGCCGTCTTCAATAATATCCCGAATAAAATGAAATCGGACATCTATATGCTTTGATCTGGCATGATACATTTGGTTCTTCGCAAGGTGTATGGCACTCTGACTGTCGCAAAAAATATGAAGAACATGTTGAGAAAAACCAATTTCACTTGCCAAACCTTTTAGCCATAGGGCTTCTTTGACGGCTTCTGTAGCTGCCATATACTCAGATTCTGTTGTAGATAATGCTACAGTTGACTGTAAGGTACACCTCCAACTAATAGGGCCTCCACAAAGAGTAAAAAGATAACCAGTGAGGGATCGGCGTCGATCAAGGTCTCCAGCATAGTCTGAATCGACATAGCCAATAATTTTGGCCTCTTGCACTATGTTCCTGTCGAAACATAAACCAATATTAAGAGTACCTTTAATATATCTTAATAGCCATTTCATGGCCTGCCAATGCTCTTTTCCTGGATTTGCCATGTAACGACTGACAATGCTGACTGCTTGTGCAATATCTGGTCTTATGCATACCATAGCATACATTAGACTTCCAACAGCACTTGAAAATGGGATGTTCTCCATGTATGCATGCTCTTCATCTGTAGAAGGACATTGTTGAGCTGAAAGCTTGAAGTGAGATGCCAAAGGAGTACTGACGGATTTTGAATTCTGCATGTGAAAACGAGAAATAATCTTCTCGAGATATTTGCTCTGTTTAAGCCATAATTTTTCATGCTTTCGATCTCGATCAATCTCCATACCGAGAATCTTCCTTGCAACACCTAAATCTTTCATCTCAAATTCCTTTTTCATTTTAAACTTTAAATCATTCAGTAGAGATATGTCTTGAGTAGCGATAAGCATATCATCAACATAAAGAAGCAATATAATAAATGAGTTATTGGCATGCATCTTAAAATAAACACAGCAATCATGTTTGCAGTGGATGAAATCTTGACCCAGCATAAAACTGTCAAACCTTTTATACCATTGCCTTGGAGACTGTTTCAAACCATAAAGTGATTTGTTCAACTTGCAAACAAAATTTTCTTTGCCTTCTTGGATGAACCCTTCAGGCTGTTGCATAAAAATTTGTTCTTCTAATTCTCCATGTAGAAAGGCAGTTTTGACATCAAGCTGTTCTAACTCAAGATTATGAAAAGCAACTAAAGCAAGTAGAAAACGAATAGATGTGTGTTTAACCACAGGAGAGAAAATTTCATTAAAGTCAATACCCTCCTTTTGTGAATACCCTTTTGCAACTAAACGGGCCTTGAATTTAACACCATCTATCTCAGAGAAATCCTCTTTCTTTCGAAATACCCACTTGCAACCAATTGCTCTTTTACCTTTTGGTAATTTCATCAGATCCCAAGTATGGTTCTTTTGAAGAGAATCCATCTCTTCATTCATAACAACTTGCCACTGAGAAGAATTCTTATCCTGCACTGCTTCTTTATAGGAGGAAGGATCACCATTGTCAGTAACTAAAGCAAAAGCTACCATATCTTCAAAACCATACCTTTCAGGTGGCTTTATTTTTCTTTGAGATCTTCGAAGTGGAGTCTTTTCAGAAATTTGATTCTTAAGATTTTCTTGAGAGTTGGGCATACCCTGAATATCTTCTTCTGAAGGAATTACATGCTCCACCTCCACTTGCATTATATCATTGGGATCTTTCTTGAGAGATTTTAGCATACCACTTTCATCAAATACTATGTCTCTCTCAATAATTACATTTGAAATAGTAGGATCCCACAAACGATAGCCTTTGACGCCTTTGGCATAACCCAGGAAAATACACTTTTTGGAACGTGCATCTAACTTATCCTTGACAACATGCACATAAGCAGAGCAACCAAAAATTTTTAAAGAAGAATAATTTGCAGGTTGACCAGTCCATACCTCTTCAGGAGTCTTGCAATTAATGGCTGTTTGAGGAGAGCGATTCACAATAAAGCATGCTGTATTGACTGCTTCTGCCCAAAAATCTTTATCAAGATTAGCTGTACTGAGCATACTACGTGCTTTCTCCAACAAGGTTCTGTTCATCCTTTCAGCCACACCGTTTTGTTGAGGTTTTCCTGGGGTGGTAAAGTGACGCTTGATGCCTTCATCTTCACAGAATTTGAGAAACTCTGTTGATTTGTACTCTCCGCCATTATCACTTCTGAGATATTTGATTTTTCTGCCAGTCCTTTTTTCAACTGAAGTTTTTCACCGTTTGAAAATAGAAAACACCTCGGCTTTGTGATGCAAAAAATAAATCCACACTTTTCTGGAAAAATCATCAATAAAACTGACAAAATAACGAGCACCAGATTTTGATGGAATAGGAGAGCACCACACATCAGAATGAATATAATCAAGTAAGCCTTTAGTGCAATGAATACCAGTGTTAAACTTTACCTTGGACTGTTTACCATAGAGACAATGCTCGCAGAAATCCAATTTGCATGAGTTGAGACCTTTCAGTAATTTTCTTTTGTTGAGCTCATTTAAAACTTGCTCACTCATATGACCGAGACGCATATGCCATAATTGAGTCATATCAGAAGAAGAAGAAGACTGAGAAATTGCTGCTCCACCTGCAACGGTTTTTTCTACTAACTCATATAAATTTTCATGCTTTAGGCCCTTCATTACTATCAATGAGCCTTTAGCAACCTTAAGAACTCCACCTTCAGCAGAATACTTATAACCAGCAGAATCCATAGCACCCAAAGAGATCAAATTCTTTTTCAAATCAGGAACATGTCTGACATCAGTAAGAGGTCTAATAATATTATCAAACATCTTAATTTTGATTGTTCCAATTCCAACAGTTTTGCATGGATTATTATTACCCATCAAAACTAAACCACCATCATAAGGCGTGTAGTTTTCAAACCAATCCGTATTAGGACACATGTGATAAGAACAACCAGAATCAAGAATCCAAATATCATGGTAACGATCAAAATTAGAACTAATAGAGAGAACGTTACCCAAATTATCATCAGAACTCTCTTCAACAACTGAAACTTGTTCTTTGGCTTGCTCTGTAGATTGAGATTCTCTTTCTTTCTTTGCTTTGAGCTTCCAACAATCTTTAATTGCATGTCCCATCTTCTTATAATATCTGCAGTTTATTTCTTTGGATTTGGATCTAGAACGACCTGTTCTTGATCTTTCTTTGGTACGACCTCTGACAATTAATGCTTCTGAGTGTGACACATCCCCTCCAATCTTTTTCAAATATTCATTAGATAGAAGAGCAGCAGAAATATCGTCAAATTTTAAATCCTTTCCATACATGAGAGTAGTTTTAAGATTCTCAAGAGAAGGAGGTAAGGACGATAATAAAATAATTGCCTTGTCTTCATCTTCAATTTTAACATCAATGCGTAACAATTGAGAGACAAGTTTATTGAAAGCATTAAGATGATCAACTATATTCGTACCTTCTGTCATTCGAAAATTGAAAAGCTTCTGCTTTAAATAAACTCGATTTGAGATAGATTTACTCATATATTGTTTCTCCAGCTTTTTCCATAACTCTGAAGGTGATATTTCAGCAAGAAAAGGATAGAAGTACCTCATTCGGTAAGACGGAGGATGATTGTG
>RXID01010979.1:0-45916 GCA_005019695.1 Trichopus zeylanicus subsp. travancoricus | reverse complement strand
CGGAGAAGGAAGACGAGGCTGGACGAGATCAGTGGAGAAGGGGGGAGGAATTCGTGGGAAATAACGAGGGAAAACCGAGGGGAAAATTCAGAATGCTATAGTGAAAAATGAGGGAAAACACGGGAATTGGTGTTTTCCTCTCGTTTTGGCCGGGAATTAAAAACCGAAATCGGAGGAATTAGCAAATAGTCGATTCCCTCAATTTCAGGTTCCGGGAATCGAAACAAACACGAGAATGGAGGGAATTGGGCTCTCAATTCCTTCCATTCCCTCGATTCCCGGTTCTAGGAATCGAAACAAACATAGCCTACCTAAGTAATGGGTCTAAGCTCTTTAAACTTATTAAAAGGGGAACTGGCTTTCCCCCTGGCACAATCACTATCAAAGGAAAAGACAAAAAACTCTTAAGAATCAGTGGCTATCGAACCTGACATTGGATCTGCACCTACAACAGGAAGGGGTGGGATTGCAGTACGCTCAAAAGGAAAAATGACTTTCTTTCAGATACAGAGAGAAGCAATGCCATAGCGGAACCCTTCTCCCCAAAGCATATTGTTGTTCCAGCTTACAACGCTTGCCTTACGATATGAAAGAGTTTATAGGCTTTCCGAAAAGCGCCGTCCCCTACTGTATGACTTAAGCTGGCTTACTGGCCACTATCCCACTTTTTTTGGGATTAGAAAAGAGCTCAATTAACATCGCACCAGACTCTATCAAAGAAGCTCAATTCGCATCTGAACTTCCTGAACCCCTTTCCACTTTCCCAACAGTATGGGGCACACACAACGTGATGGGAAAATCAAGTACTGGGGGCTTTCTTTACCCCTTTTTTAAGCTTCAGCTGGTTCCAAAATCTTCCCTGCTAAACTTCAAAGGGTCCTAATTTTATTTTTGACTTCCTGGATTTTCTTTTAACTAGAACTTTCACTTGTTTGAAAACCCTGTGTGAACTTACCAATACGAGCATTACCCTTTAAGCTTTTCCTTTCCCAGACTAGCAAATGGGACTATCGCACTTTCTGTTATTTCCGGATATTATTTTCTGGCTGGCTAGATAACATCCAATACAAATACAAACCTTACTTGATCTTTTTTGATCATACGTGCTATAGCTCGGGACAGAATATGGGGCATAGAAAGCAAGAAGGTACTTACTTGAAAGGCAGGACAGAAGGATTGGATTTCGATTCCGGCTAATGCTTTGTTTGCTGTCTACACTTGTTGTGCACTTGAGGCAACTCGGGATCCTGCCCTTTACTTTAACTTATCTTATGGCTACTCAACTTATCTAAGTCAATAAAAGAAAAGGACTCTGAACACTTGCTTAACTCAACCTCCCGTCAGGTTAGGTCCGGTCGAGCTCAATTACATCGACCCTTTACTTTATATCCAAAATTCCCTACTTATTAAACTTGGACTTGGCTTTGGTCACATTGGGGACGTAGACCATACCTTAGTTTCTTGCGTGCTTTCTGTGAGAACTTCTAAATACAAGACTTGACGGCTATCGTAGTCAGTAAGCAGTAAGCTTTTGATTGGATTCACATCTATTGACACCTTACTAAGAACTAAATGCGGCCAATTCCTTCTACAGTGAACTCTTGACTCGAATAGAGAGCGACACTCTTCCTACAGAAATAGATAAGCTCTTACGACCTACTATCCGAGGCGGGCGATCTTCACATGCCTAGTCAAGAAGGCCAAGGTTCATTTTCAACCTCCTTCTTCATCTTTTTCCTCTTTTTAGAATCCCTACCCCCTTACCAACAAACACAACCTCCCCCGGGAGGATCCCTCTACAACTCTCACTCCTGGTCCTCCCTGGACATGATTGACCCCAGACCCTCACCACAGGAAGCGAAAAAACCTGACTTCTCGAAAAAGACAGGGAAAGGGCGAAAACTTTACATTACATTCTACTTCTACCATTGGGATCCATTAACCAGCCTTATCGGGAGAGTCCGTCCACAGAAGCACATGTGTAAATCATATAACAAATGATCAAAGACGAAATGCCAACTTGAGGGGACCTCGGATGATTGCCTCTCTTTCTTTGTCAATTGTTAGATATGACATCAATACATCTATGAAAAAGCTTGAATGCAAGGCAAGTAGCTCCTATCGAAAAGGCTTTGAGGTTTAGAATCGCGATACGCTCCCTTACTCTTTGACTGCTGTAACTGCCTTACCTTCTTCATTTCCTGTTGACTAAGCTCTTTGATGGGCAAATGCCAATAGTTCAGATATCCACGAGCCATATCATAGAAAGCTACAAAAAAAGAGCAGGGGTCTACTACTTTATATACGCTAGCACCAAAGCAAGGAAAGAAGGCAAGGCGCCCAGTTTGAAAAGTATGGCTGCAAAAGTCTTCATTCAATTCCATTGTTATTGTTATATAGTTTCAGCTGATTACGAGCACAGCAGGGTAGTACTGCCTAAAGGAAGGAAAGAGACGAGTGGTACTAAGGAGGTGCCAGAATCATCAAATGATGCAAGAGATTTTAGTAAGAATGTTAGACCATCATATCTCATTGTTGTTGGACCAGTCTGTTTCTGGGATTCCATACTTTGGGACTTTATGTTCATATGGAGTAAAGTGACTAATCAAGTAGTGGATCCCAATGGTAGGGAAGAACTCAATGAGGTCTTAGCAGTCAACCATACAAAACCTGAGGTTGAAAATGAGGCGATTGAGGTTTTTCCCACTCTAAATAATAAAGAATAAAGAGGAGAAAATCAAGCATTTAGGTAGAATCAATCACTAATTCTATTGAGTAAGGAAAGAATGACTTCAGTTTCTTCTACCGGAGTAGGAAATGAAGCAAGGTTTCGGTTTCACCTGGCACATTTCCATCAATTTAGAACGAGATAAGCGCAGAGGAAGAAAAGTGTCTCCAATGGTGAGTTCATCGTATGAGTCATGAATGGATTCGCGTTATTCCAGCTGGACTCCCTGGTGGCCCGTTTCATATCCCGATAGTATATAGCCTGGGTTTTGGTATAATACTGGACGATCTGGCCCTCTTTCCCGTGCTCCCTTTTCGCATGTCTTTCTTTCGTTTTGTTTTAATACATTCGAGTTAATAAGTATCAAATCTGAAAAATCAAACCTTTTCAAAAAAGGTGTTTCAATAAGAATATGGTTATCTTATTTTGCTTGCTACATAGCTTTTCTTTTCTGATCTTTTTGAATCAGACCAGTTAGTGAAAAACATCGCCGGATTGGTTCGACTTAGCAAGTTTAGAATATATAGATAATTGAGAACTTCACCCCTATATTTCCGTCATTGCTTATACTCGACTTGCTTGCTAGTAGCTCTCATCTTGAATTTTGTTGCGTCCTTCTTTTTTTTTTTATTCGTATTCAATCTTCCGCTTTCATCGCTCGTAGTTGCTCTCTTCCTTAATGCTCTCTTCTTCTTAGCCTCGTTTGGCGCTATATACCTCATTTTCTTCCGCTACAGGTCCATGAACATGAGTTCGAGTCTACGCCCATCCTTCAGAGTGGAAAGTGAGGGTTTAGACACGCGAGTCAAAAATGGGAGGTTTAGTGTGAGTCCACAAAAGGGCAGTGAATTTATGGGCCACTCACATGTTGTCAATTCGAATGCTTTCGTCTTTGCTTTTTTTTAAGGTCCTGCAGACCTCATTTCCTTTTTTTTTTTTACTAGTAGAGCAAGGAATTCCTTTCTTTTTTCTTCTGGTAAGTGGTCCATGCTTGGAGCCGCGTCAGTTGGTGAAGAAAGATCAGACCTTGGTCCGGGCAGTAATGACTGAAACGAGTAGAACGGAATTATGGGTATTTTCCCCAGTTGCCTATGTCTACCTGAGAAATTACATATAAGAGGATCGATGTAGTTCAATGTAGTCCATACAAGAGAAATTACATACAAGAGCTTATTCAATGTAGTTCTCGGACGTCTCGAAATGAACAGAACGAGGGAAGAACCCGCGCAAATAGGTGTGGACGAAGCGAAAGCGAGAACGTCGGCTTGAGTAATGCAAACATTGGTGAGAATCCAATGCCCCGAAAACCTAAGGGTTCCTCCGCAAGGTTCATCCACGGAAGGTGAGTCAGAGCCTAAGATCAAGCCGAAAGGCGTAGTCGATGGATAATATGTGAATATTCCTGTACTACCCCTTGTTGGTCACGAGAGACCGAGGAGGTTAGGTTAGCCGAAAAATGATTATCAGTTTAAAGCCGCAAGGTGACCTTGATTTTTCAGGGAAAGCAGCTTCAACTTGCCTTCTTTATTCATTCTTGTTCTTCTCTCGATGGAAAAATGCAACCTAACTCGCAAGGAAGGCTCCGAAGGCGCAAACAGCCTCTGAAATAGCAATTGATCCAAAAGTCCCACATGGGGAAGGTGAGTTGAACTCGAACTACCTCTTCTTGTTCTATTCCGAAAGAGGGGACATATGATGGTTGGGTCAAAAGCGATTGCCCCAGGTTTTCTCCCAAACGCTCAGGGCTAACCTGGTTCGCAATCAGTCTGTTTGAAAGGGGCATATCGGCAGCAAATCCTTCTATTCTAAGGGCCATTCAACTGGGTCCCTTCAAAGCGAAGCGCTGTTATTCCGACAAGAGCGGTTATTCCACTTCCTTCTACTCTTGAAATGTGACACGACGTTGGATAAATAAATGCCATTTTCAGGATATCCTGGCCTGGTTCGTGCAACTGCACATCCATAGGTGCCAACTACTGGTACTACGACTGCTACTTTTTCTAATTCCCTTGCAAAGAAGCCTTTCGTTGCGTAATGCGCCCCCCTTTAATTCGTACCAGTTTCAACTCTGTCTACGCTTCTTGGATTAGACTATTGCGGGGAAATGGCAGTTTCATGCCCGAAAGAAGCCCTTAACGTAGCAGATTCGTTCACAGACGATTCAATACCCCTTCTTTTCTTGCAGCAAGAGGGTATTCAAAAACTAGCTCTTCTAGAGATGAATGTGCAGCTGATTCAATAGGAGCTTCTACGGTCACAGCAAGAGCCTCTGTGCCAACAGCGGCAACTCTCATAGCAGATAGGCTTTCAACGGTTACTTGAACAGTTAGCCAAAGAAGAAGACCGGTTACGAAAGCAACGGATATTCCAATAACAATGGGTATTGCAACAACAGGATTCTCAACCTTCTCGTCTTCTGAAGGCCACTCACTCACTTGTTGATGCCGAATAATCGCCGGTCCTTTAGCCTTTAGAATACCCAAGAGATCCCACTGGATAAGTCCTATTCCCCGCCGGTCTTCTTTAGAGTTCTGTCATTCCGGAAAGAAGATGGGCGATAATAGAAGATAGTTATAGTTAGATAATTCCTTTCGTTATCTTAGTTAGATAGTTTTCTGTCAGTTCTCTTCTCTTATCTAAGAGAATTCGAGTGAGTTCATTCCATGGATTTTCTACTCTACCGGAAAGAGAAAGTAAGGGGTTGTCTCAGGGCAGGGAGCACACACGCTATCCCTTTCGGCGCTTTCCATCTCTTTTTCTAATCTTTCCCTGGTTAGGGCTGAGCTTTGATAGATCTCTTTGCGGGTGCTTAGGCTTTGATAGGGATTGGCTAGGGCAAGCAGATAATAATCTGCCTCTTTGGAGGGCGCAAGAGTACCTCAGTTGATAAGGCGAAAGCTGGTAAGGAGTCTTTCTCCAGTCTTTATGTATGTATCCCCTTCTCAGTCCCCGTATGCTCTAACAAGTGCTCTTTTGAGTGGATTTTTAAGAGAGAAGTCAAAGAAGCCAGTGAGGAGGAATCTATTTGAAGTCGTCTTTCTATTCATCCCCTTCCATTGTCAATTCGCAGCGATCTCCTTTCATTTCAGTGCCGGGGTAAAAAGGATAGTCTAAGTTCCCGGTTATTGGCCTTCCCTGAATGTAGATTCCCCATCGGTTTGAGTTGGAGTGTAAGTCCTTCTTCCTGCCCTTAGCACAAGCATGAGTTTGAAAGCAGTCCCTTTGTCTAATCTCTTTTCCACGAGAGTGGAGTTGGAGGAGGAGTCCTAAAGGCAAGCCTCTCAAGTGTAAACAAACAAGGGATAGCTAGTTTTTGGGATAGGTCTTTTCTTTGATAGGTTTTCCCCTCTCTACCTAGGACGCATTTACTGGCTAAGCTCACAGGCGGCGGGGCCTATCCAAGGCAAGATCCTGCTGTGGTGTAATCAATAGCTTATGATTCTCATTTGACTCAGCTAGCGAGGATAACGAGTTCCAGTCTTTCTCCAACTATCCCGCCTAAAAGACTTTTTCCCTCCTTTGCGAACCAGTAACAAAGTGCTTGGTATTGTCCCTGCATGTGGTGTGGTCTTTTCCCCTCCCTGTAGAATATGCGTAGGAGGACCTACCTGTGAAGTAAGATCTCTTGCCAGTAGCAAGAGCACGAAAGGAAAGTGTCTGAAGCTTGAATAGGGCAGATCTACCTCCAGACGCTCTCGCTTGTAGATTGAAATGGCTAAGGAAGATGGTCGAGTAGAAATATGTCCGTATCTCTCTAAACTGGGGCAAAGATATTTGGTGGGTTCATTTGCTCAAAAATAAAGGACCGCAAAAAAGGTTGAATACGAAAAGGAGGAGTTAGAATAAACGGAGGTGTGGCTTTCACTTGAAAAATCGCAGCACAGGACTTGAAAACTCCCTGCTATGCATACCTGTTCTTATGTCCGTATGATTGCTCACTATCTTCCCTCAACATCACGGGACAGGTCCATTTCATGCCCGAATGCCATTTCATTTAAAGCAATCTCTTTTATCTTGGTTGATAAGGTAGCATATGAGAAGTAGTGCTCTCTTCTTATACTTTATGGCTATTCCTTACTTGACTTCAAGCAACGTGCGGAAGAGCCTACGTTCTTTCCCTCTTGCTAACTGAAATAAGGCTAAGCATAGGATAAGTTTTTTTCGTCCTTGCTTTGCTTTTCATTTGAGATGCTTGGGAAAGGTTGAACATCGTCATATGGCTGGGATTCGATGATCGTAGATGGAAGGAATGGGAATGGAGAAAGAAGAGGATTCGAAACCTTTTGCAAGCAGTGAATTGAAAGGAAGAGGTAAGGTATAAAGTGACTCGAGCGAAGCGAAAGGAGGGCAGGTCGGGGATTGAAATGCGTTGATACTTGTATTAGTCTTCATAGAATGAAATTAGTCCTTCTCCCCTTCCTGAAAGAGAGGAAAGAGAGAAGCTAGCCCATTAGTAAAGATGGAAAGAAAAGGAAGCATCCAATGCTACTGCTTGAGATTTAGAAGGAGCTGGACATCAAGGCACGGAATAAACTGCTGGTGATGAAGTCAGTTAATCAATAGGAGAAGCACGCACAGAAGAAAAAGGCGAAGGCAAGCAACGAACTGAACTCCAAGGAAAGGATGAGATGGCATCGAAGAGAGAGTGGCACAGAATCTACTCCTAGGGCAATATCAGTTGCCGCTGTTGGTGCAATAGACGGTGTTCAAATAAAAAAGTCTTGAATAACGCAATTGAAGAGCTTGAGTAAGCGGTGCCAGCGCTTGAGTACTCCTAGCCGGTGCAGCTGGAATAACCGGTGGTGGAGGCGTAGGTATGGTGATATTGCGCAAGCGCTTTGCACGGTGGACACATTGGAGGACAACAATAAAGAGCGTCAGACGAAATTTTTCCTGTCGACGTGGAAGAACCTGGCTCAAGCACACGGGTGAAATCCGCGACTATGTGAACCAATTCACAGCCCTAATGCTGAACATCTCCAACATGTCGGAGAAAGACAAGCTCTACGCCTTCCGCGATGGCCTGCAACCTTGGCCAATGCGGAGAAACTCGTCAGTTCACAAAACAAATTAGGGTCAAGGCAAGGAAGAAATCCCGTGGTGATGCTGGAAATGCTACATTCACACGCAGTAACGGGAGGTTTTTTTCCGCTGTGGTAAGGGTATTGGCCACTCTTCTTGCAATCTTTCTCCTGGTATCTCGAAGACTAGCTATGCTGGTGCGGTTAAGGGGCACGAACGTTCAGGTCCGGACCCGGCGGCAGATAAGAACTCTGGCTCTTCGCAATGCTTGGAATACATGAAACCGGTTGTTGAGGATGGGAGGGTGAGAGTGAAAACAAACCCCCCAAGGAATTAATTGCAGAAGAGGGTTGTGCGATTTGGGAGAACACTCGTCTTGGATATTTCAAGTAGGCCAATCTTTGGCCTATCCCGCAGTTCATTCTATTGCCCAGAGGCTGTGGGGCAAATTGGGGCTGGAGGAGGCCGATAAAGGATTCGACTTTTTCCATTGAAGAGAACCTAGGCATTGTTTTGGATCGGGCCCCCTGGCACATGGCCAACCGGACACTAGTGCTTAAGCGGGGGCACCCTTTTCTATCCCGAGCGAACAGGCAAGAAGAAATAGCGTTAGCGCCTTGTATGGAGAAATCGATAGACGAAAATAACCATCCATAAAGAAAAGAGAAGGAAAAGCAGTGCCGAACTCCGTAAACCAACCCATCTCGTCTTCCAACCCAACTCTTCCCTCAAACCCTAACTCGACAGGTGAGGAGGTATCGAATTGTTCGCATCGGGCTATACTATGTGCTTTCGAGGTCTTTGTTCGCAGCGGGAAAGAATCCTAATTTTACGCAAAACCAACCCCATCTCCAGGGTATCTCATAGCAAAGAAAGAAGAGTTGGAACGTGCAAAGTTCAGTGCTTTCGTTGGCGGTTGGGTATCGCAGCGGGTAAACAAAAGATGGAGAAAAGTCACTCGCATCAGTCCCACTACACTCCGTGCCAACAGCAACGAATGGAGGTAAAAGGAACTACTCGCTTGGATAAAAGTACGATAAAGTAGCTAGTGCTAACGAGGTAAAAGAAAGCTGCCTACCCCACTAACCAAGGAGAATAGGTTACCATAAGTACGGTTCGCTATGAGTTCGAACGACCGCCAAGAGCGAGTACAATGAACGACCGACAAGAGCGAGTACGACGAACGACCGACAACAGCGAGTACGATGAAGAAAGCACTGCTGGACTAATAACGTTGGCCACTCCGAATCAAGCACGGAACTTTGAACGTTCTAACCGGGTATGAGGTCGCTGCCCAAGCACTTACGCCCCGCACTTCGCTTCATTCGATCCCCGAGCATATGTTTTCTTCTTCCTTGATGAGAAACCTCGTCTTGCCAAGAACTACTGGGGGTAAAGAACGAAAGCCACTCCGGTATTAGGATTCTCCAATCACCTTCCCCGTATGGAGCCTCTGCGAACAAAGAAATGATATCCCTATCCTTGAAGTCGAGTGGGCGCGCGTAAACCCCTACATTCTTCTTAACCTCTTCTTTCTTCGTATTCCACTTTTCCCTATTCTACTTTATGCTCTTCGTTCAATTGAAGCATACTATTGACTATTGGCTTTTCCCTCGCTCCAATATGAGATATGAGACTCTATTGGTCCCGTACGCCCATTGGGTTGGTTATTTGAGGATGGTCGGCTGCTTTCCTTTCTTTTGGTTAGAAGGGGGAACTCTGACGCTGACGGCTAGCAAGGTCAATGGATTTAGGAAAGAAAGATCCCACGTCCCATACTTTACCAGGCGAGAAAGGCGAAGGGAAAGATCCCAGACCTGGCTCGCCCCAGGCAGATTCCATTCCTCCTCACCTGAAACCGAGGTAACTGATTTCGGAGTTCACTTCCCGGGATTCACTGATGACGGAGTGAACGGAGTGACTTGAAATATTCCAATTCGTCTTTACCCCTTCCTTTTACCTGAATAGAAAGGATATGTGTTAAGCACAAAGAAGTGGAGACAACTCACTTTTGTTATTCAATACTAATGTGGCCTTTTTATAGGCAATACAAAGCAAAAATCATGAAATCTAAAAGATAGGAGAAAATAATCACTAGAACAAGAAAATGTCAACTATTTCATGATAAACCAAATCTCAACTACTTCATAATAAACCAAATCTTAACTACTTCATGATAAACCATAACAGAAAATCTGGAAAGAATCGGTCAAACTCTAACACCCTCCCTTAAACTGATATTTGCAGAATCAGTTTAGGAAATAACTTCAAAATCCTTTGAGGAACACACTCCAAGCATACTGCGAAGCTTCACAAATGCATCATAGCCAAATTGCTTCAAGTACAAAGCTTCAAGTAGCCTTCGTAGCCAAATTGCTTGACATGCACTGGATGCTGCAGCAACAAATTTGGCTTCAGTTGTTGATAATGTTACCATCTATTGCTTTTTAGAGGACCATGTGATAGCTCCAGAATTCACCATGAACACAGACCCAAATGTACTTCTTTTATCATCAACATCACCTGCATAATCACTATCTGAGAATCCATAAAACTCCAATTTTAATTCACCACCAATTTTTTTAAATTTTGTCTTGTAAACCCATTTCACATCAATGGTTTTCTGCTCTTTAGGAAGTTCTGTTAACTCCCAGGTATTATTTCTTTCTATTGCTGCAAGTTCTTCATCCATTGCTCTCTTCCATTTTAATTGTTTGACAGCTTCTTCAAAGGTTACAGGATCACAATCTACAAAAAGAGCAAAATGCACAAGTGGATCCTTAGATTGATCAATTCCTGTTACCTCATAATCACTCATCCATGCTGGTCTCTTTCTCTTTTGTGGTTCTCTAGCAGCTGCATGTGAATCTTGCACCACTACTTGTTGATCTTGAGTTATGATTGGTTGTTGTACTATCTTTGGACCCGGTTGCTTTTCTCCTTCTTCTTGACCATTAAAATCTATAGGAATTCATTGTGGAGAACCAACCACACTCCATTTCCAGAAAGTTTCTTCATCAAAGATGACGTCTCGGCTAATGACGATTTTCTTGGTGATAGGATTATATAGTTTGTAAGCTTTGGAACAATCACTAACACCAAGAAAAATACATTTCTCACCTTTATCTTCTAGCTTGGTCCTTTTCTGGTCTGGAATATGGGCATAATAAATACACCCAAAAATTCTGAAATGATCCACACAAGGCCTTCGACCACTCCACGCTTCCTCTGGTGTCATATTTTGAACAACAAGTATAGGACTTCTATTCAGAATATGAATGCTCCAATTGACTGCTTCAGGCCAAAAAGTTTTTGGAACACCGCTTTTTGTCAGGATAGTCCTCACCATATTTAGAATAGTACGATTTTTGCGCTCACAGACCCCGTTTTGTTGTGGTGTGTAGGTTGCTGTCAGTTGTCGCTGAATGCCATGAGCCTCACAAAAATCTGCAAACTCATTTGAGATATACTCCCCTCCACGATCAGTACGCAACACCTGTATTGAACATCCTGCTTCATTTTCCACAAGAGCTTTAAAGTTTTTGACAGCGATAAAGGCCTCAGATTTTTCTTGTAAGAAATATACCCAAGTGTTTCGATTGAAATCATCAATAAAGGTGATGAGATAACGTTTACCTCCATTCGAAGCAGGATTAATTGGTCCACAAAGATCTGAGTGCACAACTTCCAATAACTTCTTTACTCTTTGTGTTTTTTCTTTGGGGAATGGATCTCTATGTTGTTTGCTAATAGCACACTCTTCACACACTTGCATAGGAGCATAGAACAATGACAGACCATTCACCATCTTCTTTTGTTGGAGTGTCTTCAAGCCACCAAAATTTAAGTGACCATAGCGAAAATGCCACAACCACGCTATATCTTTCGACTTTACTAAGAAACATGAATTAGTGGTACTATGGATATAAAGTGGAAACATTCGATTAGCTGTCATTTTAACTTGAGCAATCAAGCCCAACTTTGGATCTTAAATTTGGCATGTCCCATCTTTAATGAAGATCTCATACCCCTTCTCTTGAAGCTGACCCATACTAAGCAAGTTGGTCTTTAAATCTGGGACAAAAAGAATATTTGAAATAGTATGAACAGAGTTATTTCTTGTTTGAAGAGTAACCTTTCCTTTTCCCATAACTGATCTGGTGGTGTTGTCACCAAACTTGACAGTAGTGCAAAAGGATTCGTGTAGGTCAGCAAATGCCTTCTTATCTCCACACATGTGATTGCTGCAACCAGTGTCTAAATTCCACAAGTTTTGTTGAGTTTCTTCATCCACATGACATACCATCAAAAGGGACACCTCTTCTTCCTTTTTTGCAAAGTTAGATACTTCTCCATTTTGCTTATCTAAATTTGTTCGACATTCTGATTGATAGTGACCATACCTATGACAATGGTAGCACTCAACATTTGACTTGTCTGCTGACTTTGGCCTATAATTTGTTGAGTGAAAGCCTCCACGTCCTCTTCCTCTTTCATGAAATTGATTTGCTTGATGTTAATATTGTCGTTGGTTGCTATGATCACTGCTTCCTCTTCCTCTACCTCTGCCTCGTCCTCTTTCGTGGCCTCCTCTTGTTGTCGAATAATTTTCTATTGAGGCTTTCAGTGCTTATTCCTCTTTTTCCTGCTGGAAAATTTTTTGCTCATGAACTAGCAAAGAGCTCTACAACTCATCAATTGTTAGTGCATCAATATCTTTAGATTCTTCAATAGAGCACACAATAAAATTAAATTTTGGTGTCATTGATCGAAGAATCTTCTCTATGATGGTGACGTCCTCCATTTTCTCTCCATGGATCCTCATCATGTTGGCAATAGTCATCGTTCTTGCAAAAAATTCTGCAACCGACTCACTTGACTTTATACGTAAAGTCTCAAATTCAGTGCGAAGTCCTTGGAGCTGCACCCGCTTTGCTTTGGCAATCCCTTGGTACTTTTTCTTCATGAAATCCCAAATTTGTTTGGAGGTATCTTAGCAAAGAATTGTCTCCAAAGTTGCTCGATCAATTGCTTGGAAAAGATAGTTCTTGGTCTTAAGATCTATCAACTTCAAAGCTTCAAAATCTGTCGTTTCTGTAGCTCCTGCTGCTGGTTTTGCTAGTCCAGATTCCACAACAAGCCAATATTCCTTGGACCTCAAGAAGTTCTCCATAAGCATACTCCAATGATCATAATGACCATCAAAGCGCAAAATCGCAG
The DNA here is from genome assembly GCA_005019695.1 of Trichopus zeylanicus subsp. travancoricus. Taxonomy (NCBI): domain Eukaryota; kingdom Viridiplantae; phylum Streptophyta; class Magnoliopsida; order Dioscoreales; family Dioscoreaceae; genus Trichopus; species Trichopus zeylanicus. Next base: position 32,946 of record RXID01010979.1, on the reverse strand, counting down.
ATTATACAAAACTGTCGGAAGAAGCCATTTTGTCTGTTAGCTACTGCTCTCTTATGTCTTTGTCAACCTACAGCTCTGATACCACTGTTAATTATAGAAGAGAAGTGGAGATAACTCAATTTTTATTATTCAATACTAATGTGGCCTTTTTATAGGCAATTAAGCATAAATCATGGAATCTAAAATATATGAGAAAATAACCACTAGAACAAGATAATCTCAACTACTTCATGATAAACCATAACAGAAAATCTGGAAAGAATCGGTCAAACTCTAACAGTGTTACGCATAGAGCAAAAGAGCTAGGAGAAAAGGAAGAAAAAGAGTAAGAAAAGTATATGGTTTCATCATATGAAATTTGCATTTGAGAACTTGAATGTGATAGGCAAGCGAGAAAGAGAGAAATCTCATTGCTATGCGAGATGCTTGCTGGATATGAAAATAAAAAGGAGTTGTACCTCAAACCACCCTTTCTCTTTCCATATTCATTTTGTGAGATATGGACTTTTATTAGAAATATGATGGCTTTCTTTTCAAGGCAGGGAAATTATGCATTCCTCATAGAAAGTTAAGAGAACTTTTCGTTCGAGAAGCTCATAGTGGTGGTCTTGCTGGTCATAAAGGGATTCAAAAAACTATGGCTATGCTACAGGAGCATTTCTATTGGCCAGGAATGATAAAGAATGTGCAAGCTATTGTCGACAGATATATTGCTTGTCATAAGGCTAAGTCACAGGATAGTTCTCAAGGATTGTACACCCCTCCCCCAGTTCCAGAAATCCCATGGACTGATGTAAGCATGGACTTTTGATTGGGGCTGCCAAGAACACAAAGGGGAAAGGATTCTATTATGATGGTAGTAGACCGATTTTCGAAAATGGCTCATTTTATCCCCTGTCACAAGACAGCTGATGCCTCTCACATTGCAGATTTCTTCTTCAAAGAGATCATCTTGCTTCATGGAGTTCCCAAAAGTCTTGTTTCAGATCGTGACGTGAAGTTCCTGAGTTCTTTCTGGAAGACATTGTGGAGAAAGTTAGGAACCAAGTTCTTGTTTAGCACCACATGTCATCCACAAATTGATGGGCAAATGGAAGTGGTAAATCGGACTCTATCAACCTTGTTGAGAACTTTGATAAACAAGAACTTGAAGAGTTGGGATGAACACCTAGCACATGCAGAGTTTGCCTACAACAGAAGAACTCATCGCACTACAGGGAGTACTCCGGAGGTCAATACTTGAATGAAGAAAGGGAAGCTCTCGTGCCTGAGTGGAGTATACGCTTCCGCCTTCGGGGAACATTTTCATGAACCAAGAAATATCTTATTATAAGAACAAATCTTTCTTGTCAGTTTTTCGTATTAACAGTAACAAAAATGAAATAAATAACAGTTTGAACTCGTCAAATAAAGAGTACAAAAAAGGGAGAGACAGAACAAGAAAGACGTGGATGAACGGTATTCATGCTCTTCCTTTAATCACGAACTAGACTCAAACTAGTATTTCTATTTCAACCGAAGCTTGATCATGACTTGGTTACCCGGTTCCTCACGCTGCCCATGAGTACGTCCGGGGACTGCGAAAAGGGGCAAAACTCCTACTTTTGTTAATAAACAACTCTTGCCCGCGAGGTTAGCAGTCAATCCCGGTGCGGGCTATCAATTAGGAATTGTTACCATCCCCTTGAAAGCATAGTTATATACTATATTTTACATATATATGATACTCTCAGGTCTTTCCCATACCAGGTGCCCTGTATGATTGATGTATAGCCTCCCTTTCTACCCTACCACCCATTTAGCTGAACGGACTTTAGTAGTTAGTCCCATAGTAATACGTGTAATTGTAAGACATCATTGGCTTTGATAATATCCTTATCAGCCCAGGAAAACCATATTCAGGCACCTCTCCCACATGCAATTGATTTCGTTCTGCTAGATACTTTAATGAGTTATAAAATCCAAATACAAATCCATAAGTGTAAAATAAAGTAAACCTCGACAAAGTAGTTTGTGTTACACAAATAGCATTTCATTTCCCCGCCCTAATATACTTATGTTTTTTCCACCAAACCAGAAAGCTTACCACTTTTTTAGGACACTACTCTAATAATACAACATTTCTATTCTATTTCTTTTTCAATAGTGTACGCTGAAATTATGACTCCTGCTCTCGAGATTTTTCTGAAATTTCTTCCACTTCTTCCCTGCTGCATCCTCTCCATCCAACAATTGATGTTGTCCATCGCACACTGCATTTACATATAAGAGGTAATACTTCACTAGATCATCTATTTTCTTATCCCATTTTATTCTCTCTTTTGTTTTCGCATCCTCTGGGACAAGTAAATTCAAAAAATATGTCAGATGGTCTTCTGGGATCAGATTTTGTATCCACTGATAGTAAAAGGACTCTGGATCCTTCTTCAACATCTCTACAGTAATTGGGGAAGGTTGACATGGAACTGGCGGAGAATCATGAAAATCCATATAATTTGGGTAGTATGGATTGATCAGATTGTTATTAATAAACTCATTGATTATTTTAAGTCGAGCACCCATACTCGCAAACGCACTGGTATAAATATCAGGAACCATTCTGACGTAAGGAACAGTAGTTATGAAATTATCGTGTACTGTGTACACCAACACTCCTTTACGATAAAGAAGTTCGTCCACCACTTTCATAGCTATAAATGCATCTTTTTGATTCGCGAAGGCTGCGATTTTAGTCTTTCGCTTATCTCTCTTTGTAGTAAGTACAATGAGAGTCACCCTGCGTCTCCTCTTGCTAGCCTTTTCATAAACTACTATATCCTCTTTTACGCTAACCATATAATCCTGCACAGTAGTAAAATAGGGTATACTATAGATAATAGCTCGATCCTTTGCTGAAGAAAACCAAGCAATGAGGCCAATCAACTTCATCACATTGATTCCCACTCATGCTGATCACTATCTTACCATAGACCATGGGCATGAATAGTTTTTTTACGAGCTTTCTATCTAACTCGGATTCTATGATTTGCATCTTGCCCTTCATTTGGGGAGCCAGGAACTCCTTTAACTCCGCGAATAAGCACAAAGAAAAATCTTGTATTTTACCGTCTGGGGAGGGAAGAAGATTAGTTCGCGGAGCTAGTTCTTCGTTAAGCAATAAATAGCTCATTATCTGATAAGCACTCGCAACAGCATCTTGACTCACTGGGACCCTATCATATGAATAAAGACTATTGTGAGACAGCACCTTGGCTATGAACTGAAATGGATCACTAGCCCTCGCCGCTAGCCTAATCAAACTCTCATCATCAGCATCCATCACACTCTGATTTTCCTTATATCATATAAGAGCATCTTCTAAAGAATAGAATTTCTTATACAACAAAGCTGCGGAATATGCTAAGTCGTTCTGACCTTGATCCATCGCCAACTTGCTGCTTGCTTCTTGACGATTGTCGGCAAAGAGTAATAAACTACGAGCCAAATCACGTTCATAAAAATGCAAAATACCATAGCGGTAGATTCTACCACGGAAGTCCATAAACGCTGGCAGAAAAAAGACATAACCCTCGTATGCTGACGCAAGCGTTAGGACGAATTCCTCATACCTAGCCCCCTGCACCCACTTCGCTAATACCATTAATAGATAACTAATGCTAAAAGCGTCCTTCATTCACTGCCTTGTTATTGAGATAACACTCTCGCAATTTGTCAAAGGCATTCCCCAGATTCGAGTATGATAGTTTTTGTGGCTGAAGAAAACCGAAATTCTCTAAACGGGAACGATTCCTCTTAATCAACTCCAATACCTTCTTATTTATCTGAAATCCTTGTGACTGAAGACCATTCAAGATTAAGCACATATCCTTGTACTCCGGATCATGTAACTTGATATTGAAATTGATTATGTCATGGGTAGATATAACACGAAAACGTGTATAGAAAGAAACCGGGGGGCCGCTTAAGTAACCACCTGTCATATCCGATAACATGTGTGGCGACTTTGATTTGGATTCCCGCGGGAAAACCATTGGAAGATTCAGTTTAACTGGGAGAAGACTTAAGTGAAAATTACATATTGCGAATGATTTAGATTGTGAATACCCCTTACCTTTCTTCTTCACAACAGGCTTTTGATCCGCCGTTGAGCAGGTATCAACAATGAGAAATTTTCTTTCGAGCATGAACTCGACCAATTTCTTACCTATTTCATATGTTTTATCCACTTTTCTTATTTTGGCTGGCTTAATATTACCTTCCTTACTACTATCAACAGGACTAGTTGAAGCTGTACTACTTTCCGCTGCCCCGCGAGACCCAGTTAGACTCTTGATGATCTCCGCTTGTTGTCGAACCGTTCTATCGAGCTGGTCCAGCAAGGTTGATACCCGAACAACCGAGGACTCTTGAAGACTGTTGTACAGCACCCCAAGCACATAAATTATGATTGCCTCCAGCGTATAGTGACAGAACAGAGAAATCGTACTACCATAAAGATCTCTTGAGAGGCATTTCTTTAAATAAGTTTTATCGGTGCACAACTCATCCCCAATCAATAGCTTTATTAAGTAAGGAGTACTCTTATGGATGTTATTTTCATCTTTCTTCATAGTTCGATTTTCCATCGATATCTGTAAAGAATGTAACTCGCTAGTTGAGATGTCGAAAATACCATTAACTATTTTATTCTTATTCTTTGAATCATTCAATAACTTAAGAACTGCATCGGGATAATTATCAGTTTCTTCTTTCTTTTTACAAGCTACTACTTCATCCATCTTACTGAGGAATTCTTTCCAAAACTTATTAAGGGTTTCCTCATGTTCAGCCAAATATTTCTTATTATAACTAATATTGAGTTAATTCATATTCAAAGTTAATTAACTTCTTATGAATAGGAAGAAATCCGCTTTACTAATTTATTGCCCTGTATGGACAGGGGTTGGCCCTACCCGTTTTTCTTCCTGGACGTCGTTGGCCGTTTTCTGCAGCCCAGAATGTACGTGTTTTTCCGTACCGTAACGTGGACGCCTGTCTGTGTTCTCAAATAAAAGAAAAGGTAAAATAAAGGACGATCTAAAGTCCTACAATGCTGCGATCAAGAGGTGCGGCCGATACCCGACCTTCGTACACCATGGTGTTTACGCGTTAAATAAAAAAGCCCTTCATATGCACGCACCCGGGAGAGCTGATTCATCTGTGTATGTTGCAGCTGAATCCGATGGATGATGCTTGTGCTCCCAACAACTCCGCTTCTCATGCTTCTGTTCCAGCGATTCTAAGATAGGAGGTATAAGCCCTTTTCCGATTCATCCATGGCATTCTTTTTTATCCAATCTGGGATCTCTGACCATATGCATCCGCCCGCGACAGCTTCTTCGTCGGATGATGCTTCAGCCTATGCAGCCGATGGATACTGATCCAACTACTGCTTCTTCTCCTGCTTTCTTTCCATCCCCGCCTTCCCCTTAAGCTGATGTTGAATCATGCCTTGCCTCCCCCGACTCTGCGGCTTATACAGCAAAGGGAGTCTAAGGCCCGTAGCTGAAGATGTAGCTAATAGAGTTGATGACTTCGTATTTCGTATGTTGAATGTTCCCCCGTAGGTGTCCTCCTTGCCAATAAAAGCACGATAGGCTGCTGGGGCAGGAGCAGGAGTTTCCCCAGGCCCAGGAGTAACGAGAATGAATGTTGTTCTTTCCCGATTGGCACGTTATTTAGTGGACTTCGTTTACTTCGTTCGGAGGGAAACTGCTAAATTAACTAGGAATCACCATGCTTAACGGAATGTGAGCCAGATCGGGGGCAATCTATTTCATTAGCGATCTGACTCCTTCAGTTCTGCACTGGAGTGGATGATTCCTTAACTTCAAGGATATCTCGTTAGCAACACCCTCCCTGCGCTCACCCAGAAAGAGCCCTTCCCTTCGTCCATTTCTTTGTTTTAGACGAAGCAGTAATAGGATGAAACCCGAGACTTCCTATGAAGTGAGCTCGGGGAGAAAAAGAGAAATCAACAACTCCATTTCTGGCTGGCTTGCTTCTCAATCGAAATACATCATAAGTAGGGAGGGCGGAGATGAACTGAAAGAAGCAACTACAAAACCGACTCGGGACGAAGGCTTTTCTCAAGCGGCGAAGCCTCTATCCCTGCCTCACTTTCCTGAAAGCAGGAAGCATCCATTTATTGGACATCTGAGGTATTAGGTTATTTTTTTGCCTGTGCCGATAAAGGCAAGAGCTTGACCATCCTATTCTGATAGAAATGATAGAGCCCGAAAGGCAGTTGCCGCTGTATAACGAGTTGTTTATGATGGATAAGCCGTAGCCGTAGCCGTGGAAGGAATTCGAAAAGTGAAAGATGATAAATAGGAGTAGGAGAACCAGCTGTCGAGTCAGCTATCCCCTCGCAGTATCCAGCTTGGTTTGTAGTAGTACCCGCTAACCGGCCAGCCAGTATTGACTCATTCTACCAGCTAACCCTAGTAAATGTCAATCATTCCCAGGGGATATGGTATAGAGGAAGGAAGTCTACCCCTGCCCTCGTTTCCAGCTTGGGAATGAGAGTCAGGATATTTGTTTTGAAGGAAGTCCCCGGATAGAAGTAAGGGTAAAACTAGAATAAGGATCATCTAAGGAAAGTGCTGGCGCGTCCGTCAGTAATTCCCCTTTGCCCATGCCTTTTAGGAGTTAGCCTGGTGCTAGGAGAAGTAAGCCAGCTAAGCAACTAATCAAGTAAGCTAGTTACTCATTCTGTCCAAGGGGATATGATATATTAAGAAAGGGTCAGGGAAGTGAAAAGGCTAGAGTAAGCAAGGTTCTTTCGTACACGGGGAAGATTTTCTTTGTTGCCAGTAGTCAGTCAGCCTATGAGCCTTGTAGAAGTAAGGAAGGTAATAGCGTAATATAGCGGACTGGTGTTAGAGGAAAGAAGTCCCACGGGATTGAATGAGAAGTCAGAGAAGTTTGATTTCGAGAACCCTGACTCGTCAGTATGCGTTGAAGTTCATTTGCCCCGTTACTTCTCTCAAGTTACAACCCTCTTCCAACTGAGGCTCCTTTTTCCTCGGTCCACGAAAATAAAATAAAATATAGGATTGATATCAACAGTTCATCACGAAAGAAAGAACTCATCGAGCTAACTAATACTAATATAATAAAAAAGAATTGTCTTTTCTGTATATTTTCCCAATTCCGTTGTTACCGTGGGTTTTATGCAATCGATCGGATCATATAAATATTCCTTCAACATAACATAGATCATCGAAAGAATTTCGGACGACTCACTAAAGCACGAAAGCCAGGATCTTTCATAACCTATTTGAAGAGTGCATAACTGCATGAATAAGCTCACACTATCCCGTCAATTTTGGATTCAATGTTGGATTTTCGTTGGGAGGTATTGGTAAGGAATTGAAATGTAATAATATCGATCCATACGTAAGAAAGGATCCATTCAAATGTTGTACCTATGGAGTGCTGATTGCTTTAAGGTCTTTCCTTTCACGATATCCCCTTTCCTTAAGCATTATCCACTACCGGACTGGACTCAGGAACTGCCGCAAGAGCAAGAAGAGCACCTCTCCCTTTCGGGCATTCTATTCTTTCAAGTCCCACAGCGTAATGCCTTACCGCCCGACGCGCCCTTGCTTGGAGTTCGATCCGCCTATTCACTCTTCTTCATAGGCTTACTCTCTTACCGGAAAGTCAACCCCTAGAAAAGAGTCCTAGTCTACCACAGCTTCGTCCCTTTGCTTCGATGGAGATGGCAGACAGTTTGCAGCCTTTGGGAGTTCCCTCCTGGTGTAGCAGTCTCTGACCCTGGAGTTTTAGATCCGGTCCGGTGGAAGTCCTCGAGTAGCCCTTATTTATCTGTAGATCTGTTTTTTGCAGTAGTACTTGTTATTTTAGTACCTGTCCCAGGTGCTTACGAGCCAGTTTCAACTGTAGTTGCTGTGGATGGGAGGCCAGACGCACTTGTTCTCGTATTGGCCTTTGCATAAAGAGTAGTAGCCTATCCCATTTTTTCATCCTTGCCGTTGATTGATTTAATCTCTCGAAAAGGTTGAGTAGAAATATCATAAGTAAGAGAAGAAAGCTCTTAGGCTAGGGCAGCTTCAAGGTATGCGGCTATCTGACGTCGAATCATCTAGTTGCTTTGACTTGCCTTTCTTTGTTTGCTTACTTTGCTGACCATTTCCATCATTATTTTTTTATCTAAAGACAGACCAATGACACCCAAGCTTACGGTTACTCTTTTATTGTAAAGTAAAGACTCCTTGGCTGCTACGCTAGGCAGCAACCTATTCTCCATAGTATTCGTCCTATAATAACGCGTGGGTCAAACCTTCCAGTTGAGCTTCTTCCTCTAGGTTACCCCTTCCAGAATGGTTGGATCAGTGGCATCTTACTATTTCAAGAACAGACCAGCGACATCCGAAGCTGGCTATTCAGATAGAAAGTTCGGGTAGAACAGTTCAGCGACATCCGAATGGTTGGATCCGAAGCTGGCTTTTTCGTTAGCTTCGCTAGCTTTGCCCTTTTTTTATTTATCTTATGTGCCATTTGTAAAAAGAATTAGATTTCCTTTGTAGTTCAGGAGTTCACATCAGTACTTCGCAGGAAGGGTAAAAAAACCTCTTTCAGTCTTTGTTAATAGGGCGGCTACAAATAGCTAGCTTTGAAAGAACCTACTTTCCCCTTGAAAACCACTAGAGCTTCCTCCCCGTGCATGCATGGTAACAATGATTAGCCTTTCCTATTCTAATTGATCGAGCCTCCCCCAGGTAGCAGTCTTTAGCAACCGTCCATGCAAGAGTAGCACCTGCGCCTATAGCAAAGGTTAAAAGACCACCTGCAAATAAGGTAGTGATGCCTCTTGACAAGGATAAAGCTTTGTGCGGTACTAAAGCAAAGACGATCATGCTCTTCGCATTGCTTCGTGGATCTTATGAAGAGCACTCGCGGGTATCAAAACAAAGTCAAAGGTCTGATTCATGGCATTCCGAAAAGGCCTCATTGTGGGATGAAGAGGCGAAGATTTGTTGAGGAACTCTTGGCATCGAAAGCAATTCTGTCTACCCCGAAGTCGTTTCCATGACGGTCTGTGAGCTTGATTGCCTTTCCTGGAAAAACTTCTTTGACTACATAGGGTTCACCCCAATTGGGCTTGAACTTGACTGACGGATCATGGGGAGGAGCCCGATTCTCTTTTAAGACTAGATCCCCTTGTTGCACATGTCTGATCTTTACCTTCTTACGGAAAGCTTTGGCAATCCTCCTTTGATAACCCTGGGTATGGTGGAGTGCCTTCATCCTCTGTTCTTCTATCAGATTCAGTTGCTCAAACCTGCCCCTTGTCCATCCTGCTTTCGGTATTTCGGATTCCAGGGCGACCTGGCGGGATGGAACTTCCAATTCAACAGGTAGCACTGCTTCCATCCCATAAACCAGGGAGTATGGAGTAGCGCCGGTGGAAGTCCGAATGGAGGTCCGATACCCCCACAGGGCCAGTGAAAACTTTTAGGGCCAATCTCGATATGTGTCTGTCATCTTCCGCGGGATCTGACCTATGTTTTTATTTGCTGCCTCTGCTGCTCCATTGGTCTGAGGCCTGTACGGCGAGGATTTGTGCTGTTGTATCTGATACCGAATGCACAGCTGCTCAACTTCGTTTTTTAAGTGAGATCCCAGATCTTAAATTAGCTTGTGTGGTACTCCATATCGGCTGATTCTGTTTTCTTTAATGAACTTGGCCACTTTTGCCGATGTCAGTGTTCGATAAGATGCCGCTTCAACCCATTTGTAAAGTTAGAAATTGCCACTAAGATGTATTCGTGTCCATTTGATGCTTTGGGTGTCACCTTTCCGATGATGTCAATTCCCCATCCCATGTGCAAAATGGCCATGGAGAGGTAAGATTGTGAAGTAAGGCCGGAGGCACATGAACAAAGTTTGCATGAATCTGACACTTGTGGCACTTTTTCACGTACTGATGGCAATCGTTCTCCATTGTTATCCAGTAAAAGCCTCATGATCTTTTGCCTAACAGTCCCCCATGAATGTGGGGACCACAGACCCCATTGTGGACATCTTCCAAAAGATTTTCTGCTTTTTCCTCTGTCACACATAAAAGTGGAATCCCGTCGTAGGAGCGTTTATAGAGATCGCCCCCACACACAACGAATTGCATTGCTTCTATTAGGTTGTAATACACCGGGCTGCTTCTTTGTTCTATGGTGCTTGGCCATAGCTTTCATGCAACCGAGCGAGGAGAAGTGGAGTAAGCGGAATAGCACCCGATACGAGCACCGATGTGAGACTTACCAGTCCCATAATTTGATTGAATTCAAAAAAAGGGCCTGATGTAAAAAAAAGGCTTTAGCTTTAGTCAAACAAACCCCCTCTTCGATTAGTTCTCTAGAGTGACAGAGCAGCTCCCTTTGTTCAATCAGTTCCAGCACCACAAAATTAGGGTTTTGCCTTTGCTTCTTAATCTCCTCCCGCCACACGTCGATTCCAATCGTTAGAAAAAGCTGTTCTCGAACAGGTAGGTATGGTGGTCTCCTTATACGCAATTGAAAGTGGTGCCATGCCGCCAACGGAGAACATTGGATGTACTTCTGTTTTATCCCTAGAAGTTCAATTGGAGTTTGAGTTCCATCTTTCCTCTACTTTGAGTCTTTCATTCCTGTCCCCACAAAGGGGCAGGGAAGCGCTACCAGCGTCAGTCGTGAACTGGGAACCGAAAAGAAGAATTTACCGAGAATCAGCAGTTTGAGCTATTTCATCAGATGTAAATGCAAGCGATTTTGGTGATGTGATAGAGGCGACTAACTTTCCAAAATGTCTTTCTTCTTGGTTTGCTTTACGCGCTGAACTGACCTTTCCTTACTGGTGTCCGGAAGGTGAGCTTCGAAAGAAAGATTGGAATTGAGATTGTATTTCGGGACAAAAGTTGCTGCTAGCGGCTGAAGCCCCAGCTTTTAGTAAGGTTATACCCTATTTGGAGGTGCGGTAGAGAAGCTACTCTTAGCTACAGGCTGGCAAGGGACATCGGTTTAAGCCATGGTTTGCATTTTGGCCGAGATCGAACCGTTTCGGCCGGTTCAGAACTGAAACTCTATTTTGAGTTTCAGTTAGGATTTATTGTTTCTTATTGTTTATTACTATTTATCTTCACCAACGAGTGCAGGCAGGAGCGTGCGCTGGCGAGCGCGCGGGCGGGAGTGCGTGCGTGGTGTGTGGGGAGGATCTTGCGCAGACTTCGTATCCAAACCCAAGGGCCCTGCGCACTCGCTAGTCTTCCGTCGCTCTCTCGTCCATCTCGTGCTCTTACCGACCTGACCCGTACTCTCGTAAAATGAGGCCGGCCTTACACTAGGGCCAGCGCTATCGCCAATTTGATTTCGACATCTTTATCGGTTTCTGTCAGATACTGCTCACGTACATAATATTATTCACGCAATTATTCATTATTTTTTTAAATATATTATAATTTTTTAATTTAAAATTAAAAAATAATTGAAATAAAGTTAAATTTTAGTCAAAATATAATTTTCATTTGGACCTTCAATATATAGTTTATACTCCAGAACCCACTGCCACGAGATCGCGCAGAACTAGTTGTTCTGGCTCATATATCTACAAATGCTCGTCCGGATCATCCAGGTATTGAATTTGTAGTTCCACACCCAGATGTTCCAAACTCAACTGATGATGATTATGATGATTAGTTGTATTATCTTAGAATTTATAAGTTATGTATGTGTGAAGTACATTTTAATGAAAAGTTAAATGTGCTTATATTAATTTTTAACTTTTAATCATATTCATATTATTTCTTGTATGTTTTTTAATACACTAATATATATTAAAAGTAGACTATATCAGTGACTAACTATCAAAATTAATATTAATTAACTAAAATAATATTTAATATTATGATAAAAAATGAGTATAAATTCATTCCTAATTTTTTAAATTTTTTTAAATATTTTATCGTATTTTTAATTTGAAGTCAAAGTACAATTAAAATATAGTCAAACTCTGGTCAATACCCAATTAATAATTTAAAAAAATCTTTCGGTCAAAACCGAAACGGCCGAAATGTATCGGTTTCGATGGGTCCCGAAACCGAAACCGATTCTAAGTTATAAAACCTTAGTTTAAGCTCTATCAACCGGTAGCTCATTTCATTGGCTAGCTAGCTCATATGGAATAGGTCTCTGACTTGATCCTGTCTGCAGTCGTGGATTACCCAAATCAATTATCCGAAGACCAAAGACTCCTAGTATAGCTGGCCAGTAGCCCTTTTATAGGTGTGAATAATTCAATAAAGAAAGAATCCAATCTTGCTCTCATATACACTGGTATATATGCTAATCCTGCTACTCCAACTTTCGTTGTTATAGGAGATAGCTTCGGTTTTCTTTCTCTCTACTCTTTCTTTTCACTCTAGATCTATGGGATAGCTCGGATCATTGCTTTAGATCAAGTGCAGGCTCGTGGTTCGCCTGTTTGCTAATCTTCCTATAGCAGGGGGATGAACCAACTTAGAAGGCTTACCTTTTCGATAAGAGATCTATTTTGATCTTTATGTCATGTAAACTTTGTTATTTGTTTATTAATCTTTAATTTTTTTTTCGTATATAAAGGAAAGACCTTGGTGAAAGAAATTCAGGGAACATGCCATTGATAATCCAGAAACATTCATGTCAGATTTTTGAGAAAAATGAAGAACACGGAAGCATACCTGATTCCATTGGGTAGATTCAAGAAGTCTGAAACCCGATCAAGTCCACTGCGCTCCGGCTGCGAAGAAGGCGAAGTCACCGGAGGCGGTGCTTAGGGAGAAGATGGCGGCGCTGGAGGAGTTAGGTTTTGGGAGGAGGTCTTCTGACTGTTTGGAATTTGATGACTGATGGATGTCCAGGGTTTCTCAATCCCTTTTTCTTTATATACTAAATTCCACAGTCAGGGACCACACCCATAAATCTTAATGGGTTAACCATACCCATAAATCTTAATGGGTTAATTGTTAATTAGTCCATCAATAATTAACAATTAAACCCCAGGAATTCTACACATTTACAATTTAGCCACCACACTTGTATTTTAGATGACAAAGACCCTAAATTAAATAGATCACCTCAATTGGGTCCTTATACCATATAATAGAAATATATACACAATAATTTCATGCAATACATGTACGTCTACATGTCCTTATGCATAAATGTACATGATTTATAGTCCAAATTCTAACAATCTCCCACTTGGACTATATATAACCATGTACATATAACTTCTATTGCATATACATCTCTACATCTTTAATGTGTACACAACTAGAAAAGTCATCTAAACCGATTCCGTCCATTAGTCTCACTAACATAAGGACTAAAGAGGCAGTCGTTGCTATTGTTTGCAACTAAACCCACATTAATCTCATGCATCAATTTAACTAAATGACATAAATCAAGTGTGGATGTGTAGCATGGAAATTACATGTAATGTGATCTGCACATGCCTATTTCCAACTGGTCCAACTTTAACCAAATGACATCAAAATTCAGAGTAAACAATGAAAACTGAAAATAACTAAATAATTTATTAATGTCATGACATTAAGTACAGTACCAAGCATAAATAAAAACACAAACTCTCACTAAATCAAATGGCATCAAATGCAACAACACCCATATTTGTAACATGATCATGAAAGGCCTTGGGTGCTAATGCCTTAGTGAGCGGATCTGCAATCATATAATTTGTTCCCACATGCTCAATACTAATGAACCCACTCTGAATTCTTTCCTTCACAACAAGGAACTTAATATCTATATGCTTAGATTTTGAAGAGCTCCTGTTGTTATTTGAGTACAAGACTGCTGCTCTACTGTCACAGTGCAACTTAAGTGGCCTTTCAATACCATTAACTATTTGCAGTCCTGAAACAAAGTTTCGCAGCCACATAGCTTGATTAGATGCCTCATGACAAGCTACAAATTCAGCCTCCATAGTGGAAGATGCAACGAGTGTTTGTTTGACACTCTTCCATGAAACTGCACCTCCAGCTAGCAGAAAAAGATAGCCAGATGTCGATTTACGACTGTCTTGGCATCCAGCAAAATCGGAATCAGAAAACCCAATGATGTCAAGTCTATCCGACTTCCTATATGTGAGCATTAAATCCTTTGTGCTTTGTAAGTATCTGAAGACTCTTTTGGCTGCTACCCAATGTTCTCTTCCTGGATTAGCTTGATATCTACCAAGCATTCCAACAATATATGCGAGGTCCGGACGAGTGCAAACCTGCGCATACATAAAGCTCCCTACCGCTGATGCGTAAGGAATATTTTCCATAAACTTGGAATCAATATCAGTTTTGGGACACTGGTTCAAACTAAATTTATCTCCTTTAGATACGGGGGTATCATGTGGCCTGCAATTTTGCATGCTAAATCGTTTTAATAGACTTTCGATGTAACCCTTCTGTGATAATCCTAAAAACTCCTCCTGAACGATCACGATGAATTTGGATCCCTAATACGAAGGATGCTTCACCAAGATCTTTCATTTTAAATTGTTCCGAAAGAAATTTATTGATTTCTCGAAGCAATTCTACATCACTACTAGCAAGCAAAATATCATCCACATATAAGATTAAGAAAACAAATCTACTCCCACTGAACTTATGGTATACACAATATTCAACAGGGTTCACTTTAAACCCAAATGAGAGAACAACCTGATGAAACTTTTGATACCATTGACGGGAAGCTTGCTTAAGCCCATAGATGGATTTCTTAAGTTTACAAACCAATTGGCTAGATTCGTTGGAATCCAACCCCTCCGGTTGTAACATATAAATTGTTTCCTCAATGTCTCCATTAAGAAAAGCGGTCTTTACATCCATCTGATGTAACTCAAGATCAAAATGCGCTACAAGTGCCATGATGATCCTAAAAGAGTCTTTCGAAGAAACTGGAGAGAAAGTCTCGTTATAGTCAATGCCTTCCTTTTGGGTGAATCCTTTGGCGACAAGACGAGCTTTATATCTTTCTACATTACCTTGTGAATCCCTTTTGGTTTTAAAAATCCATTTACAACCAATAGGTTTCACACCTTCAGGTAATGAAACAAGATCCCAAACGCCATTATCTTTCATGGATTGCATTTCCTCACCCATGGCATTAATCCACTTTTGAGAGTTGGAACCATTGACTGCTTCACGGAAGGTGAGTGGATCCTCTCCCTCTAAGCCAATGTTATTCTCATGTTCCTGAAGAAAAACAACATAATCATCTGAAATTGCTTTTCTCCTTTCTCTAGTGGATCTTCTTAAAGGCACAGGCTCTTCTTGAATTTGAGTATGTTGAGTTTGATCCACATTTTCCTCATGAATAATGGTTTGAGGAATAACTGGATGATCTTGATGAGTTGGAAGTTCAGCATTGTCTTGGATTTGTACCGGATGTTGTTGAATCATGTTAGGAATGAAAGCTTGATCATGATCAACAACTACTGCAGGAAAAGGAATATTTTCCAACTCCTCCTCGAACACAAAACCTTTAACATTATCTTCCCCCCCAAACTCAACATCCTCAAAGAATCGAGCATTTCCCGTCTCAAAAATGTTCTTGTTTTAGGATCGTAGAATTTAAATCCCCGTGATCTTTCAGCATATCCTACAAAATAACTACTAACAGTTCTTGCATCCAGTTTCTTTTCATTTGGCTTATAAGGCCTTGCTTCAGCTGGACATCCCCAAACTCGTAAGTGCTTTAATACAGGTTTCTTACCCGTCCATAACTCATAAGGGGTTTTGTTAGCAGCTTTTATAGGAACTCTATTGAGAATATACATTGCGGTCTTTAATGCATCTCCCCATAGTGAGTGAGGTAAAGTTGTACGACAAATCATACTTCGTACCATATCCTTAAGGGTTCTATTTCGTCTCTCAGCTACACCATTCATGTTCGGAGAACCCGGCATGGTGTATTGAGGAACGATCCCACACTCACTAAGAAATTTAGCAAATGGACCTGGACGTTGTTCACCTGATCCGTCGTACCTTCCGTAGTATTCACCACCACGATCAGATCTTATAACCTTAATTGATATACCATGTTGGTTTTCAACTTCGGCTTTGAACAACTTAAAAACATCCAATGCTTGTGATTTCTCATGAATTAAATATAGGTAGCCATATCGAGAGTAATCATCTATGAATGTGATAAAATATTGTTGACCATTCCAAGAAGCTGTAGGGAACGGTCCACAAATATCTGTATGTATCAAGTCTAAGACTTCCTTAGCTCTCTCAGCTCCTACTTTGCTCTTATTTGTAGTTTTTCCCTTTATACACTCAACACAAATATTATGATATGAATCATCAAGTTTTTCAAGAATTCCTTCTGACACAAGTCTGTCAATTCTCCTTTTAGAGATATGACCCAAACGCTTATGCCATAATTTAAAGGAATTTTCATTTGAAAATTTGCGTTTAGTGCCTTTTGTTTCAGTATTATGGGACTCACTGTATGAACTTTCTATATGAAGCAAATAAAGGTTGTCATTATCAGTTAAATGACTGGTTCTATACAACACAGAATTAAAATAGATATCGCATTTTCTATTACCAAATGAACAAACAAATCCTTCTTTGTCCAAAATAGAAATTGATATCAAATTTCGTCTAAAAGACGGTACAATAAATGTGTTATTTAATTCTAAATAAAAATCAGTACGTAATAACAACCGAAAAGTCCCAATGCCCACAACTTCAACCCCTTTTCCAGCCCCCATATAGATGTACTTCTCGTCATCATTTGGCTGTCGGGAGTTCAGGCAACCCTGCATAGATATACTTATGTGAGTTGTGGTAGCCGAATCCAACCACCAAGTATATCTAGGTACTGAAACTAAATTAACTTCTGAATTAACAAGAGCAAAAGATGTACCTTTCTTCACTCGTCAAGCGTGAAATTTGGCACAATCTTTCTTAAAATGGGAAGAGTCCTTGCAAAAAAAACATTTCTTTTCCTTATGTCCCTCGGATGTATTTTTCTACTTCTTTTGCAGTTCCTTCACCGCAACATCTTTAGTTTTTCTCTTCTTGCCTTTTCCGTAAGAAGATGATGCCAAATGACCACTCTCGATTTTATTGTGTTTCATCCTGTCTTCCTCTTGCACTAAATGAGAAATGAGCTCATTCATTGTCCATTTCTCCTTCTGACAATTATAGCTTACTTCAAATTGACTGAATTGCGGAGGAAGAGAAATCAACACTAAATGAATGAGCAAGTCTTCCGAAAGCTCTAATTTTAGTGTTTTTAATTTTTCTGCAAGATTAAACAATTCGAGAATATACTCGCTTATGTACCCGTTACCCTTATACCTCATGGAAACAAGTTTTCTTAAGTCTGCACTTGTTTCCGTCTTATCGCTTTTCATATAGCGCTTTTCTTGGGTTTCAAGGAACCTTTTAGCATCAGTCTCCTCAGACATAGTGTCCAAAAACGTCTCTGGGATAGCATTTTTCATTATCATAAGACTCAAGCGGTTAGAGCGTTCCCACCTCTCAAAAGCTCTCCTATCATTAGCAGAGCTTTCATCTGTAAGAGGTGCAGGACGTGACTCCCTCAATGCTAGGTCAAGTTCCATACATCCCAAGACTATAGTTACCTTATTTTTTCAAGTCTTAAAATTACTCCCATTGAGCACTGGAATGCCATTGATATTGGCAGTGACAGCAGAAGCATTCACAAAGTCAACTGAAAGAGAACAAAAATTCAAAACACAATCAGCTCACAAAAAGAAATTAAATCTCATCTCAAGATACCTAGCACAATATTGAAATTAAGTCTTTGGATAAAATTCAATTTGCAAGTGGTACTCTTGGTGTGGCAATCAAATATTGACAATAAAGTCTTGTCAAATAATAAGCCTTTCTTTGGACCGACTTATTATCCACATGGATAAAACCAAATAATTGTCACATATTTATTACCACAAATATGCTTTAATTTCGGCCAAATAATAACCTTCCTTTGGGCCGGTTATTACCCGCATGAAACTTCAAGCATGTAATGCCTGCTTTAATTTCGGCCAAATAATAACCTTCCTTTAGGCCGGTTATTACCCGCATGAAACTTCAAGCATGTAATGTCTGCTTTAATTTCGGCCAAATAATAACCTTCCTTTGGGCCGGTTATTACCCGCATGAAACTTCAAGCATGTAATGCCTTCCTAATATTTTTAGTTTAATTCAATCTACACAATAGAGATTACTTTGGCAACATATTGCTTGAACCAAATTAAATTAAAAATATTAGTAACTGAATCCATCATTTGAATTAAACCAAAACCATAATCAATTAAAACTAAACTTAAATCAAAACCAACTTTAAATTAAACCAAAACCAAAACTAATCATCTTCTCCATCCTCAAACCCTAATCCGCTGTTGCCGCCGCCGCCGCCCGCTAGGCCATTACGCCGTCCGGCCGCCCCGCTGCCACGCCGCCGTCTCCGCTGGCCCACGGCTGCCGCCTGGCCACTGCCTCCGGCGTCGTCAGATCCGCGCTTCCCCGCGCCTCTGGTCGTCGTCACCCTGTGCTGTCGGGCCGAAGCAGGCGCCGCCGCAACCCGAGCCGCCTGCGCAGCAGCATGCCAGCGGACCCGCACGCCGCCGCAGCCCGAGCCGCCTGCGCAGCAGCATGCCAGCGGACCCCGGCCTACGCGGTCGTGCGCACGCCACCGGCCGCTCCCGACGGGTCCGTGCTGCCTGCGCACGACGCCCGCTCGCATCAGCGCCGCACGCTGCCGAACCGCACGCCGCCGCCTCCGCTGCCGGCCGCCGGAGCATAGCGGACGATCGGGGAAGAAGATGGAGATTTTTTTCAAGTCTAACACTAATTTTCTATTCTCAAAAACCCAACATGAAAACCTGGCTCTGATACCACTTGAAAGAAATTCAGGGAATACATGCCAAATAATCCAGAAACATTCATGTCAGATCTTTGAGAAAAATGAAGAACACGGAAGCGTACCTGATTCCATTGGGTAGATTAAAGAAGTCTGAAACCCGATCAAGTCCACTGCGCTCCGGCTGCGAAGAAGGCGAAGTCACCGGAGGCGGTGCTTAGGGAGAAGATGGCGGCGCTGGAGGAGTTAGGTTTTGGGAGAAGGTCTTCTGACTGTTTGGAATTTGACGACTGATGGATGTCCAGGGTTTCTCAATCCCTTTTTCTTTATATACTAAATTCCACAGTCAGGGACCACACCCATAAATCTTAATGGGTTAACCATACCCATAAATCTTAATGGGTTAACCATACCCATAAATCTTAATGGGTTAATTGTTAATTAGTCCATCAATAATTAACAATTAAATCCCAGGAATTCTACACATTTACAATTTAGCCACCACACTTGTATTTTAGATGACAAAGACCCTAAATTAAATAGATCACCTCAATTGGGTCCTTATACCATATAATAGAAATATATACACAATAATTTCATGCAATACATGTACGTCTACATGTCCTTAGAAATATATACACAATAATTTCATGCAATACATGTACGTCTACATGTCCTTATGCATAAATGTACATGATTTATAGTCCAAATTCTAACACTTGGCGCTTGAGAGGACGAATAGCCCACTTCTTAGGGGGATCAAGCACTGTTAGGAAAGGCGACAACGAGGAAAAGAGGAAAAAGCCCGGGTTACCTCTTTTTTGTTTTTCTTTGAGATCAATGATGAGCTAAGGAAAACACAATAGCCTGTCTCTTGCACGACCACTACTTTTCTTACAGGGAAGACTGAGCTCAACCTAGACTGAATTCGTCACTCTTGGCGCGGTCATTGCTGATGGGAGTGTAATCTAATTTAATCTATCTTTCCTTTCCTTGCGGATTAGCTATTCCTGTCCTGTCTTTGAGCTGACCTTGCCTGCTGGAGGTATGATTCCGAGTAGTTCGCCTTCTAGTTCATTTTTTACGGAGGCTTGCCACAAGTCATTCTTTCCCTCAGAAAGAGCTGCGTTAAAGAATTGACGTCCTTTCTCTTATATTGTGCTTATCTCATAAGAAAAAGATGACATTAAGAAGGCCTTACTTGACCGAACAGCCAAAAATTCAGTTATTTTAACTACATTGAATGTCGGTCAAGATTCGAAAGTCTTTGGAAAGCCCCCTCCGAAGAGGGACAGTAGGTATAATATTGCTCCTTGTAATACATGCGATAAGCTCGTAGGTTCAGGGATTGATTTGATCGGAATTCTTTAACTATCGAGTTAGAGATCGGAGTGCAGTATTGTCGCGCCGAGGTGAGCAGACCGGGGGTCGGGGATACGAACCGTTCAGCAACCAATCAGTGCATGGCGCGCCGGGCCGTAGGTTCCCCCCCTGAGGTTTTTATTCCTCTTTCTGCCTAGCCTAGGTTCAATGTTGATCGAAAACGGATCCCCCCTCCATTATATGATTAAAGCAAACTTCCATCACCGGATACAGGAAAGAAAAAGCGCTTATAGCCGCTTACTTACATTTACTTCATTTCCACCCAAATCTAGTGGGAGGGGGTCGATCCGGAGACATTACATGCTGGAAAACTGATCTATTCAATCCGCCTTGATAGAAAGTCAAACCACTCCCCTATAGACAAAGACTTTGTTTCGAGAATCGCCCCAAACATTTGTCGGAGAACCTTACCTTATATAAGTAGATTCAGACGACCGTAGACAGATCAATAAAAAAGAATGTGAGAGGTACGATGACATCCGCCCCAACTTCACCAAGGGATTCCATTCCTCCTCTCCCGAGTGCCTGAACGCGCTATTTAACCTCTCAGGTAGTTCAAATGGCATTCCGCTACTGACCTAATAGGCCTACGGACTTTTATCCATCAGACATGAATGAAAGGGGATGACACCACTCTAATGATTGGAAAAATCCTTAATATCATAAAGGAAAGGTCTTTTTTCTTAAAAGCTTCAGTAATAGCAAAAGCAGCCTATCTGTAATGGCCATACTCCTTACTCAAGCAAAGCAGTATGCAACCGCATAGAGGAAGTCATAGAGGAAGTTAAGCCAATCCCTCTATTTTCATCTTGAAAGATCGGAAAATAGAACATGTTCTACCCGTTCCTTCGATTGCTTTCATTTTTGGCATGGAGCCCTCTCTCTTCCAATGCCGAGACGCCTCTATAATAAGAAAAGAAATGTGAATCAAGCTATGGCTATGCTGCCTATTGGTCACTTCTCCTTTTTCCATTCAAAACAAGAGAAGGAAAGTAACGAAATGAACTTTGACCCTCTGATCTTCTTCTTGTGGACAGTGCGATGACAGTTGGTAAGGTCCTTCTCATGTACCGGTACCGGCCGTTTGGCCCGATCAGGCTTCTTCTTAATGAGGTCGAGCTGCTATCGATGCTTGCCCTAAAGAATGGGAGACCTAATGCTTTGAGAATGCTTTGTGATTGGACCACTGCTTGGTATTAGACTATAGGGTTTGTACAAATGCTTAGACTAGCAGTAGGAAAAACCCTTATGAGGCTATTCGTAATCACCTTTTTGAGTTCTTGTCGAAGTAACCTTTTTTTGTGAATCTTGGGATCCGCCTTTCCTTGAATACTATCTTCTTCTTATCGGGATAGCCGTTTTGTTTTGCTTGCTTTCTTGGGACTAGACGAGCCATTTTCTCATCGCATCAAGAGGGCTGCGAGGCTCGGTTTCGTTCTTTTTGCTTTACTTTATCTCTGCCTATGCTCGGTATGCCTTCGATCGAGGTTCGAGTGGTATGTGTGACGCATTTGACATTTGATTGTTGAAAGGCTGACATACGACTGACAGCAGGCAAGGTGTGTTTGAAAGAGAAGAGAGTGACCGCACCAGTGTGAATAAGACAAACGCGGATGAATGACCGCACCAGTGCTTTGTTCTCCTCCCTTTTTTTGTTTTGGTCTGGTATCGCTTTTTTGAAGGCTGTGCCTAGCCTTTCACAAGAAAGACAGTCCGAAAGTAATGTCATCGGGTAAGGTTGAATAGTTCCAGGCTAAACGTACTAAATCAATTAGCTTATAATATGGGAGTGAAATCCTGTCCCGAAGTAGTGAGAGAAGGATTTGCTTCTCTTAAAAGAAATCGAATCTTAGAATAGAAAGACTTGGCTGAGGCAGAGCCAGGTACGAAGTCGCTATTGCCTGCTAACTCTTATTATAGAGTAATAGTCATATTATATACTAAAGACGATTGCGCGCAAACAAAGTAGAACCACGGATACTATTGAATTCCTAGTGAAATCTTATCTGAAAGTACTTTCCCTGGCTGTTCTATCATGAGTTTCATCCTTTTACTAACACTTTTAGCCATGTTGTTAGAGGCAAGCGCAAGGCACTAGTTTAGAGCTCTATGGGCCCGTTGCTTTCTTGATCTACTAAAGGACTAGAGAACAAGGCATCTAAGACGAGAAAGTATACTCTCAGAACTTGTCCACACCGAAGAGTTCAAGCATTTGACCTCGCATGGACCGTGGTGTACTTGGCCGACGAATTCTTCCCTCACCCGAAGGCGAGTGAGTGAATGCTTTTCCTCCGTGACTTAAGCGTAACCAGTGGCTTTCTCTGGGAATGGACTATAGGCCTATGAAGCCTTGGTCTAGAACGGGAATCTCTTCAATAAGAAGGTTTTTATCATGGTTCGCGGTTTCGGTCGGTCCCGAACCGAAACCTAATTTTTCGTTTCGGTTAGGGTTACTGTTCATAGTTACTGTTCATAGTTACTGTTCATCTTCGCCGGAGCGCGGGCGGGAACGCGTGCTGACGAGCGCGTGGGAGCGGGAGCTCGCCGAGCGCGTGGGAGCGGGAGGCTCGCCGGGCTCGTCGCGCCCCAGCCGGGGGGGGGGGGGGGGGGGGGGGGGGGGGGGGGGAAGGGGTAGGGGGATGAGGGGGAGAAAGAAGAGGGGGAGGGGGGTCGCGGGGGGCGGGGAGAGGAACTCGCGCTGGTTTCGTGTCCGAGCCCAAGGGCCCATGCGCACTCGCTGGTTTATCGGCACTCTATCGCCTATCTCGCGTCCTCACCGACCTGACCCGTACTTCCGCAAGATGAAGCCGGCCTTACACTGAGGCCAACACTATCACCAATTTGATTTCGGCATCAGTATCGATTTCTGTCAGATACTGTTCACGTACATAATATTTTTTACGTAATTATTCATTATTTTTTTAAAATTTTAAACATATTATAATTTTTTAATTTGAAGTTAAAAAATAATTGAAATAAAGTTAAATTTTAGTTAAAATATGATTTTCATTTTAGACATTCGATATATGATTATACTTCAGAACCGCTGCCACGAGACCGCGCAGAACTAGTTGTTCTGGCTCATATGTCTACAAATGCTCGTCCGGATCATCCAGGTACTGAATTTGTAGTTCCACACCCAGATGTTCCAAACTCAACTGATGATGATTATAATGATTAGTTGTATTATCTTAAAATTTATAAAATTATGTATGTGTGAAGTACATTTTAATGAAAAGTTAAATGTGCTTATACTAATTTTAACTTTTAATCATATTCATATTATTTCTTATATATTTTTTTAATATACTAATATATATTAAAAGTAGACAATATCAGTGACTAACTATCAAAATTAATATTAATTAACTAAAATAATATTTAATATTTTGGTAATATTAAGTATAAATTCATTCCTAATTTTTCAAATTTTTCCAAATTTTTTTAAATATTTTATCATATTTTTAATTTGAAGTCAAAGTACAGTCAAAACATAGTCAAACTCTGGTCAACACCCAATTAATAATTTTAAAAAATCTTTTGGCCGAAACCGAAACGGCCGAAACTGAAACCGAAACGGCCGAAACGTATCGGTTTCGCTGGATCCCGAAACCGAAACCGAAACCGAAACGGTAAACCTTGGTTTTTATCTGCGAGAGTCCACTACAGTGAGTAAAGATGGAGACTCATCGATGCATCCCCTGGTGGGTACTATCCTCCCCTTGTGGATGAGGGGGAAGTTCCAGGCTCATGGAATGCTTGCTATCATTCTAGTGTCACTGTCCAATCAGTGAGTCAAGCTTGTCTGCCCGGAAAGGCGATCCTGTCTGTCCAACCAAGGGGGGTAGAAAGCCAGGTCTCTTTGACTCTCCTTTCTCCTTCTGCTTCCTTTGTTTTCTTTTTTGTGGCTTTCAAAGATAAGCAGGATGTCGTTTCATGTTCTAGATTCGAGAGCCAGTCATCAATTATTTATCAATCCTTATCATTGAGGAGGTTGGTGTCCGATTTCATTTTCTTCTTCCCTTAGAAAACACTCACTGACTTACTTACAGATACGGAATTTCTAATCTCTTACCAAGATAGTTGCCGTGGGCGTCCGATAAAGAAGGAACAAGGGCAATAGGCTTCTAGTATGTATTCTCAATTTCAATCGAAAGCAAGTCTGTAATGGAAGCAAGCTCGCTAGCAAGCCATTGTGGATCATCTTGCAATTTCATTTCCTTTATCTGTTTGGCAACCTATGAAACTATATGATGCAACCTAGTCTTCGACTGATGCCATGGATCTAATATGCCTTATTCCCTCCCTCCTACTGCTTTCCTTCCCATGTGGATTTAAACCTTTCCTTAGGTCAATCAGGTTAATCCCGAAGAGCTGATTCAAAAAAATTCAATAGCAGCGCATTCGTGGATAACAGATTATATTTAAAGTAAATCGTACACGTGAACAACTCGAAAGTAAAGGTTACATTTAGGAATTGCTCATCCGGGTACTTTATAAGTCTATGACTATGATTCGCATCTACTAGACAGAATCCGAAGCATCTAGAGCAGTTCCTTCTGTGATCATGGCTATTTATACTATTGATCAGTCCTTTAAGCAACCTTTCTCCTATTATACGATTATCGACTCGGAAAGATCTTCGCATCACCGATTCCGAGTCCGCTATTTGATTGCTAACGCTTCCTTTTTCTTTAAGCTTGTTCCTCTGCCGAGGTATATGCTGATTGAGTCTGTCTTGTAGTCCTCAACACAAAACACAAGTAGTTCTATGCGGACGATCTCTCTTTCTCAAGCACCGGAGGAAACAGGACTTTGTTCCTCCGGAATTCGGTATTCATCCACGAGGTGGAGTTGTGACCCGCTCGTGAGGGCTACTATATATCCCGGAATCTCCAACCGCTTACGCATCAACAATCAATATTCTCAATGATTCAGCAAGCGGGAATCTTACGTCTTTACTTTACACGCTATACTCCCCGTCTACCCGTTTGCAGAAATCTAGGTTGAGCCCCCTCTGTCAGGTTATTGAGAGATCTTATAGATAGAAGGAAGGAGAAAGGAAGATGTCTTGCCTCATTCGCATAGTGGACTCCCGTCATGGAGGTCTTTCCAAGATCTACAAAATTAGAGAATAAACCGGCTTATTGGACCTATAGAATCTAACATGTTTACCCTTTTTAGAAGAATTCTTGAGGCCCCAGTAAGAGGGTTGGTCTGGGAATCCCGTCAGTCCTTATGGCATTGCTACTCCTACGTATAAAATGCTAGTTCTAAAATGTGTTTAGGGAGGCTGAGACAGCTTGCATTCACAGGGTCAGGCCGGTGTAAGAACGCTATGCCTTAACTCAAAAAGGAAAGCAAGTGCAGAGGGATACCAAAATTCTATATCCACAGCTGACGTGACTCCGTACCGACAGCTTCCCTGTCTGACTTTTGAGGTTGGGGCTAAGTCAACTAGAGGGCTCTTTCCGTTCTTGTCTTCAATGCTTTATGGACTGGGCACTGAAAGAGCTTGCTTGCTTTGTTTTCCCATTGATGTGAAAGCCGTTGCCTGTCTTTCAGAATGAGATCGGAGGACGATTTCGTCGGGTGTAGAAAGGTTACGTTCGATATGGCTTTTCGGTATGGTTCACTGGCTAGGGCGGTAGTAGCATCTTTCTCTGATGGTTTTTCTTCGAGGAATCTTCACTGACGGCTAGAGCACAAGAGGCTCGGTACCTCTTAAGGGTTGGCTTTGGGCGTTGTAAAGCGAAAGCCTGAATTTCATCGCTCTTCTTTTTCTGCAATCGCCCCTCTTCTTTCTCTAATCTCGACCTATGTCATCTATCTCTATCCCAAATCTCGTCACCATGAAAGTTGATAACTCCAACTTCATTCTCTGAAAGCTGGAAGCAACCTCTGGTCGGCAGCCAGCAACTTCTTTGAGGTCTTGAGCAACCTTCTACTGTCTGTCTCTGAAACTTTGACGTCAAAGACTAATCCGGCTTATCCGATCAGAGAATAGAATCATATCCAAGATGAATAAATGAACCTTACGTCGCTTGAAGTCAAATAAGGACTATTTACCGGTCCCAAGGAGCAGCTGATCACGAAGGCAAGATAGTTTGCTGAGCTGAATCTGCTTCCGAACTCTGAACCCTTATCTTAAACTAGGGGAGGGCATAGGAGGTAGTGACCGAATGACCCAATGTGTCTTTCCTGTTTGTTGTTCCAACTTTTGCTAAGAAGAACCGTTATCCCCCTCCTTCCGCCACCGTCGGCTAGCTCTCCTCCCTGCAGGAAGCCTCTGACCGGCGGAACATGGCACCATTGGTTTAGAACTCGAAGGAGAGCAGTGCTGGCGGCATTTTCCATATACAGCACCTAGTGCCCGCCTATCTATTCCGGCTACAGAGCAAGGCAACCCGGTCTTCTTTCGTCGACTTGGAGTTCAAAGTGGAATGGATCGTCCTAACGCCTCCTTTAATTTAATAAGGCAATTGCCCACTAATCCTCATCGCTGTCCTGAGCCTTATTTTCTTACTTATTATAGGAGAAAAGCTATTCTTCAACGTAGTTGAAGAAGTGAATTGAATCACCCCCGGCTTTGTCCGAGAATACTAAGCGCCCTTTGGTTCGATTTCAATTTTAGAAATCGTGGAATCGTGAGAATTGAGTGATTCCAGGATATTGAACGAATTAGATAATTACAGTATTTGGATGAGTATTTACCGTAGAGAATCGAGAATTAATCAATTCCTAAATTCTAAATTTCGTTGTTTGGTTGACAAATGGAATTGATTAATTCCATAAATTATTAAATTTTTATGTTTGGTTGACGTGGAAATTGAGAATTAGCATATTACATAAAATATTAATTTATATATAAATTAATACAAAAATATAATAAACTTAATTTAAAAGTTTGTTATTATAGAAATATATGTTAACTAATTATTATTATGTTCAACATCCGACCAATACTAGTTTGCAACCATCATCAAACTATGCCCACCAAAATGATAAATAAAGAACACATCCGATCAGAAAAATTTTCGAGGGAATTTAGAATCATTATCATCTTCAAAATTTACAAAAAAAAAATTTTAACCAGCACAAAAACCAAGGTTTGTTGTTTCGGTATCGGTTTCGATTTCAGGACCTAGCGAAACCGATACGTTTCAGCCGTTTCGGTTTTAGTTTCAGCCGTTTCGGTTTCGGCCCAAAGATTTTTTAAAATTATTAATTGGGTGTTGACCAGAGTTTGATTATACTTTGATTGTACTTTGACTTCAAATTAAAAATACGATAAAATATTGAAAAAAATTTGAAAAAATTTGAAAAATTAGGAATGAATTTATACTTAATTTTACAATAATATTAAATATTATTTTAGTTAATTAATATTAATTTTGATAGTTAGTAACTGATATAGTCTATTTTTAATATATATTAGTGTATTAAAAAAATATACAAGAAATAATATGAATATGATTAAAAGTTAAAAATTAATATAAGCACATTTAACTTTTCATTAAAATGTACTTCACATATACATAATTTATAAATTATAAAATAATACAACTAATTATCATCAGTTGAGTTTGGAACATCTGGGTGTGAAATTACAAATTCAGTACCTAAATGATCCGGACGAGCATTTGTGGGCATATGAATCAGAACATTAGCTCTGCGTGATCTCATGGCAGCGGTTCAGAAGTATAACCATATATCGAAGGTCCAAAATAAAAATTATATTTTGACTAAAATTTAACTTTATTTCAATTATTTTTTAACTTCAAATTAAAAAATTATAATATATTTAAAAAATTTTAAAAATAATGAATAATTACGTGAATAATATTATGTACGTGAACAGTATCCGACAAAAACCGATAAGCACGTCGAAATCAAATTGGCGATAACACTGGCCCCAGTGTAAGGCCAGGCTTATCTTGCGGGAGTACGGGTCAAGTCAGTGAGGACACGAGATAGACGAGAGAGCGGCGGTAGACTAGCGAGTGTGCAGAGTCGCTCGGACACGAAGCCGATGTGAGGTTCTCCACACACACACCCCAACCCGAACCCACGCGAGCTCGGCGCCCGCCCGCCCGCCCGCCCGCACTCGAGCCTAGTGAGCTCCCGCCCGCCCGCTCGCTCGCCACCTGCGCTCGAGCCCGGCGAGCTCCCGCCCGCGCGTGCAATACCAAATCAATGAAATAAAAAAAGATTCATTCAATAATAATGAACCATAAAAGTTAAAAAAGAGAGAGAAAGATTTCAAGAAACTATAAGGGAAGAAGGGAAAAAGAATTCGGGATTGGAAATTCTTACCAAAATCGCCGAATTCCACCATAGGGGACCAACTGAAAAATAGATCTAAATGTCCTGCTCCCTCAATCCATCTCACATCACAGCGATCCTTTCACAAACTACACAAAGATCATGTTGTACAAATCAGCAGGAGAATAATCGATTTAGCACCAACCAAGCACACGTCATCGATAGAAATAGGCAAAAACACTGCTAGCATTACCAAATCGACAAAATGCAACAAGATTCAAAATATAATAAACCATAAGAGATCAAACCCAAAAGATGCAAGGTTTCGATCTCAAAGAGGTGATGATTTCAGAGAGAAAAAAGAGATTGAGGTCGGAAATCTTACCAAAATCGCTTTGGATCGTTTTCTTCGGAGCCCCCAAAATCGCTTTGGATCGTTTTCTTCGAGGGCTCCGAAGCTGTGACGAAAATCAAAACCCTAGAAATCGAGAAAGAGAGATTCCCTCAAGAAACCCACTGCCGAATTCTTCAGGAAACCGTGTTTTCCTCTGTTTTTGCTAGAGAAAAAAAAATCCGGAATTGAGAGCGACTGAAATCGGAGGATTCCCTCAATTCCGATTTCTGAAAATCGAAATAAATACGGAAATGGAGAGAATTGACTCTCAATTCTCTTCGTTCCCCCATTCCGCATTCTGAAAATCGAAACAAACACACTTTAAGAACACAGCTTCGCTCCTCTCTCATAGTAGACATTCTGACAACAGATGCGGATTATGTAGCAAATGCCGCTGATGCGTAACACATTGAGTTGGACAGCTTTCCTTGAGCAGATAGGACACAGCGCCATCTACAGACATACTCGCGAAGAAAGCACCTACCCTGGGGGAACAGAACCTACATTAACCTAGGAAAGTGACTTCGATAGGCCTCCTTCCCCCTTTGCTGCTTGAAACTAAGGGTCTGGCGGACAAAGCTAATGAAAATCTTGGCTCCAGGAGGGGATCGTTACCTGTTCAAAACGGGTTACTTAGGTGCAAAGAGGAACTGCTGTTTCGGAGGTGGAAAAGAAGAGACGGTCTTAGACGTTATCTTAGCTGTTTAAATAAAGCAGCATCTAATCTCTGTCCGCGAATTCACTGATTCAAGGGTTTTAGATGGGATGGACAGAAGAGTTCGAAGGAGTACGGACATGGACAGTTGGTGAGGAGACAGATTCAATCCTAGCTACCCCCGATCTCTACGGGGATCACCTCCGCGGTGACTGCAGGGAGGCCGGCTTGTCGAGTTCAACACCGGGAATTTTGACATCGAATTGAGGCCGCAGGTCGGTGGTACCGTACAACTAGCTAATCGCAACTCTTTCAACTCCTCCGCACTTTCCCATGCCTGTGACGCTTGCTTTCACTCAGAATTGCGTATAGTATAGAGACTTTACTTGTTCCGATACTACTTATTCATCCTATCCTTCTCTCTTCCTTTCGGACAATCTCCCTCCAGTGCGCAATGAAAACATTGGGACGCCCTACTTAGTCACAACCGAACCCGAACTAAAAAAGAAAACGAACGAGAGCTCCTTACCTTACATAACATCCGTCGGAATTGAATAACACTATAGCTTAAAAAACCAGCTCAGGAGATGAACCGAAAGCAGCTTGGGCACCCACTCCCCTTTGACGGAAGAGGGCTTTTATTTCATAACCTCGGATAGACAGACAGATCTTACTCTTGGAAATTTAGTAGCCGGCATCTCCGGTAGACGACTTGGCTGAGGCAGATTATCGATCAGATACATCTTCCCAGGGTTGTTATATAGACTTGGAGGTATTAACAGCAGTGGGTTCGACTCGTTCCATTACAGGAAACGGAAGGAGGACAGGAAAGGCCCGTGCACCAGTAAAGACAACAAAAGCAGGAAAAGCGAGACGGGCTTGTCGAAAAGGGTGTGAGCCGATCCAGGGTACGAGGTAAAGGAAATCGAATCAACAGATCGTCGAACTTTAATTCAAGCACTTTTTGGTCTTCACATTCGGGTGTTGAGGCAAGCCAGGGTTAAGACCGGAAAAGAGCTGGGTATACAGAAAAGATAGCGGAGGGATCCAGATAGGCGATGGTTTTTTCCAAAAAAGCAGTGGTCCGCCCTAAACCTAAAGCAGATGAATCAAGATAGGCTCGCGAAGCAGCGACCGGTAGAGAAGAAGACAGAGAGAGCGTCAGACTAAAAAAGAGGTCCCTAAGCAAATCCATACTATTCTACCAGAGGTTTTAAGCGTGTTCACACATCTTCGGATTCGGACTCGCCAGGCTGAAGAGTTGCGTCCACTTTGAACCTCTTTCGATCCGGTGTGGCGTCAGAGTAAGAGCTTGGACATAGCATAGCTTCCGTTGAGGCATGAGAACAATACAAGGCCAAGAGGCTGCCGTAGCCTTGACGTTGGCGTAGCTATAATCAGATTCTTCGGGTGATGGAAGGCGGAGTGGTTTCCAACATTCTTTTGCTTCCTTGTTAGGTACTTGAACCGCAGCTGATCCTTGGGCTGCCGCCTTTCTGCAAAAGCCAAAACAAGGTAGGAAGAAAAAGTCTCCCTTGCCTGGTCGTTAAAACTGGACAGGGATTTTCCTGGTCCTTAACTTACGCTTCTCGCATCACTTTCCCAGGTTGCTCATGCCCGACTTGCACTTGCAGTCTCTGTATATCGATCAGGATATTTACTTCTTTCTCCCCTTTATTCTTGCTCTAAACCTTCAACCTTGGGGTCTACGTTGAAAACCTTATTTCCTCTGCTTCTTATGCTTATTCAAGCATAGCGTCAAGCAGCCCATTTGAAAACTGGTTAACTGCACTACCCCGCAGGGTTCTTTCTGGCGTCCCTTCCGAAAAGATATTTACAGTAGAGTACGGAGTTGTTGAAGCCAATCCTTTTTAGGGTGCTATCGGCGAGGGGTTTCCCTGGATGAGTAGCCGAATGTATCAAGACAGGTGCGGTGGCAGGGCGGTAAAGGCGACGGTCACTACCTTGACTTAACACTGGCATAGCCGCAAAGCGCTTCGGTAAAGCCCTTCCGTCGTGTCTTGGAACGAAAGAACCCGAAGACGAACTAACCGACTTGCAACTGAGCTATTTCCTTACTTTTTTGACTTTTTAAGCTATATGAGCGTGAAAGGTTCTCGATTTCGAGGTCTGTATATTAAGCAAAATGGAATTTCATAAATAAATACGGGTTTAGAGAATTAACAGTGAACTTTCCCTCGTATCCTCAAGTGACAGATCACAGATCTCGGATCAAGCAGATGACGAGACTGGCTCAGTTTCCACAGGAGAGACTGGCTAAGATCACGCAGTAGAGGCTCGGACTCGGAGTTAACCCGGGTGAATATAGATCGTTATTTCGTATTCCCACTTGGCATTGTGACTTTTTGGGACCAGGCTTCATTGGCTCCAGCGCACTATAGACTATATACTATATATTGCACCCATCCTCTTTTTAGGCAGGTTGCCTCGGAGAAAGGGATGAACCAGATCCTGAGAGAAAGTCTCGCAGGTCCACTGCGGTGGAAGGCTTGGCTGTCACAGATCCTCGCTCCTTAGCATTGGGTTCCGATCAGTACAGCATTGACTGGCAATCGACTCATCGGCTTACTCCCCTACTGTCTTTCTTCGACCTTGAGTGAATTCCTAGTTTAAGCTTTCTTTCATCTGAGGCTGTGGTAAACAGAAGGTCCTTGAATGTGCCCACGCATGCTCCTAACTTCAAATATAACGTAATAGAGATAATGGCGAGTGACTTTGGATTAAAAGAGGCAAATGGATAACTTAATAGCAGATATAATAATGTGGCTGGCCGATCTTGATGAATAGATGGTCTCTTACCTATCTTTCGGGAGACCTGCAAATTGGCTTGCCAACAACGGTAAGCGTACACATCAAAGAAATGGCCAGCTCAGGAGAGGGGAGTGAAAGGAAAGCAGCATATTGGGCCTGTTCTACTAAATCGGAGAAGACTGGTGACAGTTCCGAGATAAGGTATGCCTGGGGCGTCTCTCTCTACATATACAGCATGGGCAGATTGAAAGAGACCAGTCTCTTCTTTCTGGTCCGCTTGCTACGGACGGGATGGTACCCAACCCTAGTTGTATTAGACTCTTATGGACACTTTTTATATTAGAACCATAATCTAATAGATTCGACTATGACTGCTAATACAGATTAAACAATCTTCCTCCGCAACTGTCGTATAGTTACGAATAAGGGTGGGCACATAAGAGGCTCGACCTCAGAAATGGATTATGAGCTGAGCCACGGAGATCCTCGCTGGGCTTTTCTTCAATTGCTCCATGAGATAAAAAAGCCATCGGCCGGTGCCTCGA